>OX453286.1:21571309-21718809 GCA_949710005.1 Ricordea florida | reverse complement strand
AATATTCACCGAGACGAAGTCGAGGTGAATATTCACCGAGAATCACTGAGCCTAAGGCGAATAATTGTTTTAGTATAAATACACAGGTGATTATTTCAAAAAAGAAGAGAAAAGCATTTTACAACGAGAAAAAGTTCTATTTCATCAAAAGCGCGCGAACGACTGGCAGCCATTTTGTTCGTCGAGGTGATTATCGGCCAATAATCCGAGATAGCGAACCAATCAGAGCGCGCGATTTTGTATAATCACCTGAGTATTTATACTAAACTCTGATACTCACAAGGAAAGCCCTTCGTGCTGCCTCATTCTCAGCAGTTGATGAATAACCAACCTGAAGCTTGCCTTGTAACATTCCTGACAGATCAAGGCTGGAACAAAGAAAAATATATAATAGAAAATACCTACTAGTTCTAATAGAAGGTTCTCTAACTAGGTGGGCATTTGACCCTTTTACTCCCAAGATCTGATGGGCCATTCTCCTAAGTGAGTGCCATACATATTTTTTTTTATAATTTAGTTTGGAGAACTGTGATGCCATTCAATCCAGCTATCTTGTGCCAAATGTACAGGGAAGGAAAAATATGGATTGTAAAATAAGATGGACATCTTCATTGGAAATGAAAGATATCAGCTATATATTAGAGTCATTACAGTACATACCTTCCTGATGGAAATCCAGCTTTCAGTCTTGATGTTAATACATCACAGTAATCAGAGGAAAAGAGGGCACTGCAAAATAAGTATTCAACTATAACTATAACTTTATTATATCACATTCAGGATATCTCCAATAAAACAAAAACCGATTACAAAAATTATTTACATTCAATTATATACATAAAAAGAGAATACAATAAACTAAAAGATTACAATTACTTTAAATTAAGAAATTTTGCCGCAAGGCAACATCACGATTAGCTAATAAATACTTTCAGTTCAGTTGAAGTAAATATGGGCCAGAGAGATAGTTGAGTGATCCTTGTCTAATGAAAACCAATTTTCTTTTACTGTTAGCATAATAGACCAAAGTAAGACTCACTGTCCTTTACTAAGTCGACTACTATCCCTACAAAGAGAGATATTTACCATGCATGATTTAGCATTGCACATGTCCCATCCACACTTGAACTTGACAAGGCACGTCTGGTTGTAAAACAAAAGAAAAGTGTAATAAGCCACATTGTTAAACATCACAAAACTTTAACAACAGTTGATATCTGCTGAGATCTTCATGAATCTATGTACAATTAAATTAATATCACTGTAATTATCCTAAATCATAGTAAGGTGCACCTGAACTGGACCTAAGCTCTGCTACCTTAAATTTGCTTCATCATACTTCATTCTACTGGGTTATTACAAACCATTATTAATAGTACTCAATATTACTATTATTATTATTATTGTTCTTGTTGTTATTGTTATTATCATCATCATCATTATCACTGTTACCAATATAATCATAACCATCATAATCCCTCTATCTTTTCACTTTTGTTACACATAAAGTTTTTTTAAAAAAACAGTTGATGAAAATGCTTCTAAAGTAAATCTTGCCGTTATTACCTTGGTACAAGTTTAACAAATAAATATAGCAAAATAAATAAAGATTTTTAAAAAAATTACTAGTAATATCCAGATGATTCAACTTGATAAAAACTATGGAGAGGCTCCTAAGTTTATATCACCTCTTTCCAAATATCACTTCAAACCTGATAGTCTTCTGTACAATAAAGAAGACATCGTCCACCATACTTGACGTGACAGCCTCGTCAATACCACCCTCACAAATGTCCATCTTGACTGCCTGGTTATACAATACAAGATAGAAATTTCATATGACAATTGATCAAGTTTTCCACTTTAACATATGCTAAGATTTATAAAAGCAAAGTGGTATAACCAACAGGACATGACAGAACAATCTTTAACTGACTGACAATGGTCAACAGCATTAAGGAGGTTGTTGAGTTTGCTTCTTCCTTGTCCTACCCCAACAGAAAGTTGCAAGAGTAAAATGGAGGGGGGGGGGGGGTAGGGAGTGGTGGTGAGGATATGTCAAGAGTTTAGGTCTTTAAAATTCTTACATCATGTCAAATTTATAAAATTATAATATTATTATTGTTATTATTATTATTATTATCATTGTCATTATCATTATTATTATTATTATCAATGTCAGGATCTGGGCAACTGTGCACCTACTCCTCCCCTAACCCAACAAGTTATAATACGTTAAAAACTTAGTGTTAATGTTGGATTAGAGGCGCTGTACATGCAAAGTTCTGCCTAAATACTGATATTGACCCTTACGTCGGAGGCTTAAATTCCACTAACCTTCATAACAGTTTCTCTCATGAAATATTCCTCCATGTAGATATAGCTTCCAATCAGTTCCTGTAAGGTATAAACATATCCAGTACGAGTAAACATGGTGTTGCTATCACTAGAAAATATCCTCACCCACAATAAGCTTGACTTTACCCATGGGTTGGAGATATAGGGAGGGGTATGAAGAGGAGTAAGACCATGGCTCTTTCCTACCAATATGGAGCCATTTTGAACATTGTTTTTCTATACAGATAGGAGGATCTAGACGTCAGAAACCACCCTTTCCCCAAAAATCTGCACTGTTTGGACAAAATACAATTATATAATAATGTTAAAAAATACAGGGCCCAGAAAGAGAGACGGAGAATAGTAGCAACCTTGATAGGGAGATCCACAGTTTCTCCTTTCTGGGGGTTAGTGTTATAGATATGGTTAGTTCCTCTCACTGCTGAATGGCAAGCCACACTAAACGGAATCACCATCACGTGGTAAAACTTCACAAAAGCAGAATTTGAGAACGAGTATTGCGTCTTACTTGAATTCTCCTGTTCAATCCACTGTTTGAGATCACCTTGTCTTGAAGTGCTAACAGTTCTTAAAATTTGACAGACAACAAGGGAATTGAAATCAACATACACATTTTAACAACAACAACAGCAACATCTTTATTTCTAGTTACTAAATCATTTACAGCTGGACAGGCCTGCAAATGGCTATAATTGCTAATCTTGGCAGACCAGTTTACTTACGGTAGTTTACATAGAATTTCTATTTGTATTTTTTGTATGTATTTGGTAATAAGTGAAAATAGTATATAAAGGAGAGAAAGACCTGATTAACAGTATAAACGTTTATGGGAAGGTTAATATCAATTTAAACTTTTCCAAAATTACAGAACACCAGTACAGTAATAAAAAATATGTCATTTTTATTAGGTACCTTCTGTCATTTCCTCCCCTGGAATGTTTTCTACATCATCCTAAAATTGAGATTTATCCAGATCAATGGAAGTATCTGGGTAACTGTGCACCTACCCCTCCCCTAACCCAACATTAATGCTAACTTTTTAACTTATTATAACTTGTTTGGTTAGGGGAGGGGTAGGTGCACAGTTGCCCAGAAACTGATATTGATCCATTTACCCAACACCAACATAATACTATACCCAGTTAAATCAAGGTTGTTTGACAACAACTACTCTGCTGATATGCTAAGGGTGTAGGCAAACCTATCATTTTTCTAAATCACTGATAACTAGGAAGCAAATTAGAGTGTAAAGTACTTGCATAAAGTAGTTGAATTTTGAAGTGAAAACTATTTTTGGTATAACAAGTTGTGAGGTTTGTAATTTCCACATAGGTACACATACATTACAGGTCAAAATTATTTTTAGGTTATAATATTTTTAAACTAGTTTATTTTTCTTAAACTAGGTTGATTTGTTTCAACCTAGGTCAGGTTGGGGCAGGTACACAACACAGGTCACAGATCATTATTTTACCAATACAGAAAGTAAACATTCATTTAAGCTAACCTTAGGAATAATTAGACCAAATTTCACTCTTTATTCTCATTCAATTTTGTCTAAATCTTGCACATATTTCTCTCAGAATTTTCTATGTTTAAGAGAGAATAATTTCAGTTATGAGGACTGTGAAAAGGTGACCTTCTGATGGCTATCATGATGTGTCTAATTTAAACTTATATTGGGGTGAAGCAGTAAATTAAATCCTTACACTTATCCTTTTCTCAAGGAATCTTAAATACATCTCTGCTCTTGCATTCATAAGAACAACTTCTCTGAGAACCACATCTAGTTCCCGTGGATCATATCTAAAAGGTAAAGAAACAAATGGTGATGTAAAAGACTTTCAATTGAGTCACACTTCAAGACTTCTGTTGTACATATAACTTGACCATGAGGATTGCGATGATGATGATAATGATTATCATTATTATTGTACAATTATTCTAACAGCAACTATCACAGAGAATTACAACATCAGAATTCAATTATGTTTCAAGGAGTTAGATGCAGGTGTATCAGCTTTTGTTAACAATACAATTTTTACCTTTCCAGACTAACAGAGGACCCTTTGAATGTCTGACTGCTCTGTACAGACTTGAGCTAAAAAGAACAAAGAAGAATTTTGAAACAACTGACCAGTTGTGGGGAAAAAAATTAATATGCGCCTTGATTATAGATTGCCCTGGATTTTAGTACCACTGTAATATTTTTGAATTTTTGCAGTATATTTCTGTGCATATGTGGTTTTTGTTATCTTCAGAAACAATATTATAAAATAAAAAGTGGAAAATACATTATACCCAACCTTCTCCTTAAATTGCCTCTTTTTAACAAACTGATCCACAACTTGATTGGCTTGTTTGTCACATTCAGCCTGGAAATTAAAGACATTTAAAAACGATGATAAAAATTGAAAAAACTTTACTGGACTGCCACAGGCATAGATCAAAAAATGCAAACATTGTGCAATAACAACAAAAAAAGGCAAGCATTGCATATTAAGTTTATTCTGACCTTTTGGCCATACCCATCACCTTTTCTCGATTTCATTACTTTTTCATATTCTCTTCTGAGTTTAAAAATAAATCGATATAAAAGCGAATTGCATTGTGCATTGTGATTGGCTAAATACTAGGCATGCGCTGATTGGCTCCTGCATTATTTCATGTGCAGCAGCCAAAATAATATGCAATCAAATCTTGCTACTCTGAGCTTGGTGATCTCAAGCACCCCCTCCCCTCCCCCCTCACTATTACAACATCAAGATCTTACTACGCAGTTTTTTTTTCTGTTTTGAGTCATTTCCCACTGGCTCTCTCAAACTGTTATAGCATCTTAAACTATTTGACCTTTTCCTTGTGACTTTGACATAGCAAGGTTTGACAGCATTTGAAAAAGAAGCAATGAGCAAGATGAACACACCTGCATTGCTTGCAGCAGAGCAAACATTTTACCAGGACCTGAAACCAGCAAAATACATTGTACCCTTCAAAACCTTCAACCTTAACTTAAAACAGTTTCCAGTAGCTAGCAAACATTCAAGTTTAACCCTTTCACCACAAATTTTGCTTGACAAGTTTGGAGAATACAGAGTCAGTGTTCTCCTTTTCAGGCAGTAGCCAGTAAAATTTACTGCCTGTAACAGCACTTGTTACCGCCTAAAATGGCCTGAAATTCCTGACAATTCAACAGCTACGCGAGTGTTTTACCGGTTTGAAAAACTCTATTACCTGTTGAGCTGAAATGAAAGGAGAACACTGAGAGTTAAACCAACCCACTATCTTTAGATTGCTATAAATGCACTTTCTCAATTCTTATTATCAGTTTACTTAACATTGGATTGTTATTGTAAAGAGAAATGCACATCATGATAACCAGTTCTTGAAGTGAAAAAGTTAAGAAGACAACTGTTCGGCAAGGTTTATTAATGACAGACAAATATTTGAGCAAAAGAAATGGGTTTCCATGATATAGTATCAAGTGTTATTATATTGCTGGTTCTGTGAGCATGCAAGATGAGACCAATCCTGATTTCTGATTGGCTACTTGAGTAGGCAAGATGGACATTTTTTGCAAGCTCAGGATTACCTACCAGTTAGGTCACTGACCAGTTAGCCAACCAGTTAGCTCACCGACCAGTTAGCCGACCAGTTAGCTCAGTTGGTAGAGCACTGGCATACTGTGTGGGAGATTGTGGGTTCAAACCCCAGCCAGACCAAAACTCAGGGTCTTTCAATATAATTGAGGAGAAAGTGCTGCCTTTGTAATGACATTCGCAAACGGTTAGACTTTCTAGTCTTCTTGAATAAGGATGATAAAATGTAGGTCCCGTCTCACCATACTTGTTCCTTATAATCTGTGGGACGTCAAAGAACCCACACACTGTTCGAAAAGAGTAGGGGACGTAGTTCCCAGTGTGGTGGTCTAACTCTACCTCTAGTTTCATATGTCATGCACGTGTACACGTTTTAACGAGCACTTAGGAGCTCCTTGGTGTCACATGTATAAATAAAGCCTTGTATTGTATTGCATACCCGGCTTCGTCTGGTAAAACAAAACAAAACAGCTAAATCATAAGTCTATTATTGACCAAGCTTGTTCCATCAACATGGCTGGAAATTGGTCTCAATCTCTTTTGCATTTTTAATGACCTTGACTGTGTCTTGGTCGATTAAAATGCAAAGAACTTGGCCAACGTACAGCCATCTTGACCTCGTGCTTGGTCAATAACACATGTATAATTATAATATAATCAAATTACCATAATATGTTTCAACAAATGGTCGGTGTTCCTCTACCATCCGTGCAATGTTCTCAAACAACAGTGTGAGCGTGTTGGCAAATACCACATTAGCATGTCTATCTGTGGGAGATGAACAACAGAATTTACAGAACTGTGAAATGATCATAGTCAATAATCATAGTTAATAATAATACTGACAGATTATTATCAGATAAGACATATCCAGTGCCACAATTGTAACCTAATTCTAACCTAATTCAAGCTTTGTACACCCTTAGAACTCCACAATTTTGGAACACACTAAGGAAACTGGACACAAGCCACTATGGGAAGAAGTGAAGTTTATTGACTGGGAAAACCATTTGTGCAGAAGGAAGGTGAAAGAGGCAATTCACATAAGACTAGACCATGACAACACCAACAGGGATAACAGAGCCAAAATTCTGGAAGCATGGATGCCGACAATCAAAGCAAGCTTGTGACAAGTCAGCAGACCTCTGAAGAAAACATGGTTTACGGAAACAATAGCCAAAACAAATGCACCTATCACAGCAGACCACCGTGATACGTAATGCTGATATGGAACCCATTGACCCTAATGCCTGAAAAAGACTAGCAGTAAGCTGTAAGCAGTCAAAACATTGCAATCAAGATCCATATGACTTTGTCATGAGACAAAAAAAACAAACTTATATTATCATCAACCTAATTCTGGTCTCAAAACTGTTTCATTATGTTTGCAGCACAGGCTATAGTTTAGAGATAGTATGATGCTATGCTGGTAGAGTTAACAACTGCAACTTAAAAAGATACAATTCCCTGATCTAAATTTTTAAATTATCTTATATTTTAACTTGACCAGCATAGCATTACACTTTTTGTGATCACACAACAGGTTGCAATGTGAACAATATTCATTAGCTTACCAGATTCTTTAGCAGCCACAGCACTGTCAAGATTTTTCTGGCTTTGAGCAGCAACCTATTTGTAATAAATTCAATGTCAACAAATGAAATAATTTTTTTCTCACCTCAGAGGCACCCTAAAGGATATTCCCAAAGAAATGTTTATTACAATTTTAAACTGCTTACAAAACACACCTGGCAACACAAGTACTTTGCATATTTTTCCAACCCAACCTGATGCTGTCCCAGAAGTGGAAAGATCTTGAAAAACCTTAATTTCATCAGGACGAGAAAGTACACAAATATATTAATATGTAAGTTGTGATTATTCTTTGAGCACATTCTATTTATGATTGCAAAGTCTTTGGTTCAATAAAAGCTGATCAGCCATTTGCATAATTTCCCTGGGGGCATGTTACAGGTTAAAATGAATTTCAGGTCAAATTGGTTCCAAACTGGTTTGATTTGTTTTTTTTCCCCTTTGTTTCATATTATTGGAGGATTATGAATATTCACCTGAAACAAAGGAAAAAGCAAATCCAATTTTGACCTGAAAGTCATTTTAACCTACAACAGGCACATAAGTACCCTATTCTGCAAGCAAAAATATAATCAATTCCTCATCAAAACAAGCTAACATTTTATTGATTTTCTACCACTTGGTATACCACTTAATTTTATATCAATTATAGAGGTATAATATTATTATAATATATTATTATATATATAATATTACTACAAGAAACAATGATATGTTGCATGAGGAAACCATGCAATTGAGCATCCAATCCAGGGCAGATTTTAAAAAGATATTGATAATATAACTGAGAAGAAACATGTTTTAGAAATCAATGTACCAGTGGTATTACATATATTTTTAAAATAGTACCTTTCAACTGAGCTCCTGACACCATTCTCTATGGCAGCGTCAAACTTTTCGTGAACAATTCTCTTAAGTTCGCATTCTGCTTCGTGGAGGAGAGTGAATGCAGCAGCTATGTCAGATCCTACAACAATAAGTACACCAGACGTTACAAAGTGAAACTTGTTCTCAAAATGTGAAGAAATCATCACTGACATGAACCTATATACAGTGTTGCATCCAGGTTTTATTGGGTAGGGGTCCTGTGGACCCCTTGGAAAAATATTTGGGGGTCCAGACCAGAATTTTGGGGGTCCTATCATAAATATTGATTTCAATCACCTCTTAATTGGATGATGAAGACGAATGAAAAATCGCATTGTCGGTGTCCGCCATTTTGAAAACTGCGATTACTGGGCCGAGTAAATGTTTCTTCGTTCACCTCTGCGTGACGCTACGGCTCTCTCAAACTAAAAAGCTTTTGTTAAGAGAAATCAGAATTCAAAAAATGAGGAGCGAATGAACACGAAAATCCGTCATTGCTAGCAATTGTGCATCAGAAGGCATGACGTTCCAGTGTTCATCTTCGGAAGTTTGTTGTTCTGCACGAGGCAAGCGGATTGTTTTTCTTCGCGTCGATACAAGTGGAAGAAATGTGCAGATATTTCAAGTATGATACTTGTGCGTCCACAGGGACCCCTTCTTAGTATTTTAGGGGGTCCAAAAGCAAAACATTACGTCCCAGGACGCAATGACGCGCTCTGGATGCAACACTGTATGTATAGTAATGAATTGAGTTATTCCAGGCAGGAAAGATAGCATATAATGAATACAATAACTATTGAATTTGATGCCCATAATTATAATAAACTAGACAAAAGAATAAAAGAAGGCAAAGAAATATCCAATAGATACTGAATAATTGACATTTTTGCAACATATCTTTGGCTCGTTGGATAAGGATCTATAATACTTAGCAAGATTCCCTGTACTTAGCCACACAAACGTAAGGATTACCTGTCTTGATACACACGGCTCTACCTCGTTTTGAAGACCCTCTCTTGAGGCTTGCACGCAGTAATTAAAATAATATTCATTTATATATCATTACCTTCTTTGGAGTCCCCTGTTATCTCTTTGAGTACATCCTCATCTAGATTTAAATACCTGTGAATGTGTGCTGCAGCCTTAAAAAGAAAGTGTTGATTCTTATTAACACTTTAAAGTCTACTGATCCAAACATCTAATTATTAAATGTTGTAAATGATTTGAACCCAGGTGTCTCAGTAATTGTTTGTGGAGTTTGATCATGTTGGTGTGGTTAGTTCTGAAAATCACTCTTGTTGATGACTTTGATTGACGTTTTGTCAACCTGGGCAGAGGTCAATGTTAGAGTTAAGTGATTAATAACGTGAAGCTGGTGGTGGTATTCATGTCCTTAAGACATAAGTCAGGGGTTTCAATAAGTTCTAAAGTAGACAGCTGACCATATTAAAGTAGGCGGCTGTAACAGGTGAGAAATTCTGTGACTCAAGAAACTCAAGTGACCAAAAAGAAATTTAATGTTAGAAAGTAGGCGGCGATGATTTGGGAAGTAGGTGGCGAAATTCGCTGGTTGCCAGCTTCTATTGAAACCCCTGATAAGTACCTTAAAATGTAAGTCAATCAACTCTGATGACTTTAGCTCAGGTTGTTGAAAAATCAGTTAATATCATCAACAACTCTTTTCAGGATTACCAAGATGCCCTTATCAATTCTTCTCAACTTTTAGCTACCTGCTCATAGTGTTCAGTGTTAAGAGCAGTCTGCACTCCATCTACACAAGCCTACAAAAAAGAAAAACATAATTCAATAACATTGGTTTCTTGAAACTGTTAACATTATTTTTATATCAAAGTTAAGGCCTTAAATAACAACAATTAGTATAAATACTCAGGTGATTATACAAAAACGAGCGCTCTGATTGGTTGGCTATCTCGGATTATCAGCCAATAACCACCTAGACGAACAAAATGGCTGCCAGTCGTTTGTGTGCTTTTGATGTGATACTTTTTTCTTGACTTCATCTTGGTGAATATTCACCGATTAGTCTTGGTGAATATTCACCGATACTAATCACTTCGCCTTTGGCAAATAATTGTTGAATAAAATCCTTTTCATCTTCTCTAGTGTCTGCCTAACAGAGGGTGTCCACTTACATTTTAAACAAGCTCTATAACTATTACTACTGTAGTAAACAATTCTATCTGTTTCAATACAACTGTAAATAAATATCACATCAAGAAATATTCACATACCTTCAAATCAAGGATATCATCAACTCGCTTTATAGTCTCCTGCACTCGGTTCTGAAATCATACAAGGTTCTTCGTTACAACTAGTTAGCTCCTGACTGGGTAAACAATATGACTAAATTGAAAAACAAGGACACATTCACTTAAGTTTCTTTTGTTTACAGTGAACAAAAGAAAAACGTTTAAGCTTGAAATCAGTTGTAAGGCAAAAAATTAATGATTTCCACAGGTAAATTCTTCAAAATGGAGCTGCAAAGTGAATACCGTAAACAAGTGTAGAGTAATGTTTTTTTGGCTACTGCTTATATGAAACATGGGTGAATGAGTGACGGAGAGAAGGAGCCAATCAGAGCGTGCCTAGTATTTAGCCAATCACAATGCACATTTTTTAACTCAGAAGAGAATATGTAAAGGTAATGAAATCAAGGAAAGGTGATAGGTATGGCAAAAAGGTCTGAATAAACTTAATAAATGCAGAAGCCACATGCATGCAATGCCTGCCTATTTTTTTTTTACATAACTGTCATATTTTTGTATGCTGCAAAGAGTCAATTTAGAGTTGAGAAACAGACTAAGTTAAAGTTTAGTTATGCACACTTGGGCAATCAGTCATGGACATATTATAAGAGCAGACTAAATAAGAGTTGAAGATGCAAACGTATAAATAAACAACACAGGAGATTTTGTAACACAGTCCACCGACAAATTTCATACAAACCTTTACAAGATCCAGGAGTCTAACTTTCCTACTGACTTTCTCAGCTAAATCTGACGTGCTTGATATCATGGAATATAAATGTTGTGTATCCCGCATCACAAGTTGAAGACTTGGACTGTAGAAGATGTTTGATAAAATAATGTAATGAATGTAAAACCAGGGCAAAAAATTAATATCACTTGGCTAGATTTCTGTATCACTCCAAATCTCATTATGCATGCTACAGCTGAATTGTCTGGGGTAATGCATGCAAGCATTTCTTGTTTTTGAAGAACGAAATAGTATGATTACGGGGCACACATAATAAAATATGGGGTATTAGTAGGTGACTATACAAAATCATGCGCTCTGATTGGTTCGCTTTCTCGCATCATCAGCTGATAATCACCTCAGCAAACAAAATGGCTGCCAGTCGTTTTCGCGAAATAAATTTTTTTCGTGTTCTACGATGCTTTTTCTTTTCTTTTTTTGAAATAATCATCTGTGTATTTATACTAAAACAATTATTCGCCTCAGGCTCGGTGATTATCGGTGAATATTCACCGAAAATCACGTCGCCTTATGGGAATAATTGTTAAATATGAAAATCAAGCCAAAGACCATGAAAACAAGATTCTTAGGATGTTCATTACAAAAATAAGCAAACTAGAGTGGCCAATGATGAGCATGAACAAACGGTTTTCATGTTGTAAGTCTTTGAAAGTTCACGTACAGGATTCAGAAGTTAAATATCTTCAAATGGTAGCAAAAATCATGTTGGCATAGTGTTCCCGGTGTGATCCTTAGATAGGACACCTAAATTGTATCAGGCAGTCTACTATACTATGCTATGCTTGAAAAGGAAATAAAGTTGACCGGTTCAAGCTAATTTTAGTTTTTGTTTTTCCCTTGCATAGGGTGTCATTTATTGTGTTTCGAACTTAAATAGGGTATCAATTTTCGTTTGCTTCATCCTTAGATAGGGTCAGGCTTTAAGACCCTTCGCGGCACACACCTATCCGAAATTTATGGGAGTACCCCCCGGGCAAAAATCATTGTTATTATTACCCATTTTAAATTAATTTTAAGTCAAGTGAATTTGAATTAAAGCTAATTAGGTATTTCTGTTGTTTATACTCACATAACATTTTGCAGAGTGTTCATCTTAGCATCAAGCCTATGTTGATTATCCAATATTGCGTCCAGTTCATTGTTGAGTTTTTGCTAGCAATGAAACAAAACGCAAATAAAAACACTTGACTTCCGAAAAGAATAATAACACGAATTCAATTGTGGAGAAATGACACGGCGTCAACAGCTCAAGAAGCGCCATAATTAATGTAATAAAAAATTCTGAGAGTACGTCTTCAAAAAAGTAGAAAATTCCCATTTTCCAAAATACCTCGTGAAGGTGAATCTGTGCATAGGCTTGCTGAATTTCGTCGATATCCGTCAGGCTAAACACATCAAGTTCGTGAGCCGCCATATTGAAATTTTTACCTGAGCCACCAAATCGCAGCGGCTTTTCGTTTATAATATGACCTACATCGTGTATGATTAATGCCACGTGTATAATGTCCTGCCATCAGGGGCACACTTTCCATTTAAAACTCAAAATTCTGGTAATTTCAGTTGGTACATCAAATGGAACGGACCATGTCGGTTTGGTCCGACCGGAATATTCGGGACCAGCTTTGAAGGAGGTCCACTTTGACCGGTCGGACCGGTCGGAATTTTTGTTGAATGGAAAGCGCCCCAGAACTCTCGGGAAAACTAACTGTTTTCCTGCTCGGGAACATACGTTAAGTGTATATAATATTAACTGCTTTCTAACCGAGCTGGAGAGCCGTGTTGGAGAATATTGGCCAAAACGACCCTGTACGGCCCGAACAAGCTAGGTTAGCAAGTAGTTAATTATACACCAGCAAGTCGGGCCATTCATGCTTATTCTTCTGTTATTAGTCTTCGGAATTAAGCAAAGCGCAAAAAGCGCTCTTCGTTATTAAGCTCTGTTGTACGATCTCTTGCGTAGTTTCTTGAAGGAGATACTGAATTGAATTTTTCCTGTGTTATTCGCAAATTTTGAATTTGGCGGCTTTTGTAAACAAAAAATACACTGCACATAACCGTTTCCATGGCAAAATCCCGACCGAAGAAAAGCCTACCGAAATGGCAAAAATCCCGAAAGAAGAAGAACCGGATTCTCTTCAAGACTACCTTGCCATATAACTGAAAAATTAGATCACGAGCTCGAGATTTCTATCGCGCACTCTGATTGGTTCGCTATCTCACCTCTACGAACAAAATGGCTGCCAGTCGTTCGCGTTGTACAATGCTTTTTTCTTTTCTTTTTTTGAAATAATCACCTGTGTATTTATACTAAAAAAATATTCGCCTCAGACTCAGTGATTATCGGTGAATATTCACCTCGATTACGTCTCCGTGAATATTCACCGATAAGGCTTCGCCGTAAAATCCATAAATGTGTTTTAGTTTTTAAATGTTTGCATAACTTAGTTCCTCAGTATTTAAGTAACTATTTCATTAGGAACTATAATGTACATGGTTACAACACTCGAAGGAAGGCTGACCTCCATCTACCCAAACCCAAACTTAGCCTTGGCAAACGTACTTTTAGATTTTCTGGCACAGCCCCTTTTAATTCACTACCTTGTAAAATCCAACAAGCTGCATCACTCTCCTCCTTTAAAAATCTTGTCAAAGCCCATTTTATTTATAGCATCTAATTTATGATAATTTATTATAACTATTTTAAACTATTAGACGTTTTATATTTTTAGAAATTGTATTTAGCAGGGCCCCTCTGGATACCATCCACTGTGCTGAATGGGCCACCCTGCATAAATAAAGTTTTACCAGTTACCTTACCTACCTTCGGCGAATAATTGTTAAGTAATTTATAAATACATGATATAAGGGATACATGAAGTATCTACGCACTTTTCATCCTTAGTACCGCTGACTGCTTCAATAACATCGTTTCTTTTTTGCTGTGGGAAATCGCATGGCGGACTTACCTAAGGGAAGTACCTCTAACGAGAAATCTTCGAATACTTCTCAGAAGGTGCTTTTCGTACGCAATCTGCCCTTCTCTACGACGGATAATAGTCTGGAGGATTTGTTCAGTGAAATTGGACCCGTCAAGCGCTGCTTTGTCATCAGAAATAAAGGTAAAATCTAGGGCTATCTATAACCACGTGGGCACAGTGCAGTGTTGCAATCACTTTTAATTTGTCTACCCATCGATTCCTGCCTTCGATCCCTGGAGACGTCGGTAATGGTCAGGCAAAAAGCAAAAATTCGATGCGCTCACAATATGTACAGAAATTCGGTTATACACTTCGCTTCAGTAACAGGTTGACTTGTTATCCATAATCATTTTGATAACACATTATATATGTTTGATTTTGTTGACAGGAGAGAAAGATCTTTGTCGCGGATTTGGCTATGTTACGTTTGCATTGAGTGAGGATGCGGAGAAAGCAATTGACTCTGTGAAAACATATAAAGGGAGACAGCTGAGCATATGTTTTGCTAACAAAAAACCCAGACATGAAAAGAGAAAGTTTGAAAAAGGAGATAAAACTGAGGTTGATAATCACCATGCAAACAACCCTGGTGAGTAGCTCCTAAAGGCAAGAACATTAAACTGATTATAGCGTAGTTAATTTTTTCTTAACCAGTTTCATTCATTTAAAATCTTGCTGACAGAAACAGACATACAATTCACCTTTCATTGCGATGCACCCTTGCATCTATACAAACAGCTTTTGTAATAGTGTTAAGACCAGATGCAAAATGTACCTTCCCTAGCAAAACCTATCAAGAGATTTAACATTTCCACTTAATGAGTTGCATCACAGTGTAATATCTAGGTACATTAATTTATGTCATATCTTCTTGTTGAGAATTGTACATGAATTCTGGTGGTGAATTGTGGACTAATTTTGTTCAAAAAGCATAGTACATGTATTTAAAATGAATGGTAATTTAATTTTTGCCGTCCTAGATGAAGAGGATAGCAATGACAAAGAGGTACATGCTGTTGAAGAAGAGCCACCAGCTAAGAAGCTAAAGGACAATAAAAATGATCAAAAATCCACAACGAAGAGAAAACCAGCAGACAATGATATTGGTAGAACTGTTGTTATTATGGGTTTTACTGCACAGGTCAATAAAAACCATATCAGGAAGAGGTGCCGGAAAATTGGAACAGTAGAAAAAGTCACATTTCCTGTAGAAGGACGTCAGGAAACAACTGCATTTGTGGTTTATGAGTCTCACAAAGATTCAAGGGAAGCTGTGAAAAAATTACATGGGAAAACATTTAAAGGCAACACTATCACTGTCTCCTTACTCTCCAGGGAGGGAAAATTACCAAGTCAAAAATCCATGAAAAAGTCTAAAGTTATTGTAAGAAATTTACCATTCAAGTGTAAAGATGAGGACCTCAGAAAATCTTTTTCACAGTTTGGAGAAATAACTGAGGTGTGCATTCCAACAAAGATGAAAGGGAAACGAAAGCAGAGTTGTGGATTTGGGTTTGTGCAGTTTTCCAACGTGTTCCAGGCTGGTAAAGCTATTGAAAGGATGAACACAAAAGAGATTCTTGGGAGAGCTGTGGCAGTGGATTGGGCAGTTTCTAAGGCAACCTTTGAGAAAACAAAAGAGAGCAGAGGTATGTAGCCTAGCAGGATAGGGGTGGGGCTAGGGTATTAGTAAAGGTAATCATATGGTTTTGAGTTCAATTTGGAATTTATTTGCACAAGTGAGTTTTTCAAAAAGCTGAAATTGCACAAGCCGCTGGAGAAAGTGCTGGAGATGTAAACAGAAAAGGAAAGAAAAATGAGGGATGCTCCTTGGTTACCCTGGGCAACTGATTGTAGCCCGAAGCCAATGAAAAACCAGGGTTAACACCTTTTATCTGAGTGTTTTAGCCCATAATAGTAACGATATAAAAATATTTGACTGAAGTAAGCTGTCCCAAAGCTTCTTTTTTGAGTGGGGGTGGGGCATGGTCCAATTTTGATTTTTCAAAACTGGATTGGATCTGTTCAATTATTTTTGTGGAGTGTGGTTAGTAAAAGTAATCATACGGTTTCGAGTTCAATTTGGAATTAATTTGCACGAGGAAGTTTTTCAAAAAGCTGAAATCGCACAAGCCACTTCGGCGAGTGCAATTTCAGATTTTTGAAAAACTCACAAGGGCAATTGAATTCCAAATTGAACGAGAAAAACCATATGATTACTTATTAATAATATAAACATGAAAAAATTCGCCTGGAGGATATGCTGGAAGATCTCATTGCGGACAGGAAGTGAGCATTTGACGCGAATTTGACTCTTTATTTACTGATTGGCTGATGAAGGTCAGCTGATAACACTACGAACTCAAAGTCGTTCGTTTAAAAATAAAGAATGTCCTAATCCAGAATATCAATGTGTCATTTGCACTGGTGTTACACTTTTTGCTCTGGTGTTACAGTTGAACTGCACTGCTCTCAACCAATCAGAATCAAGTAATTTTTTCATGTATATTATTATGGATTAAAATATCATTGAGATGCAAATGAGTTTGACAATTAGCTCATTCCCCCCCAAAAGAGAATCCCTCTCTACATTGAAGTGAAATCCCCTAAAGTTGCCTGAACAAAAATTCAACCTAAAACAACTTCTCAAACTTTGAATTACAAGCAACTATCTTTTTGCAACAAATGTGCATATGTTGTGGTTCAATCTTATCCTTGATTCAAATTTTGTTTCAAACTCATTATCATCAAATGACCATAACCAGAACAAAAGAAAACCAACTTTGAACCAAGGTAAAAATTGAACCACAACATTTCCACCGTTAATATAATTAATGTTGCAGGTTAAAATGTTTTAGCATGAAATCTCTGGTAAAAATCAGACCACACAAAAAAATACTATCCACAATATTCCTTACTTCAAAAAGTTAGGGAAAAAGAATAATATTTCAAACCCAAATAAATCCTTCCCAACTCCTTGAATTTTTTAATTCTGGAGTATCTTGGTGGTGGTAATGATAATAATAGTGAACTTTATTTGAGTGTCAACTTTATCTAGCACTGACGTACTAATTGGGGACACTGTAAAGCACAAATCAAATCAAATCATATCTAATGAAATCAATCAAATCAAATGTTGGTTTTTGTGGAAAGGGGAAAACCGGAGTACTCAGAGAAAAACCTCTCAGAGCAGAGTAGGGAACCAACAAACTCAGCTTACATATTACGCTGGGGCTGGGAATCGAACCCGGGCCACATTAGTGGAAGGCGAGTGCTCTCACCACTGTGCCAACCCCATCCCTGTTACTTGGAATATAAGAAACACTTCCTCACCTCAGTTACTTTATGTGGTCTACCACTGTTAATCATGTCTAAGAGTATTACAGTAACTTTGGTCATCATGATGATTGAGGTCATTGATCACATTTGTATGCCACATTTATTAAGTATGCCACATTCATGGGTTGTTAAGGTAAAATGTACAGGTGTGAAAAATACTAGTTTGTTCACAGTTTGGCCCAATCTGTATTCATAGAAGATCTTCAGATTAAAAAATTCTTTGTAATGGAGGGAATCCAGGACTGATAGTAAACATGTAGTCATAGATACTTCTTGCTACAGAAACTGAGATGAGCTGCAGACGTGTGGGCATCATGGGTTGTGTGCACCTTTGCCTTACTTTATGTCCCAGTGAATGTAGCAAACTCGAAACATTTGCTTTTTATTTTTCAGAAGCTATTGAGAAAGGTGGAAGAGATGCTGAAGGTGATGCAGAAGAGGAAATCGAAGAGGAAAAGCAGGACACAGATAATGAGAACTCAGAAAATGAATCTGATTCTGGATCTGTTGGTGAAAGAGCAGGAAACGATGATGATGACAGTGAGGGTGACAATGATAATGACACAATATCACAAGTAGAAGAAAAGCAAACCTCTGCACAAGCCATAAAACAGAAACGCCTATCAGATGTCAAAGAAGGAAAGACCTTGTTCATTCGTAACTTGTCCTTTGAGTCCACTGAAGAGGCACTTTGTGAGCTGTTTGAACAGTTTGGTGAGATAGCGTACTGCAGAGTGTTGGAAGACAGTCGCACAGGACGTAGTAGAGGAATGGGTTTTGTTAAGTTCAAATCCAAAGAAAGTGCCGAGGAATGTCTTGCTGAAGCTTCTAAGGAAGGATCAGGTGAGGAAATAGTAATGATAGCAGCAATGATATAATGATAAGAATGACAAAGATAATGAAAATGATAGTAATGATAAAGATAACGACATAAATAAGCAAAAAGATAGCGATAATGACAACAATAACGATATTGATAATAATAATGACGCCGATAACGTCAACGATAACCAAAAAGATAACGATAATGATAACAATAACGATATTAATAATAATAATGATTCCGATAACGTTAACGATAACTCTAACGATAACGATAATGATGATGATAATAATGATAACAATAACTGTCCTAATACAATAGACCTCATTCATAATTGCGGCCAAACAAAATATTCTTTTGTTTTGATGGTAATGAGCCTTACTGGCCTCGCTTGGATGTGCAAAGTTCAATAGAATTTTTTTTCAAAATGAGGCTAGTAGGTCTAATAATAAATGAAAAATAAATCGGCCGCGATTTGTGAAAGTGCTCTATTGTCATCACCTATAAGTGGTTCTCTGTTATATCCTGTTTTAGTATAAATACTCAGGTGATTATACAAAATCGCGCGCTCTGGTTGGTTCGCTATCTCGGATTATCAACCGATAATCACCTCGACGAACAAAATGGCTGCCAGTCGTTCGCGCGCTTTTGGTGAAATGAAATCTTTTTCGTGTTGTACTATGCTTTCTCTTCTCTTTTTTTGAAATAATCACCAGTGTATTTATACTAAAACAATTATTTACCGATAATCACTTCGCCTTCGGTGAATAATTGTTAAATAAATAACCAGCACTTGCGACGTCTTCGCGCTTTAGCGAAGCTTGCAGGAAAATTTAGTATTTTAGTATTATTCTCACCCACAAATGATTCGTTCATTATGATTTTTATTAAAACAATTAGATTATTCGCTCTCGATTCCTATGAGATTATACGTGTAGTTGATTCAGGCTTCGGCCTCATCAACTACCACCCCATAGAAATCTCGAGCTCTTAATCTAATTGTTAATTAGTATAAACCAACTCGCATTTTTTCATCTATAATTTTAAAATATAGTTTCTGAAACGGCAAACAGTGTAACAGATTCTGGATTTAAATTCATTTCATTTCTTCAGGTCTCTGTCTAGACGGTTTCACTCTGAATCTTTCGATGGCGGTGACGCCCGGTAAAGCAAAGGAATTGGCCAAGGAGAAGAAAGGTGATAGCAGCAAAGAGGGCAGGGACCGCCGGAATCTGTACCTGGCGAGAGAAGGTGTCATCTTGGCGGGTTCAGCTGCAGCTGTGGGTTTGTCTAAAGCTGATTTACTGAAGAGACAGAAAGCTGAGGCAGAGAAGAAAGCCAAACTCTCGAACCCCAACATTTTTGTTTCTCAGACCAGGTAGTGTTTATTTTTATTTATTTATTTATTTATTTTTTATTTGCCACACACAATGAATTACAAGCATTATACTACTACATGAGAAATTTCTGTAATTTGATTGGCTAAGAGCAGTGGTATTTCTGCTTAATTTGAAATACCTACATGTGAAAATTACAAACCTTTTGCGAGTAGTAGTATAAACAAATAATAGCATGATTTGTACGTGATATTTGGCATAAATACCACTCGAGATATTTCAAAATTGTCTCAAATTTCACTCGCCTAACGGCTCTTGAAATTACGTACAACAATTTTGAAATATCCCTCGTGGTATTTATACCAAATATCACTACAAATCATGCTATTACCTATACGAATAAAAACGATAATAAACAGGTTAATTAACATTAAATTTAAAATTTGTACATTACTTGGGAGGAGTGACTGTGGCGGGGAAATCTCCGGGAAGCCGAGCTTATGAGGAATAGAGATTTCCCCCCACGGGCAATTAAATACTAGGCGGCATTTTAAAAAATAGAGAAAAAAGTCGTTTAAATATATAAGTGTATCTAGAGGAAAATATAGATATAGGGTGTTAAGGTATTTAGGTTGCATTATGTCTGACCCTTAAAAATGGTTTGATCAAACTCTTGAATATACTAAAAGACGGAGCATTTTTGATGTGGTTCGGTAATGAATTCCATATTCTAGGACCTTGAAACAGGATTGAAAATTTTTTAATATTTGTTCTACAGGTATGAGGTCGGTAAAAGTCAGAGTATCTTGTTGAATATTGTAACCAGAATGTGTATATCGAGAAATCCATGGGGGTTAAAACGGGGCTTTAAGGCTCTTGCTAGTGCAGCTGTCAGATTAGGGAAAGTCGTAACGAGAACTTCGACTGTTCACGAAACTGTCGTTATCAAAGCTGTGTGGAAAGTTGCACGACGATGTTTTCGCTTAGAGTCTTGTGGTTGATAAATTTTCAACCGGGTCTTGAACCTTTTTTGGCTTATTTTCTTCCGTTTTGTTTATTTGTTGGTAAAGGTAATTGTTTCTTCCGTTGTGCTCAGTTCGCTCACTCATTACTCACTCGCTTTTCCTTTCTTGGTAGGCTTTGCGTACGAAACCTTCCACTTAAAGTAGACGATAAAAAACTGAAAGAAATCTTTAGTTCTGCGACGGGAAAGAAAGTGCATGTTCAGAAGGTACTGATCATGCGCAGCAAAGATCGGGTGGACAGCTCTGGCCTGGGGCGATCTTTGGGTTATGGGTTCGTTGAATTTATCAGTCACCGAGACGCTTTGGCCGCTCTTCGGGCCACGAACAACAACCCAGCGTTATTCGGACCCGATCGCCGTCCGATAGTCGAGTTCTCGTTGGAAAATAACCTCGCTCTCAAAGCAAAGCAAAGACGGCTACAAAAGGGTCATACTAAGCAGCGGCAAAGCGCGTTGGAGCATGCGCCCAGAGACGGACCGAAAACAAATAAGGAGAGAAGAATTGAGAGGAACGTGAGGCGGAGAGAAAACCGGCAGAGAAAAAGGCAGGAGAAGAGAAACGCAAAGCTGGAGCAAGTAAATGCAAGCGACAGTGTTAAAACTAACACAGGGGAAAAGGACGCCAATACATCGAGGAGAGAGAAGGAGGAAAAGAGTAAGAAAGCACGGAGAGAAAAGGATAAAAAATTTGGTTCGAATAAGTCGAGTGAAAAAGAACAGTCGCAAACTGAATCACTTTCTACTGCACGTGAAAAAATAAACAAAAATGCTGCCAAAAATCTCGATGAAAACAAAAACACACCTGATAACGTGATGCAGAAAGTAAATAGGAGTCGAAAAGAAGAACAACCGAAAAGAATAAAGAGCAAAGCTGGTAATTCAGCGAGTCTTTCTAAGGACACTGTCGAACTGTCTGCTACAAATAGGAAAAGAAAGGGCGTAAGGAAACAGGAACAGGAAAAGAAAGACGAATCGCAGTTTGCGCAGTTGGTGACTAAATATAAGAACAGGTTTTTTGGAGCGAACGATGAAGACTTTGCTTCAAAACGCGCTCGTTGGTTTGAGTAGTTTACCAGTACCAAGGCAAGGCATTTTTGACAGCTTCATACTATTTGTGGCGTGTAACTGTCAACGGCTTAATTTTTTTTAACGATAAATGATGAGGAGGGTTTGACAGGCGCGTATCCAGGATTTTGTGAGTAGGGGATGCATTTTTTTTGACGGAGTATACAATCATCTATATCCTGAATATAACAAGTTACGTAAGGGACTTTTAATACGCCTTTATTGTCCACTTCATTTTTCCATATAGATGAAGATATTTTTGCAAACTGACAGCCACTTTGTTGTATCTTTTTTTTGGTTTTTCCCTAATAATCGATTAAATATGAAGTGACTTCCCGAAAAGGGGAGTGACTTGTCACCCAATTCAGTACCCCCTGTCGAAAAAAAAAATTACCACACATGAAGTGTCACGTTGTGTGACAGTTACGTAACTGCTCGTCATGTTAGTAACGCGAGTATCGTGAAATTTTAATCTTGTCAGTTAAGTTGATTGACAGTCTTAGCACATGTTGAATCTCACTATTGGAATTTAGGAGTTATTTTTTATCGCAAATCGCTCTTCCGATATTCGTTCAGTCTAGGATTTATCTGTACCAGGGAAGTTCGTCACGATTAAACGAGTTGAACCTCTGAAGATTTGCGTCTTAGTTTTAGTCCGGAAATAATAGGATTTTATTCACTGCAACACACCCTGGATCCGCGCCTGTTTGAGAAGAAGCACAACCATTGAGCAGTGCCACACCATCCATGGCACTGTCTTATCTGCTTAACTTTGCAATCAAGAGCATAGCATTTTAAAATCATTATTAGGTCAGTAGCACACTTTCTCATTGCCTGTCCAGCGTCACACTTTCTCATTGCCTGTCCAGAAAAAGGTCTCGGTCAGAAAAAATAGGAATTTCCAATGTCATTTTTCTTTTAATTGGGTTCGGGGTCCGGATAATCCCTTCTTCGTAATCTTCCAGTAAACAAAGGAAATAAGAGACGTCTATCCTGCCAATCACATCCGAGCGAGATGAGGTTAATACGTGGTAATATTCGTTACGTTATTGGATCTCCCTCGCAACCATATTCTCCTGATATTTCGTAGGAAATAAGAGATTCTGGTTCATATAAATCCCTAGAGGTAAGGGACAAAAATGGTTATTTATTCTTTTACCTTCGTCATTTTTATCTCCGGACATTAATAGCTTTACCGAAAGACAAAATCGCGGCAAAGAAAGGCACATAATTTATTCCTCGTCTTCTGAGAATGCGAACATTGAAAAAAATCTGCGTAGACCTGGTTAGGGACAGACCATTAGAAAAGTGATGGGGGGTGGGGAATTTTCAGCTTGCACGAATTTTTTTTTTCGCTCACTGCTTGTGCAGGAATTTTTTTTTCAGGAGAACCCCTCTGCACGAATTTTTTTTACTACGTGTGAAAAAGTCACAATTGGACTTTCCTTCTGCATGAATTTTTTTTTACCTTCTTCTTTGCATGAATTTTTTTTTTGGCACTTTCCCTTGCATGAATTTTTTTTTGTTTTTTTTTTTCCCACCCCCCCCCCCCCCATCACTTTTCTAATGGTCGGTCCTTATTTGAACAGAAGTGGGAAACGCTGATGTAAACACAGCTAAGTAACTTCTTGAGAATTGCTTCCGGAAATACAATAAACTATAATTAAGAGAAAACAATCAGACCCTGGAAAGAAGGAGGTAGAGTTAGGGACAGGAGCTTGAAACGATAACACACAATAAGGGAAAATTCGAATTGAATTGATTGGTTCTTTTATGATGTATTTGCATACAAACGTTTTGAATATTTGTAGTTTTTTTATTGCTTACGAGAGTTTGAAAAAGCTTGTCAATCTAAAGTTGTACAGTCGAAATTTAGCAATGCAAAAATAAACTTTGGGAAGCGACATAGTTTGCTCAGGTTTAAAAACGAACATTGAACACGAAAAGAAAATATTTGCAAGTTAATGGTTTTTTTATTCGGCAAAATCTCGGTAAAAAAAAAAACATGAAACTGAAATTCGCCTCCTTTGTGCTTTTCTTTTGTGCTGTGGTTGTTGTTGTTCACACAGCTGGTAACAAAGTTGTGTTTTCACACACGGAAGAAGAAGAGATTTGCACGGATAAAGAAGCTTGCTGGGCTCTCGGGAACATAACAGAAAGACAAGAAGCAATAAGTAACAGGTTGGAGGAAATACACAGTGAATTGATTCAAGGTGGAAAACAGTGTTCTAAAGGTCAGTGTTATGAGTGGGCTATACCTACCAACCCTGGCGCAAATCCCGGGGGGGGGTACTCTAGGAATTTCTGGGTGGGGATGTGCCGCTGGGACCCTGGAACCCTTAACCTATACCAGAGCTAATTCAGCTAAATTTTGCTACCCTATACTAGAGTAAACTCCCCAAATCCCCCTATCCTAGAGTAGCTGTTTCCCTAGTCTAGATAAAATCTTAAACCAATTGATCAGTTTCCTGAAAAATGATACCTTATTCTAGACCCAAATATTCTGATTTATATACCCTATCCTAGAGTAAACTGCTTGAAAACCATACCCTTCACAGCGGCACATACTTACAAAGCCCATATATGGCAGTACCCCCCCCCGGGGCGCAAATACTCTTTAATTAAACCATGTCGGTTAAAAAAGAAGGTAACGGCTTACACGAGCAGTAAACCCAGCACGACCCGAGCTTATTCCGGTTTCAGTAGCATGAAAGACCTAGCTTGGAGAATTGCTACTCACCCTGGCTAGGATGTTAGTCCAACGCAGGGTTAACCCCAGCTGCATTATATCGCCGGTACCAATTTATACACCTGGGTAGAGAGAGAGAGTATATTGATTTTTTTTAAAAAAGAATCCCATAGCAGGGAATTTCCACCGTAGGGGGGAGGGGTGGTAACGGATGTACACAGGCTACATTTTCGGCAATGTTCGCAAGTATTAGGAATATTGTCGGAAATCTTTGGAAGTCGCGGGTACATTTTCGGAAACCCATGTGATGAAGAGACGAAAAACCCAAGCATTTTTTCGATAAACAGGGGATAAACATGTCGTAACATGTTTTTTTTTTTTTTTGATTTCCCATTGTCTCCCTCTGTCTGTCAGTCGTCAGTCGCATGCTTAGCTGTGCCAAGCAAGCACGTACGCATTATGAAGAACAATGAACTATTTAATTTTAGCCAGTATCAAAACCACCGATTTCAGTCAGAATCTCGATTGTTGACAGTTGATAATATCCAGTACTGTTTTCCATGATAGCCATCCATTCCGGGCACCCATCGACGCTTTTTTGCGATTAGACTGAGCTGCGATTTTGTTATTATGAGTGGAAATTCTCGGTTCCCCTTGTCTACTAAAATGGTATCCTAGTCTAGACCCACTGAACTCTGATTTCTAAACCCTATTCCAGGCGAAACTGGTTGAAAACCACACCCTTCACAGTGGCACATACCTATATAGCCTATATGGCACTAGCTCCCTAGGGAAAACTCGATAGCTTTTGGCTGTTGCCCAACATACAAAGCTCTTTGTGACGTAATGGAATTGACCTTTCAATCCAGCTCCAGCAGCAAGAATAAATAGCTTTGAAAAAGATATCTCGTAACTTACTTTGGGCAACATGGTTGAAGCATTCTCGTTCGTGTTACTTTTTTGTACCGTTCTAACAATAGTTCATCCCATTAACTCTTGTACTTTGAGCAATGTGTGCCACAAGGTAGAAAAAGTTCGTCAAAAACAGGACGCCATTTTTGAGAAGGTCGAACAACATGATGGAATTCTGGACAACATGAATCGTGGTAAAGGTAAAACAACGTGTCTCGTTCATGAGGCTCTCAAACATTCACAATTCAGTTCAATCTTAAAATTCGCCACAATTGTTTTATACGCGGGGAATCAACAAGAATGCATTATGTTTTTGTATATACGGGCTTTCTATGGAAGCCGGAGATACAACCCGTAGAATAATTAATGAGTGCTATCGTGCTTGTGAGTCCTTCAGGAAAGTAATCGCAATCTCTCGGATGCTCGTCGTTTTCTCCGATTCCATTCGCCAGACTCCGATATCTTCGGATTTCTTTGTACATCCCACGGTCTACATAGCAGAGATAATCCAAACTCTTTTTCTCTTTCCTTTTTTGTCCTCTTCCCTTCTCTGAACAGCACAGTTTGAAACATCTAAATTGCTAGCTGGTCATCCCGTCGGTACATGCAGAGCAGGCTTGCCTACATTTTTACCTCGATTTACGGCACGCAACTTAATTTTACTAACTCGAGATTTCTAAAGAGGGCGCAAAAGCAAAATGTTTTAATACTTTCTCTGTTTTCATTGTTAGCTTTCGACAGAAATTCGTGGAAGATGAGTTGAAACAATCCTCAGTGTTGCCTTACTAACACCCCATTTTTGGCTCATCTCCGGTGTAATATAATTCATTCACATAACTGACGTAAAACAAGGGACACAAAGCATTCTTAACAATGTACCTAACCCCAACTAACAAAGAAAATGAATAAATTATATTACACCGGGCATGACCCCGTTTTTAGCTCGTGGAGCTTTAGGGACGGACCATTAGAAAAGTGATTGGGGGGGGGGTGGGGAATTTTCAGCTTGCACGAATTTTTTTTTCGCTCACTGCTTGTGCAGGAATTTTTTTTTCAGGTGAACCCCTCTGCAAGAATTTTTTTTACTACGTGTGAAAAAGTCACAATTGGACCTTCCTTCTGCATGAATTTTTTTTACCTTCTTCTTTGCATGAATTTTTTTTCTTGGAATTTTCCCTTGCATTAATTTTTTTTGTTTTTTTCCCCTCTAATGGTCCGTCCCTTAGCTCACGAGCTATTGTGGTGGATGGGATGTCAGGCGTAAACAATAGAATTTTCGAAACTCACGTGATCTTTGCGTGTTCGGTTCGGGTTCGGAAACGAACCGCAGAACATGACACGCAGCCACTTTTAGCTCGTGGAGAGCCATCGGTATGGTCGGGGAGTCAGGATGTCAAGCGCAAACAATAGAAAATATTCTATCGATTCTCGATCGTTGCAAGTTCAAGGTAACCAAACAGTTTCGGCAGCGTTCACTCGGGCTACACTTTATAATACGGCTTCGAACAAGCGTGAATGTCAGTTTACGCCTAAGGTTTGTATATGTTGTATACTATATGGCTCTTTCCACGACCGCAATAAATCTACCAGACTGTATATCGCACCTCAATTCTTGTCGACGTCATGTTTGAGCTGAGCGATTTTATCAGAAAGATTTCTAAGGTTTTACAGAAATTTCATCACGAATCAGATTAATGTTGAGCAATATGGGGTGCCACACGGGACATTATTATATAGCAATATATATTTATTGGTAATGTAATATATACGAGATATAAAGCGTAAATATATGATATTGTTTCATATTTTAGAGCTCATTGCATATATATCTGCCTAATGACACAAATATGTAAAGTGTATTGTAAATACCTATGACATAAATATTTTTATTCCAACCTAAGACACATACACATTTATAAAGGGTATTGGGTAAATTATATATATGGTATTGCTCACAAATATATACAGCTATTGTGCCCGCCATTATTTTGGCCAGTGGTGATGCCCATTCAATGGACCGCCATGAGAGAAAATGGCGGAAAGAGATTTTGAGGAATTTTTCCAAGTTTCAATCCCTTCACTCTTTCATCAAGCTCGTCGAAATCTCCATACTGAAAACATCAACGTTTTGGAGTATTCTGAATGCCGGTTAGATGATCACGCGTATGTTCAGGTTAGATCCTTTGTCTTGTCGCCTTGCTGTCGTCTTCGTAGAACTGTTTTATTTGATACACCAGCCTCTTTAGCTAATTCTTTCCATGCACCATGAATATCATGCAGTCCTCTTATTACTTCTTCGGGGATTTGAAATCTTGGGTGACCAGGTCTTCTTGAACGTTCTCTTGGGCAAGAAAATCCCATTTCCGAAGCATAGTCTCTACGCATGAAACAAAGATCTTGAAACTGACCATTTAAACCAATAATATTTTCGTGCAGAAGGTAAAGTAGCTGAAGGAAGTCGTCGCTAGCGTTGTGATCTTCGCACTGCAAGACAAAGGATCTAACAACATACGCGTGATCATCTAACCGGCATTCAAAATACTCCAAAACGTTGATGTTTTCAGTATGGAGATTTCGACGAGCTTGATTAAAGAGTGAAGGGATTGAAACTTAGAAAAATTCCTCAAAATCTCTTTCCGCCATTTTCTCTCATGGCGGTCCATTGAATGGGCATCACCACTGGCCAAAATAATGGCGGGCACAATAGCTGTATATATTTGTGAGCAATACCATATATATAATTTACCCAATACCCTTTATAAATGTGTATGTGTCCTAGGTTGGAATAAAAATATTTATGACATAGGTATTTACACTATACTTTACATATTTGTGTCATTAGGCAGATATATATGCAATGAGCTCTAAAATATGAAATAATATCATATATTTACGCTTTATATCTCGTATATATTACATTACCAATAAATATATATTGCTATACAATAATGTCCCGTGTGGCACCCCATAGAGCAATCAACTTTCTTGTATTGGTTCCCACGGTAGAAAAACAATTGTGAAACTTGATCGCGATTCCAAGTTATCGAAGGCGAAGAAGCGATATTTGGGAAAAACAACAATATTACTCCTCAATCGGATATACTATTCTTCCGATTTAGCCTTATTGGCCTGTTCCCGCTAATGTCCGGCGAAGTCGTTGCGAGGACGAGAGAGGACGAGAGGTAATCACTTTTCCTCTCCACACGACCACGCAGGACCTGTGGTAGTAGCCCGAGTAATAGAATAGAACAAAGAAATGAAATCATAATTCAGTAAAGTGTATTTCACGGAATTTGAAACCACTCTACACGCTTGATAATTCGGAAAATAATATCCCTGACCCAACATCGTACTCCACGAGCTCACCACAGGATGCCTTTGATTTGTTGTTAGTTCATACGTACTGGGAAAGTTCCGTTCTGTTATTGTTGTTGTTGTTTTGTTTTTTGTTTGTGTTTTGTTTTGTTTGTTTGTTTTTCTTTTGTTTTGGTTTTTTTTTTTTTGTTTTGTTTTTTATTTTGTTTTGGTTATTTGTTTTGTTTTGTTTTCTTTTTATTATTGTTTTTTACTATCTTTTTTTATAAGTCACTTTGACCATCGCATTAACGTCTTTAAACGCGTGAAAAAGGCTAGTTCACCAAAACTGTATTATATTTTCCATGTGTATTAACAAAGATCAAGACCAGCTCTTCTGAGCTACGATTTTGGATAATTTTTTCACGTCTTTCAAGTTTGTGGGACAGAAAAGGTTACTTGCAAACTTGAAACTGAAATGGCTTTCCAATCTGTTATTATTGCGTTGTTTTCTATTCATCATGTGTAATTTAGGAAGTCAACAAGTTTTCCAGTTTAACCTCATTAAATAAAGTTATTATTATTGTTATTATTATTATTATTATTATTATTATTATTATTATTATTATTTAATGACATTGATTGATCATTGCAGTTATGTACAGAACTTAAGCAGCTGTGAAATTAAAGCCTAAAAAAAATTCAGGCCTGAACGGGATTCGAACCCATGACCTCTGCGACACCGGTGCAGTGCTCTACCAACTGAGCTATCAAGCCAACTGGGAGCTGGTCAAAGTGTGGTTTCATAATATGCCCTTAGATGGAGAAGAATGCAAGTGAATATATGTTGGAATTAGCGCCATTTACGTAATTTGTTTCTGTTTTATTTTGATGATTTAATTGTAATCGCAGACCGGAAGCGATTTCATTTCTGTGTAATTGAACGTTGGTCAATTAGCTCAAAGTGACAGGGATCAGAAATAGAAAATCGCGTACAACCAATGGGAGTAGGCTCATTACAATCCGTGAAAGCCTTTATTGTAATCAAAGAGTAACGCATGCTTTTGTGAGTAGAGTGAAGCCTTGTGATATCACGTAGACGGAATGCAAAATCTGAAGGAAACAATATCAAGTGTGGTTTATGCGTCTAGCGAGCGAGAGATTTATTGGGATACCGAGATTCATCAATTGTGTTGGCAGCAATAGAGTAATTCCCTATGAAAGACCATATATTTGAACTACGGAGTAATATGTAATGAAATTTATTATTATGATTATTATTATTATTATTATTATTATTATTATTGAGTTACGAAAATCTATTAACCGATCTAATTTTGTAATTAGATGAAGATCCAGGAAAGACGTCCATTTTCGGCGTGGTGCATTGCACGAGTATGATGCAATCCCGTGAGGAGAAAAACTTCAAGCTTGAAGCGTTTTCTCCAGATAAACGCGAAATGTGCCGAACGTTCGGTCAGCCAATTCAGTTCAACACTCCAAGTTACCGAGTCTCAGCGGATCTTCTAAATCAAGTTGGGTGGCTGGGCATCGACAGCGGACATCTGGGCCTACTGTATAATGCTGTTGATGAGAACAATTTTGACTTCGTATATTTCAGGTGAGCTTCTAAGTCTTTCTTTAATTTCTCGCACTATATTTATTTTTTTAAAGCAAACAAGTCGGACGCGAAACAAGTCAATGATCGTGTGGCTGCTTCAAGTGTTCGCTTGCAAGTGAGTGCTCTGGCCTCACGCTCATGATCTCTCGTGACTACCAAGCGACATTGACCAATGACGAAGTAGAATTGTTTTCTTATTATCCATTCAAGATAGTTTTCCAGTCTTCATTGGCCCAAATGCTCTGGACAATTCTTACTTGCGTTGTATGGGCGATTCATTGTGGTTTTCATTTTAACTATTTCATGTCACGGATTTGAAACCTCTAGTGGTGTCCCGCTATCAGCAACTCTTGAAAGAAATTTGTTGTCTCACTTTAAATCATTATTTTTACTTATTCTTTCTAATCAAATTGCATGCAGGGGCTCTCGAACGTCGCCTGAGAAGTGCGCTATATTATTATTAGCATCATTATCACTATCGTCATCATCACTATCGTCATCATCGTAATCGTCATCGTTATCATCATCAGCATTATCGTCATCATAATTATCATCATCATCATTATCATCATCATTATCATCATCATTATCATCATCATCATTATCATCATCATTATCATCATTAGTATCATCATCTTTATGGTTATTGTAATCGTTTTCATTACCATTATCGCTGTCGCTATCTTTATTGTTATCGTTATTACTACTACCATTTTTTCTTTACCACTGGAACATTGCACAGGCCACACAGCATTTCTGGATGTTATCAGACCGGCTACATGTCAAAAGGCAGTCTAAGCTTCGTTGAGAGCAAAAATTGCCCCGGTGGTCCCCCAAGAGGCGCTCTTTGGTTTCACATATCCATCCAAGTCCGCGGCCAAGAAGCACAGGTTTTTTACAATGAAAGCCTGGTAACGACAATCAAGACTCATTTTTCGCCCAGGCCGTGGGGAGGAGTATTCACGTTTCACGGTTATCAAAACGTGGTTCGTTTCAGGGATTTCCAGCTTGTTCCGCGGCTATACGTCTCTCAGGCATGCGCGAAAATAGTTGATTGGTCGAATTACGTCATGCTTGATGCCGATCATGGTTCGTGGCCCAATGATAGCTTCTGTCGCGTGATGTACGTGAAAAAGGGCGTGGCTGGGCCGTACCAGCTGACAGTTGAGCTGTTCAATTTCATTGGCTGGAGAGGCGTAAACTCCGGTCATTTGGGAGTTTTGTTCAACGCACAAGATGAAAACAACTTTGACTTTGTCTACTTTAGGTGAGTCTTAGAAGTCACTCATACATCGCTATTTGTTTATTGTCAAGTGTGTGTATAAAGTTAAAGGTGAAAAGCCGCAAACCAGCTATACATAAAATACGTGAATTACACCAGATCACATTTGTTGTTTCTTTCTTCTGCTTTTTTCTTGGAGATCCAGCTTTTGTTATTTATTTGAATGCCACACAATACATACCTTACTGCTTGACTCACAGTATTAAATCACTTACAATACACTGAACATTACTTACAATAGTCATGACACGAATTACAAAACTGACATTATATTCAATAGAGTCTATTCACTCACGTGATCAGCGGCCATGTTTTTAACGGAAACAAAAGAAGATGTTTGCATAAGAATAGAGCTTAATTCCTTGAGGATTAGTTTGGGACACCAACATGGCCGCCTTTTCTTTGTTTGGGGACACTAAAATGGTTGCGTGACAGGGTGGTCAGAATAACGAGATTAACCGCTTACTAACCGAGCACCAGGGCCGTACTGGTGAATATTTGCCCGAGGTCGTGACAGTACGGACCGAGCGCAGCGAGATCCGTAAATAACGACTGAGGGCCAATATTCCCCAGTACGGCCCGAACAAGCTTGGTTAGTAAGTAGTTAATAATAATTATATGGCAGTTAGTCGAGTAATACATTCATGTCCTATATTTTCGAGCCGTTCTTCCGGACCTGTTTGAGTTTTCAATCGATAATTATACGAAAACGTTTGCAGCAAAAAATCTTATACTTCTACACGTGGTTTCTTACTTGATGCTTGGTTTACTTGAATTTTTTCAGCAAGATATCTTGAAAAGCAAAAGAGTTACAATGCTATAAATGTTTGGTGTATATAGGACATGAATGTATTGCCGCTATATATATTCGGGCCATTCATGCTTATTCTTCTGTTAAAACACACTTCGTAACGGTAAGCTCTGTAATGCGATTTTTTACGTAGTTGCTTTGAAGGAGATTAGTTACACGTTTTTTTTTTACAAATTTTGGATTTGCTGGCTTTCGCAAACTAAAATACACGGCACATGACCGTTTCCATGGAAACGGTCCGTATGGCACCTGATCCCGCCCGAAGATCTAGAAGAGTCAATCAGAACGTTCGGATTCTCCTCAAGACTACCTTGCCATATAATAATTAACAATAAGATTATGAGCTCGAGATTTCTATGGGGTGATAGTTGGTGAGGCTGAATGGGCGTAGAAATTGAGAGCGAATAATCTAATTGTTTTAGTAAAAATCATAACGAATCATATGTCGGTGAAAAAATTACCAAAATACTAAATCTTTCTGCGAAACTTCGCTAAAGCGTAAAACGCAAGACCAGGGACGGCGGAGCGTATTTTGAAGTGGGGGGCCTAAAAACGAGCGCCGGAGGCGCGAGTTAGTAGGCGGGTCTGGGGGCATCCTCCCCCAGAAAATTTTGAAATCTAGAGTCTCGGAAATCGTATTTACAACATTCTCCGCGACATACTTCTTCAAATAATTAGCCTGGATAAAGCGTAAAAGGAAAGGTACTTTTAATGCTTACAGCAATATTTTGGAGGTTATTTCTCAGCCTTCCGGTCTCCAACGCTAACCTTCGGTTTTTGGACACAAGCTTCCCGTCTGTGGGAAGGAAGCACACGCTGAGAAAATGTTAAAAATACGTAAACGCGAAAAGTTTCCGACGAGGCTTGTATAAAGTTGTAGCTTAAACAAAATAAAATGTCATCCTCCTCAAAAGTGGGGGGGCTAAAGCCCCCCCAGCCCCCCCGGCTCCGTCGTCCCTGAAGACACAGTGTTTCACCAGATATCAAACACGAAGAAGAATGTTGAAAATACGTCGAGGTCTTGATATGATGAAACACATGTATCGAGTGTTTGATGTAGCTTCTCAAACGAAATCGTTTAGAAGGAGGAACTGACGATACAAAAACGAACCGTGTCTCATCAGATATCCAAACACGTCACGGTGTCTGATTTCCTTTGTCTTTCCTTTACTCATTATCAATGTGTTTGAGAGTCATACATTCACACATTATACATGATAAATTATACTGTTGTGGCTGGGATTTTTAGCAATGGGCACCTGGCGATGCCATTCATCAAGAGCTTAGCGGTCATTCATATGGTTTTGGGTTTACCGTTGTTTTTCAGGCTCCACTCTACCACGACTTGCTTCCAGACTGGGTACGTGTACGAAGGAGTGCCCAAATTTGATTCAGGCAGGAGCAGCGCCTGCCCGCAGGGACCTCCTACCGGCGCCCAGTGGTTCCAAGTTAAACTTTTGGTTTCGGCAGGCGGTGAAGCGCGGCTTTATCTGAACACAGCTCAAGTGGCCTCCTGGTCGTCCAGGTATCCCGTCAAGAACCGCGGTGGGGTTCTGGTTGCTAATGGTTACAAAAACGTCATCTACTTCCGGAATTTCCTCGTGGCATAATAGGGACCGTTCGGCGTTGAGTTCTTATTAAATCAAGTAACTTTTGAGTGTCCGTAGTTTCAATGTGATTCATTTTGTAGCCTTACAGTCACTGATTAAAGTAGTATGTGAATGATCCAAACTTATCAGTTTCAAGGTCGAATTATAACTTGCCCTATTTCTCAGCCTCTTAAACTTGTAGACTGTTGCCTCCCCATGAAAAGGTCTCTGATTGGTTGACTGTTCTTGTGTGACGTCAAAAGCTTTCATCACCTGTCAACCATCTGCAGCTCGCTTTTGTGTAATTTGTTTCATTTATGATTCTCAAAACGCATAAATAATGAGTAAGGGAAAGAGAAAGGAAATGAAAGTGCCATGGCCTGTTTAGATATATGATGAAACACGGCCGACACGGCAAACGTCTTCGTCCACTATCGAAACTTGGTTACTTAAAGGAGCCCCTAGGGATGGTCGCTTGAGTGAGCAAACCAAGACAGCAAAAAAAAAAAATGGCCATTAAGCATCGCTTAATGGTCTCGAAATATTACAAAATTAGGTATAAGGGACCGGTCATTATTTATCGCCTGGGGGGGAGCGGAGGATTTAGGGGGGGATCAGATGGTTATCTGAAGAACTGAGGGGGGGATCAGCCGTAATTGACAGGCGTAAAGGGGGGATCAGACCAAAAAAATGGAATTTCAGGTCGCGGCAGGACCCGAGGGGGGGGGGGAGGGGAGGCACTCTGTAAATACTTGGTAAGGGTTTGCCGCCTGGACTCTATAAAAACCCCAACCCTATTCAAGACCACGTTTAGCTGTATTTTGTAACTCTATTCTAGCCTAGACACAAAACCCATACCCTATCCCAGACCAGCTATCTCGTAGAAACGGTATCACTATCGTAGTCCAATATACGCTAAAACAATATATGACAAAGCAACATTTCAAAGTTTTATTCATGGATCGTCATAAATAGCCATGTCAATTTGTCGCCTCCTTTTGACGTAAACCTGCTATATTTATTTTTGTCTCTGTTTCCCTTTTATATTCAGGCATGATCTATTGAAATTAGATAGGTAATCAATTTTTGTGTATGTATGTATTAACGACAGTAGCTCAAAATTATTTCATAACGTTTAAATTTATTTCAATGGAGAATCATAATATGATAAACATTCTGACAGTATTATAAACGATCGAGATACCATCAAGAGCTTCTGCACAAAATATAATGTCGATGAGAAGCATGTCATTACATATGTTAATCATCTGAAGGATATTGATATCAGAAAGGACATTAGAACAAGAGCAGCTGAGGAGCGAAGGAGGCAAGAGGCCGAACGAACGTATAAGGACTCTCGATGGGACACCCTCATTGAAGGTGGCAAAGTGGAAAAGTTGCGAGTAAGAGAACTTGACTTGTATCTTAACAAGCATGGTTTGAGTACTGTCGGTCGGAAGCTTGACAAAGTGAAGGCTATTCGATGTCACTATTACCGACACGACAAAGAGGCTGTAATTACAGAAGAACTGTCGAGTGATGAAGATGACATGGAATCGGACGATGAAGAATTCGAAAGTGAGGAGGAAGAGAGTGACAATGACTTTGTTTTCGCGGATTTGGATGAACAGAGTAGCCCTTCCGCGACAATTCAGTTCATATCTGATGAGCAAATAACTGCAGTTGTTGTTCAGGGTCCATGAGACGTAAGTACCATTATAGATATCACTTGCACATTAAAACTGTCATTTGTCGGTGGCTGGGAGAGGATGGGCGGGGAGATCATGACATCTTCCACTACCGATAAGGAGGGATCATTAAAAAACTAAATACTTCTACGATGTAGCAACAAAAAATACTCCGCTGCCCCCCACGCGATAAATAATGACCGGTCCCTAAATCGTGAGCAAATAACTCAAAGAAGCCTCCTCAGTTGTATTTACGTGTGTACAGGCTGCTTTTGGCTTATTCGCTCTCCCAGAAATCGCGTTGAGGTTAGTTCGGTGGCTTCCCGAGCTCCTTTGGTGGGAACCAGAGGGCGAACTCGTAGAGAGAGAGCGAATACGTCTGACGATGAGAGCCAAAGCAGATGCTAAGAGGGAAGCCGAATCTAAGAAGAGGGATATAAAATCTACCCTCTCCGGAGAAGATGCGAGGAATCTACTCCGCCTCAACACCCAGCGAGTCCAGAAGCGGAAGTTTGAAAACTCCTTCACGAGAACTTGAGGAAACATCCACCAAGTCAACTGAAACAACTAATGTTGACCAAACTAACTGGGTCATTAATTTATCCTCCAGGACGCTCAGTGACACAGAAACCACCCTACTGAAGAAAGGATTAAACTTCGCTGTGACACCTACAAACATACTTGCAACAGAAATTATCGAATCAGCCATCAAACCACTCCACACTGAACAGGCCGACTTCGTACGGAGAACCGTAAACAGACAAATATCGAGAATTATCGATTAATCGATTAGCTTTCTGATGATCTATTTCAATCGATTAGTTACTCCCTGAATGAAAGTTATTGATCCAGCGTGGTGAATACCAGATAATATGCAAACCAGTCAATCAAGGAAATCAATCACAGCAATTAGTCCATGAGCCCAAGCAAATTTTGGTACCACCTGAGGTGGCAAAGGTTATCATATATTTTCTTAAAGCTCTTGTGATACTTAATAAGAAAATATGTGATAGCAAGGTTACATTCGCAGCTTGAGGCTGTCACGTGACCGGGAAGTTGCCACCCTGTGCAGTAGTAGATAGTACAACCAAGGTAGCTGTACGTTGCAAATTTGCTATGTATTTTGTACAACCAAGAGAAAATAAGAGTGTGATGATATGACTACAACTTTAAGAAGCTTTGTTTACGTTTTTAGTACAATTTCTATATGAGCTAACACTTTATATAATTAATAACTTGTGAGAGCAACATCATTCCTACTGAATGAGTCAGCAACGCGAGAAACTGTTCGTTTTCCTGGTGCTCATTTTATTAACAATTTAGTGCTTACTGTTTAGAATGTTATTAAAACATGTCATCGCCTTGACATAATGCATAAACGTCTGAAGATGTTCTTACTTTCAATAGATTTCTTGGTTAGAAGCAATACTGGGTAACCTGTGGAACACCATTAATAGGTTTAAAAAAACTCCTGTTGTCGGCTTTTGCTCTAATTTGTTTTTAATGTTTTTATGCACTGAAAGCTCTTTTGTCCAAAAGCTTTCAAATACCTCAATAAATTATTTCCACTAGTTTGTTTTTCATCAAACCATTACCTGTACATGACCTTAAACCTTTTGCCAGTAATCAATGCCTCATACGAATTAGCACAAGGCTATGTAGTTAAGACATCTTGCGATCTTAAGCATTAAAACAACAGTTTATAAAGTTAGTTCCACGTCCGGATCGAGAAGTTTATCATCATCATCTTCTGACGTCTCCCTCTTCCTCTGGCTGGTTGGAGCACGTTGTTAGCCTACAGAGGTATGAGCACTTTAGGCCAGTAAGGATGCAATCACATGTGGTTTCATCACAAGATTTCTTGCAAGTGCATGCGATTAGCTCGATCACTGCTCTTGGTGCAGGCAAGCCATCCATCCAGTCGGTTTCAAGTCTTTCACCGTGTGCATTCGTTTCAAGAAACCAGCCTTTGCCCACCGGAGTTGGCACTTCATTATTGCGAAGAGAGTTCTTCCAAACTGCAACTTGATAATTAGCTCTTTGGCAGTGCTTTTCTAAGCAGTCCCTGCACAGCTGTAGCTGGTACGATTCCGCCTCACCTTTCTTGGCACAGAAAAGAGCATACCGAAGCTCATTTACATCAGATGTACCTTTTTTGGCACCACAGAGAGCACAGACAAAGGCTTCCAACTTCCCAAAGAGCTCTTCAGTTACTGACCACTCCTCTCCAAGTCTTGCAAACACTTCCTGGTATTCATCCGCGTTCTTTCGAAGAATCTTCAGTGGCTTTACTTTGCCAATGCCTGCAAATGAGCTAACTGAGTCACAGCCCGTAAAGGCATGTAGCCCAAGCAAAGCCTTGCATACTTGAAGACCTATTGCACAAACTGTTTTTCCGATGTCTATATATCTGGCCATTTGCTGTCAAAAGCAACGCTGGAAAAGTGGCACTTTGATGTCATTTGAAAAAGCAAGACAAAGAATGCGTACGTCAGTGTCCTCAGATGAGATGACTATGGCATTGAATGGTTCTTTTGTCGCATGTCTAGCATGAAGGAGGAGGCGGGTGTCGACTTCCTCTTGATCTGATTGCAGCTCCTCTTCTTCTTGTGCGCTCTCTGTTGTTAGCTTGTAGCAACGCTTCCCTCACGTAACATAAAGTGTCTTGTGTTGCAGCGTTGATCGGCAAGACAGTTTACTCCAGTGATCAACGACAAATTTGATTAGGCTGGTTTTATTCTGACTGTTCTGCAAAAAGCTTCTGAATTGCTTAACCTTCTGGCCGCTTGAAATCGGCTGCAACCAAATCACGTGAAAGATTGGCCAGAATTCTTGAGTCCTGCTTACTAATTGCAGCTTTTCTAACTGAATCATTAACTCTTAGTTCTCTAGCTTGTGTCAAACCTTCCTTTATCCCTTTCTTATATTTATCTTGCTTGCCACAGAAAATGCACTCTTTTTCATACACTCTAGACGTACTTGGATTACTTCGAATAGATGCTCTTCTTTCTCGTGAGCTCTCGTCGACTCAACTGGCTTTCTCATTCTGCTTTGCTTTGGCAACAATGCCGTTAAGTTCTCTTTTTAGAGTAAACATAATTCGGCATTTATGGTGATAAAAAACACCATCTGGCACTTCATTATCCGAGTCTACTTTTACACTCAGAATACCTTCATGCTTTCGTATTTCACCGGCCTCTCGAGCGACTTAGCCACAGGATTCCCACCTCAAACGCAAGAGTTATCAGTATTCATTCATTTCTTTAATACCGTAATATATGACATTTTGTTCATTTTATTTAACTTCTTATTTAACTTTACTAAAATATAGTATTGAGTATTTTAGAAATAATGTATTTAAATAATTTAAAAGTTTTTTTTTGAAATTATGACGAAGTGGTCTAATGACGGCAATGTCATGTGACTGAGACGACTAGAAAAGATGAAAATCTTGTCTGCATTTAATGACATCGTAATACCATTCTTAACACAACACAAGTTGCCTAATTTTGCTAACTACTAAAACATATACTAAACTGCAACGCTATACAGTCGGCTGAACTGACTGTACATGGCATCTCTTTTTAAGGTCACGTGACACCCTACAGTTGCCATGGCAACCTTGCTATCATACCTATTTTGAGCCTTCAAGTGATAAGCTTTAATAAAATACATGATAGCATTTGCTACCTCGACTGGTACCAATCCGCCATTTTTTGCCTTTTGGCTCATGGACTAAATCGTTTAAAGGCTCGAGGCAAACCATGTGGTACAGGCGATTGAGTTTCCTACTCGATCAATAATACAGTTTTAAACCAAATGTAGACAATGTTTTCGGTGCTAACTAGGCAAATCAATACAATGCAGTACATAATGTATGTATGCGCCTTAGTAATCTTTGTATTTTGCCTTTTTTACAACTAAAAAATCAACATGCTAAAGGAATTTTACTACCTTAATCAAAAGAACGCGTATTTTTAGTGGGGTTCAAGGAAGGCCCATATCTGCTAGAGGATCTGGAGTGGGGGGTCCAAATGCGCGTTGACACCGGCTGCATTGTCTAGATCTGAAGATTGATCTCAAGTGCCACGAGATCTGCTGGTGCGCAAGCGCAGTAAAGAAAGATCTTGTCCGTCCCAACCTAGACGCCAAGTAGAGCAAATGTTCACGCTTGAGGGAAATAAGTTTGATATGCAAGCAATATTAATGGTCTTGGTTTTGATTATGTTTACTGCTTATAACATAATGCATTATTATGATAAGAATCCATTTGTACACAAACCACACACACACAAGCCCTCAGATGATAAGGGGCGAGCGTCAGGCCGAGCGAGCGGGAGGAGAGGGGATGAGGGGAGCTGAAACAGACTAGGCTGCGGTGGGATGCTAAAGCAAGTGAACCGTAATTAAAGGAGAAGTCAGGGACGCTTAACGACAAACACGTAATCCACCAAAGCAAAAGGAAATACATTGTGAAATAATGCAAATGTTAGATGTAGGGCTTGGAAATTTTGTCAATGATGTATTTTTCGTACTTCTTGGTTTGACTGTCCCAAGTGAACGAAACTGGTCCGTCCTAGGTCGGATCCAATCGATTTGAGATCGGTCCGAAGGGTAATCCAGTTCGGTACTCCATTCCGGTATAAGATTTTTCGAAGCCCAGGGAGAAAGTTACGGTGGCCCACAGGGGACATGCCGCAAATAAAAAAGTTGCTGCAATTTTAAAAACGTTGCTGCAATTTTAAAAAACTGGTTGCTGCAATTTTAAAAAACTGGTTGCTGCAATTTTAATAAACTGGTTGCTGCAATTTTACAAGAGTTCCCAGAGCCCGCGTTACCCTTGTCCAGCGGAACGGGAACGCGGGCTCTGCGAACGAGACTGGGGTCTGGGCCGATCCATGCGAGGGAAGCCAATTTGTTTGCCTTTCAACGTGAAGATGTTCTGCTCTTCTTGTGGTGAAAACTGTGCGCCGGAGGCAAAATTTTGCCACAAATGTGGCGGGAGGCTGCAACAGGATATCGTTGAGGGTGTATGTGGTGTTGATGAGCTAATTAAGGAGTACTTTCATCGTGGGTATGCCTACCAAGCAATCGTGGATTTGTTGGAGAAACAAGGTGGCGTACGAATTGTAGGAAATAGCAAGTGCCAGTTCTCCATTAAAACATTTTTGAGGTTGGGCACTGATGGTTGATATTGTGTTACACTGATGTTCGCCGATAGCGGTTTAGGTTTGGATTTGTTGTTTAAGCCTCTCTCTGGAGTGCCTTTTCGGAGAGTTTTTCCTTTTTCTTTGCGAAACTGAATCTTTTGTTTCTGGAGGCGGCGGTAATTAAACCTAGTTAGTGTTTGACCTTCTGAATGTCTTTTTTGAACTGTTCATCCGGCGGGATATTTGCCCGCGCATTGTAACGTAACGACTTCTTACAGGTCTTATTGTTTAAGTGTGTCTGTTGCTTCACATCACCCTACAATCAAATTTACAGCTGAAATTTCAAATACTGAGATTACATTTCTGGATACAGTTGTATACAAAGGCAAACGTTTCCGAGACCATACCATCCTGGATATAAAAACACATTTTAAGCCAACTGAAACCTTTCAATACACATTTTTCCTCTAGCCACCCATCGGGTGTCAAAAAGGGATTCGTGAAGGGCGAAGCTCTAAGACTTTTACGAACTAACTCTTCAAGAACAACATTTGAAGAGAACATTTACAAATTCAAATCACGTCTCCTTGCTAGAGGTTATCCAAAACATCTGATCGAGACACTCCTTTCAGATGTCAAATTCACAGAAAGGGAATCGGCGCTAAGACAGAAAAATGAAAGCCAGAAAGAACTCCTGCCTTTTGTAACACAATATCAACCATCAGTGCCCAACCTCAAAAATGTTTTAATGGAGAAATGGCACTTGATACAAAATCAGCCTTCTCTAAGGCAAATTTTCAAAAAGCCACCACTAATATCGTATAAAAGAGGAAAATCCCTAAAAGACATACTCGTAAGAGCAAAACTCTAAAGGGGTCACATATTACATGGTACAAAAGTTTCCATTGTTAGAAGTCGTGCAGGCCTGTCACTCCTTGTTATTTCCTACAATTCGCACGCCATCTTGTTTCTCCAACAAATCCACGATTGCTTGGTAGGCATACCCACGATGAAAGTACTCCTTAATTAGCTCATCAACACCACATACACCCTCAACGACATCCTGTCGCAGCCTCCCGCCACATTTGTGGCAAAATTTTGCCTCCGGCGCACAGTTTTCACCACAAGAAGAGCAGAACATCTTCACGTTGAAAGGCAAACAAATTGGCTTCCCTCGCATGGATCGGCCCAGACCCCAGTCTCGTTCGCAGAGCCCGCGTTCCCGTTCCGCTGGACAAGGGTAACGCGGGCTCTGGGAACTCTTGTAAAATTGCAGCAACCAGTTTATTAAAATTGCAGCAACCAGTTTTTTAAAATTGCAGCAACTTTTTTAAAATTGCAGCAACTTTTTTAAAATTGCAGCAACTGTTTTAAAATTGCAGCAACCAGTTTTTTAAAATTGCAGCAACGTTTTTAAAATTGCAGCAACGTTTTTAAAATTGCGGCAACTTTTTTAAAATTGCGGCAACTTTTTTAAAATTGCAGCAACTTTTTTAAAATAGCAGCAACTTTTTTAAAATTGCAGCAACCTTTTTATTTGCGGCATGTCCCCTGTGGGCCACCGTAGAAAGTCGAGAGGTGCTGGGTCGAGAATGGAGTTGCATAAGAAAGAGATTTATATGTATTCCCTGCGAGGTGCAAGTGTTCTTTCGTCAATTCTTCGCTGTTTCCGTCCTGTTGCCCCCATTAAGACGGGCAATACATTGGCTAACCCGATCGAAGTGGTCAAACCACCTCTTGAAGACATGGCGAACGGTGAAACACTGAAAGCAACTTTTGCCATGAGCTGATTTTGGTTCCCCGAGGCTCAGTTCGGCTGCGCTGTCGGCATAGCTCGGACGAAGGTCGGTTACACTGGTGGATCTACGCGTTTTCCGACCTATTATTGCCTGTAAGTAACTTTTACTAGGTTATTATACGGTTAACTACAGGACACAGTGTTATTTAACTATTTAAATTCACCATAGCGAGCTTTAAACTTGAGCAAAATGCGCACAAAACGTGTCTAGTGGCGTATTTTTAGTTGATTACGTTTTAAGCAACAAAAGTGTCACATAATATGAGAAAATTGGTGGGATTGAAGTGGTTATGTAGTAAAGCAACAATTTAACTAGTCCTCCATTTTATCTTTTGGTAAATCTTGACAGTGTCAGTTAACATTTAACAGTTTTATCACTATGGCCAACACTATGCTTGCTGTGTAATTGCACGAATACGGCAAGCTCATCCAAATGCAATCTGGGTATTTTCTAAGATGGCAGAAAGTTTATTTCCAGGTCAAGATAGTGATCATGTCAAGATTCCCCACCCTGGGGACCATAGACAATCAAAATCCCTACCCTGGGGACGTCATGTATGGTCAAAATCCCTACCCTAGGGACCAACCTCGCTATTGAATTCCCTTGGTTAGCTCGAGCCCCCCCACCTACCTTGGGCTTCACATTGATAGGTGCATAATCACAGATGATCGCACACAATCGCAGGCAATTGCATGATGGCAGAATGACTCAACCAAAGATTGAGAATTGAATGCTATGTTTTAAGGGCACTCAAGTGGGATCGAGCTGCGATGGTCTGCAATTATATGTGAACCAGGGTTAAAATTGCTGACTCACTTTACTGCAGGGGAGGGTAGAGAGTAAAGGGATAAACATACAACCAATATTGATTTCACAAAATGCTAATGAACCGTTAGGCAGTTGTGGTAAATTTCTGGATCACCAGTTAAGAAAGAGGAATGCATTTGCTTCATACTTAAGTATTGTATTGATTATTGATGAAATACTGGACATGCTGTAGTTCAATTTTATCTTCAGTTGTAGGAGCAGGCCAAATTAGTTATTTATATTTATATCTACACCTAGTTACGTTGGTAAGAATAGTGAGATATCACACCAACTATAAAAATCTCAGTAAAAACAAAGGGATAACAAAATAAAAAAACATAGAAAAAAAAAACCATCTAAATTGAACTTATATATGGTTTACGAAACCAGTCCCAAGAACATACACACACTGATTGGTTAGAATTCATGATGTTTCTATAACTCGATAGAAACATGGTACATGTTTTCTATTTCTTAACTAACATCAGAGTTGGAAAACCCAGATTACTTTCATAATGTGAATACAATTATTTCTTTTATTTGAGCCATGATTTTTTCAATATCTTGATACACAAGTTCTTGGTGTCATATGATGAAATACTGTTCAAGTGTATGTTATAGTAAGAGTTTATTTGCAAAGATTTTCCTTGGATCATATAATATCCTCTATGATGGAAGTAATATAAACATTGTTTACAATCATCTGCTGGTACATTTTAGACCATTACATTGCAAAAATGGAACCATTTAACCTATTTTGTGGACAACAGTTCCAGAACTGTATCTTTTCCTTAGTAGATAAAACAATATTTGAAATATTCTTGTACTAAGTGTCACCAAATCTTCTGGTGTATGAGTATCTTGAATATCAGGATATTTTCAACCTTGTCCCACTAACAATTTTTTAAGAACATTTCTAACAATTGAAACATTATATTTTAGCGGGGACCATACTGAAACAGTACAACTTGAGTATGACAAGAATCGCACAACGTACAAGGAGCTGCTGGACATTTTCTGGAAGAATCACGACCCAACAACAAGCCACAAAAAGCAATATATGTCGGCCATTTTCTACCATGATGAAGAGCAGAAGAGGCTAGCTGAGCAGACCCGAGACTCATATCAGAAAACAATTAGACGGCAGATTGTGACCAAGATACTTCCTGCAAAAACGTTCTATGATGCAGAGGAGTATGTTTGTCTTTATTTTATTTTTGTGTTTCATTTTAAAATATATTGGTAATATTTTAGGACAAGAGTGAGAGCTGCAATTGAAAAATGTTGGTCAAGGTACTTTTGTAGAGTTTAAGTGGACTGATCTGAAAAGTGAGGTACATAATAGAAGTTAATATGGCAAAGTTAATAGGAAGTTATTAAAAATAAAAAGTTAATAGAAAGTTAATAGAAATAAATGGAAGTTAATATAGCAGAGTATCAGAAAGTAATGTTGGGCAGCTTTTAAGAGAAGAGAATTACCTACTTCAAATTGTTTTATCTTAATGAATTACCATAAATCTGTCCTATTTAATAGCACTTTTTAATGGCTATGCATGTTTTCATGCATGGGTGACAAAGTTATTAACATTCAGGCTTGCTTGTACAGTAAAGCTTATTAATAGTACTGTCCATTCCCTTGTAAAGGAGAGTACATTACACTGCATGGTAAGATAAAAGAATTACAACCAAACTACATAGTACCATAAACCCATAAGACTTGATACATGTAACTCACTTTCACATGATTTCCAAAGAATGGTCTCACTGCTTGGTTTGATCCACATATTGAAGAGTTAGAATCGCACTACATAGTTACACAAACAATGCCACAGTACGGTACTGTTCAGTAGCTTTCCAAGGAATGGTTGGACTTGATGGTTTGATCCACAGATTGAAAAGGTAGAACCACACTGTATGGTAAAACAAACAGTGCCACAGTACAGTACTGCATGTTTAGTAGCCTTATAAGGACTGGCAATACTATATGGCTTCAATCTTGTGCAGAAAAAGGTGAGAAATACCTCAAATTATACTTTGGTGATTGATTAGCTAACACTATGTTTTTTTCCTCCCATGTTTTCTGTAGCTATCATCAGAAGTATATGCTGCGTCAGCGCTCAGGATTATTGAAGAGTTTGGGATTGAACAGTGAGGAGCTTAAGAACTCCTTTGTTGCTGCTCGTCTGAATGGTTATGTTGGAGGCTTTGGGTCATCGAAAAGTTTTGAAGCAGAATTAGAAGACCTTAAAATTAGTGACACACAAGCTGACATGGTTAGAAAGATAATAGGAGGCAAATAGCATGACGTAATTTTTTGTGAAAAACACCTTTAGCTTGTTTGTTTCTGTAAGTTTGTTATCTAGCTTATTGAGGCTCCAAAGCTCCTGAATTGTGTTGTTAATGTTTTTAGTATTTATATGTATTATGCACTGATAATGACATGGTGTGGTAAATTTAAGTGGTTTAATGATTGCTGTATGCGTTATGGGAGCAAATTTAGCAACTCTGTTAACACCAATAAAACTGTGCACAATACACTCACTGTTTATGATGTCCTGCAGTGAATTTAAGTATGGAACTTAATATTGTAGGACTGAAGACTATTTGCTGTGAGAATCAAGGCCAGTTTTTACAAGCTGTGGCAAAGTCAGTTTTCCTGCTCAACTCTCAGCACTGGCAGCATCTTATATAGTAATTTCCACTTGACTATTTCAAATGTGTAGATTTTCTTTCAAAATTGTCAAAAATGGCAACAGTATGTTTAAAATATTGTTCCATGTGACTGTTAATAAAGGTAAATAGTCAAATTTGAACATGTTTTGCTTGCTTACCATATCCCCTTCCCTGCAGGGATTGGAAATAGGGCAACAAGATTGTTGGTGGGGTGGGGTAAGGTTGATCAGGGTTCTCATTCAGTCCTTCCAGCTGGGGAGGAAATTTGGAGTATTAAGAAAACATTTTTTAAGCAGCTACTAAGCAGTCTTTTTCTGGTACAAATGACATGAGATCAACTAACAATGATTACTTATTCTAGTATAAATAGTTTTCTGCAAAAAATGATAACTCTTTTGGTCCAACGTCATAACTGCATGCAGCTGTGCCATCTATCATGTATTGTACCAAAATAATCAGCTAAATTTGGCAAACCTGTACTTAGAAAAGCAAGAAGGAAAAAAATACATTTGTTATTTAATTTTCATCCAATTTCCTTCCAGGAATCCATGATATCAATGAGTTTTTGTTTCCAATAATATTATTGGGCTTAATGATATGGCAAACCATATCTAATTTAAGTTATAAACAGTGCCATGTTTAGCTACTTTCTATAGTTATAAGAACTATACATTGTTCATGCATGGGTTCATACCCAGGTTATATTTATATTCCAAATTTTCCATCTCTCCAACCTCTCTTGATCAGAGCTATCTCACTGCACCACTGACTGATTATAAATATGTTCTGAGAGTGCTATTTTATAGTTGTTGTAGAAGTATTTTTACACGCAGTTGCTTTTTGCTATAACAGCTTGAAAAGCCTTCACCTTGGTTGCAGCACAGGTGAAGAGAGATCCTATTCACATTACAAACTTGACCTTGAATCAGGGTCATCTCCTCGAAGTGTGTGGGTTTACTCAAGGAGTTTTGGGTTGGGATATGCTACTGGGTCTGTGGAACCCTTTGCATATACTATGTCATGCCAGAAAAAGGATTAGATAACTACATATTTATAACACTCTATGAACTCAGTGAACTCCCATTTTTGAGAAAACCTCCATTTATTGAATAAAAGTGCATAGCCTGTATGTAAACGACTCAGATTTGGTAGGCCACAGGTAGGGATGGGTCTTCTATGATTTGTAACCTTTTTTTTTAGCTGCACAACGCATGCATGATTTTTTTTTCAGCCCTGGAGTTTTTTTTGTTTTCAAAATCCTCCAAACCGCCCCCTCCCCTCCCCTCAAAAGTCAAATGGTTCGCTCCTAAAACGCTTTCTTTTCTCAGCTGATTACGTAACAGAGAACACCCATGACAGCTGTCCGGTGTAAAAGTTTTAGCCGTCTGGTCAGGCTTCGAGTCAGAGGAACACGTGCAGTGCAATGTCGAAACCTATTGGTATAGTAGTGGTAGGATTAGGACGGGCTGGAAAAGTCAGAGTGAGAGATTTGAAACAGAAAGTTCTGGGAGAAAATGCACTTCTTCGAGGGGTAATTTGTAGGTACGGTTTTTATCCTTGGCTAGTTAGGTAATGTATTTAACCCGAGGAGTCCGAATTACCTGACTGTTTGCATAACCTATACACCAACAACTACTTGTGCTTTTAGTTCGTAGCGTTTCGTTTTTTCATTTGAAATTTTAGCAAACTTCTGTATGACCCACAGATTTTTCGAAGCAAGCAATTGGAAGAAAAGGAAGTAAAAAGATAGATACTGACTTAGACTTATCCTGAAATGCTAAATGAGTTATTTGTCTCAAGCGAGAAGGATTCCAGTAACCGTACGGCAGGCTTATAAAGCGAGATTGCTATTATTTTCGCAATGCTATTTTAAAGCGCAGTCCGTAAACACAATAAGGGCTTCGCGCTGTTAAACTCTACACAGAAACGATAGCCTAGAGATCGGACGTGATTTTAAAGACGGCGTGGAAGAATTTGCAAAGTTACAGTTTTTAAATGTCTATAGATAAAGTGTCACACTTCTTTCTTGCTTTGGATTGGTTCACAGGCGGAAGTTGGAGGACAATGATGTTCCTTGTCTAAGTTGGGACGAGGCTCTCTCAAGGGAGGATGTGGATGCCCTGGTCATTTGTACCGAAAACAACACCCACGAGGAATATGCAAGGTTTCCCCCTTACTTACTTGCTTACTTACTTGTAAAGGGGGGGGGGAGCACACATGAACATTTCAACCTTAATGGGAGGTACCCTGCACATTGTTTGGTTGGAGGAAAGTGCACTGTAAGACCTTTACCCTAAATTAGACCAAGTTCAGCTGCATTTTTCAACCTTATGCTAGATTAACACCACAATTCTTTTCCTATTCCAGACTTGCTATTTTTATATTTTCAAGTCTTACAGAGAAATTTACTTTGAAAAAATAAACTGGCTGTTGAGGTGTCTTTTATATCTCTGGGTTTAGCATACAGTTTCAGATCATCTTCTAAGCTCCCACAAGTTGTACCCTGTTCCAGCCCTAAATGTTCTGATTTGCTTTTCACATTGCTTTGTTTGCCTTGTGAGGTAGTCCCTACCACTTCACCTAGCAGCCAGGAGATCTGTTTCACAGCACTTTATAAAAACCTTTTCAGTTAAAACCTATTATGGAGTGTTGAATGGAGTATACCATGTGAATTATTAAAGGGAAAGAGAACATTTTTATTCTTTGACAACGGACTTATATTTTTCTGACAACACTCTAACAATTGTCATATTGACTTTCTTTTTTAAGACGGAGTCTGGAACATGGAAAGCATGTATTGGTGGAGTTTCCACTCTGTTTATCTTCAGACAAAGGAAAAGAACTTATGGTCCTTGCTGAAAGGAAAGGTAACTAGATGATCACACAAGTGGTTTGATCTGTCTTTAAAATTTGGTCTTCACAATATTTTTACTATTTTGAGTAATTAACTCTTTCCCACCTAAGAGTGACATGAGAGGCATAAATTGCCATTGCAACAAAACTCTGTTCCCCAGTCTTCTGAACCCACTCCCCCAATCTGCTGAATTGGCTGCTGGCCCTTGGTCTGCTGATGTGCACTGTAGATCCTTAGTCCCAGCTTCCTCCAGTCTACTGACTGTTACTATCTCCCGGTCTGTTGACTGGTACTGACCCCTGGTCTGCTGACTGCTTCTGGACACTGGTCTGCTGACTCCCACTGACCTTCACTCCAACTGCCCCCAGTTTGCTGACCTATACTGTCTGTTAGTCTGCTCACAGCTATTGTCCTCTGATTTGCAAACCCTCTCTCTAAACTGCCCAAATCTGCTGATTCCCACTGTCCCCCAGTCTGCTGACTGCTACCAAACCCTGGGCTGCTGACTTTTAGTCCAAACTGCCTTAGTCTGCAGACTCTAACTGACCCCTAGACTCCTGTCTTTTGGATTTTTTAAGGGGCCATTTAGGGATCAACAATCGTTATTTGTTTTTGTTGACACCTTCGTCTGTACAACCATTTACTCTCCAATTAATCCTTTGCAATTCACCTTTTATACCTCTGTTCAATTTTACTGCAGGTTTAGTGTGTCATGTAGAGAACATAGGGCTGCTAACACAGTCACATTGCGAACTTAAAGACAGTATAAAGAACAAAATTGGCCCACTTGTAGATGGCAAACTCCATGGTATAACAAGATTTTCGTGTGAATGGATTGGTGATTTAGATCGTGCTGGATTTCCTAGTTTCTCTGGAATATCGAAATTAGAACAGCTGGTGGATTTGTTTGGTGAACTGATGGTGCAAGATGCAGAGTTTTTGGAGCAGACTGATTTACACCTGCTGACTTGTCAGCTTCTCACTCCTGATAATAGGTGTGTGATTGTAGATCTGTTATTTTTTTGCCCTCTCTTGTGCCATTAATAAGTAAAGGTAATCATACGGTTTCGAGTTCAATTTGGAATTAATTTGCACGAGTGAGTTTTTCAAAAAGCTGAAATTGCACGAGCCGCTTCGGCGAGTGCAATTTCAGCTTTTTGAAAAACTCACAAGTACAAATTTATTCCAAATTGAACGAGAAAAGCCGTATGATTACTTATTAATAATATAAACATGAACAAATTCGCCTGGAGGAAGTGCCGGAAGATCTCATTGCGGACGGACAGGAAGTAAGCATTTGACGCGGATTTGACACTTTATTTACTGATTGGCTGATTAAGATCAGCTGATAACGCTACGAACTCAAAGCGGTTCGTTTAAAAATAAAGAATATCATAATCCAGAAAATCGATGTGTAATTTGCACTGGTGTTACACTTTTTGCACTGGTATTACACTTTTTGCACTGGTGTTACACTTGAACTGCACTGCTCTCAGCCAATCAGAATCGAGTAATTTTTTCATGTATATTATTATAATAGTTAAAATGTGAAGGCTAATGCCAGAGAAGAATATGTTAAATCTTAAGTTTTGGTGTACATTCTACTACTGTACAGAGAGTGGTGAGGACATATGTGTTCTTTGCATAAATATTATTTCGTTTTATTTGCGTTTGTTTTGTGCGCATTTGTCTTTGGCGTTTTTCTGTTATGTTGCTGTTTTATTGTGATGTCGTTTTATTTCGTTTTGCGCCCAGTTGTCTTTTACTTTATTTACGCGTTGATTGTGCGTCCGTCTTATATGTCGTTTTATTTCTTGTATTGTGCTCAGTTGTCTTTGACGTTTTTTCTGCGTCGAATGTATCTGTATGTGTTCTTGGCATATTTCGTTTTATTTGCGTTTGTTTTGCGCTCAAAACTTGGTCCACTGCGTCTATCCTTCATTTCATTGTCCGTTTTCGCTGTTGCAGACCGCTTACATGGATTGATGAACGTGTTAGAGAGGGAAAAGCCAGAAAGACACTGGCGGAATTTAACTACCAAGATGGCACAGTTGTTAAGGCTTCTCCAGTAGGACCCTCTCCCCCTCCCACACCCGGCTTCAAGGGACTGTTTGCCCGGGACATGGAAATTTTCCTCGCCAAAATCAACGGAGAATGCAGCACAGATGAAGTGACATCGCACAAACAAAGGATTCTGTACTGCCTTGAGCTGGCGGAAAAGATCGAGAAAATGGCAAAGGCGAAAATTCCATAGAAAACCAATGATTCTACCGCAAGCTATAACGTATTTTACTGACAATGCAATAGTAAACTCAATTTCTCGTACAAGTCGAGATTGTGATCTGGCCAGGAGGGAAAAAAACCAAACATGTGCACATAAATTAAAAGCTGTGAGAAAGTAGAGCAATTTATTTAAAGTGACTCCGTTTAATTATAAGCTTATTTACAGGAAGTCCTCTATTGCAATCATAATTAGCAAGATTAAAATGCTTTTTTTATTTAAAATATATGTACATGTAATAAAAGTCGAAAATGATTTGTCACCTGTTGATTTGCTACAAATGTGCGCTGATACACAGGCATGCATACAATCATTAGACTTTTATTCTCGAATTTAGAAGGAGCTGTGCGCAGAGTATTCGAGTAAACAGAGTAACAAACGTCCAACTAACTACAAAAATATCCACTCGGAAAGCTATGTACATTAAGTGTCAATGACCAGGGCGAGTAAAGCTCTGCTCAATATGTAATGAAGGCCGTTCGTACTGGTTTTTGTTACAGGGAGTGCCAGGATGAAATTACCACGTTAATACCATGGGTGACAAATTAGTCCTTAATTTTCGCGGGAAATTTCAGCGTAAATAGACCTTATTCGCTTGTATATTTTGTTTTCCCAATACAGATGATGTGATGATACTAAGGAGATTTGGTCCTCTGTCTTGTTCATCAAAAGAGTGCACAGGGTTCGCACGTGTCTTGAAAGTCCTTGAAAGTCCTTGAATCTCAAAATAAAAATTCAAGGCCTTGAAAGTCCTTGAAAATTGCAGTCAGTGCTGGAAAGTCCTTGAAATTTGTAGCTAATTTCATCCAACTTAGATTCTAGAGTGCCTTATATGAAAATATATTCTAATGGCAGAAATGTAACAACACGTAATATGTTGTGGATGAACTCAAAAAGACATAGACTTTTAGCTGTCTGTTAGCTGGGCACAATCGCTACTGTGAGAAGCTGAACATCCTTTGATTTTGCAGTGCATGGAGTCCTTGAAAAATGTGTCTTTGAAAGTCCTTGAAAAGTCCTTGAATTTTCATTCCAAAAAAGTGTACGAACCCTGAGTGCAGACAGACATATTTATGCTTGCATGCACTCTTTTTAGTGAACAAGACAAAGGATCAATGGATCAAATCTCCTGAGTATCATCACATGATCTGTATTGGGAAAACAAAATATACAAGCAAATAGGGTCTGTTCATAACTTTAGATGTGAAATTACAATGTTGTTATGGCAACTTCTAGGCGCGGGAAATTACTAGAATTTGGACAAAACGCGCGTGAAATTATTCCCTAATTCCACTTGTCACCATTTGATTACGCATACTAATAAGATATATAGAAACAGTTCAACGCCCTGATTGGCTAAGAACACGTCAATTAATACCAAACAGCAGAAAGTGCGGAAATTTGAAATTAAATATTTGGATGTTTTAAAATAACTAACAAGTAATAAAATGTTTTCGAGCGCAATTTGAAATAAATAATAACTTGTTATTTTTTGGAAGACAACCTTGCCAAACTGCACTCGCCCTTCGGGTTTGAGCGATTCAGTTTCATTCTTGATCATTATTCTAAATTGCACCCAAAATTATTTAATTACCTATATACAAATGAAAGAAGGTGTTAAGATGAACATTTAATTTTAATTCTACAAAGGACTAAGTCGGACAGTTAGACAAAGTTCATTGCAAGTGTACCAAGAAAGGCAGATAATATTATACACTTAATGTATGGTCCCGAGGGAAACAGTTTTGTTTTCCCGAGAGTCCTGATGTTTCCCAAGACGAAGTCGAGGGAAACATCAGGACTCGAGGGAACAAAACTAACTAGTTTCCCAATGGACTATACATCAAGTGCTTTGTTATATGTTCAGACTTCCCTTAAGCAATCATATAGCAAAAACGAACAAAATAGAGACGGCACAACTGGCGCTCGGGCAACAATTGTGCAATTGTATCCCGATCGGATACATTTGAATTTGATCAGGGGCACGTGACCAAGATTCAACCAATCACAGTGCTCGTCTTGCTGAGTGAAAGTCTAGGTATATAACATAGGTATTTATCTACCGGTGTTTGCAGTTGTCTTCTCTTTTAAGGTTTTGCTGAGTCTGGAAACTTGAACGGCAATGGAAATGAGGATGATTAAGATCACAAGGAATATTCCCAGACATGCGTAAAGCAAATACTGGGTGATCCTTCTCTTCTTGTCATCTGTATCTTCCTGTTTGCCTATAAAATGAACAAACGTCATAAGCGTTTACCCGCTAACTCTCGCACATTATGCACGAGTCTCACGCATTGTGCACGAGTGTCATGCATTATGCACGAGTCTCATGTATTATGCACTTCTCACGCATTATGCACGAGTCTCACGCCTGAGGACTAAGAACATCGATCTCACGCAACGAGGACAATTTCTCACGCCTGATCAACAAATCCGGACGAATTGTTCTTTAACACATTTGTAACCAACTGCAATTTAATGCCCCAAAAATATTCTAAAAATGGCATTTAATGTTGACTTTGTGTCCCAAGTGTATCACAGCACGCTAAAATCGTCACCTTTCGAAAGCCATCGCACAAGCTTCGAATAGCTTCCGAAGTGTTTAAGGGGTGTCCGAACATTTTCGGAAACGTTTGAAAATCTTTGGAAAATTGCTTGAGATCTACCGAAGTCGCTGGGACGTTAACAGAAATCCTGGTCATCTACCACTTACCTGTATTGTGCTCGATTCTAACACATATGATAGCCGGAGCACAGACATGAACCTTGGTTATGTACCATATACCTCTCCATGCATGCACTTGATCCTGCTGATCCTGCCATGCTTTAGAGGCCACATACGTGAACCTTAATTATGTACCACTTATACTTGTCAGTGAACTTAGTCCTACCACGTGTGGTAGGAGCACATACCTGAACCATGGTTATGTACCACTTACTTGTTGGTGCCCTAGGTGATGTGGCTGGGAGAACTGATGATGACACCAGCGAGGTGACAGCAGAAGAACTGGAAGGTCCCTGATAAACAGAGCTTGTTGTCACAAAGGAAGAAGAGGTTAAATACATGGAAGTGTTGCGTGTTGTCTCTGACGACATAAAACTCGATGACAATGAAGGCGATGGTGCTTGTGTCTGCAACGTCGAGGAGTTCGATGACAATGAAGGCAATGGTGTTTGGAAGGACTGGGACGGCAACAAGGTACTAAAATGCGAGAGTGAGTTCAAACCTGCCATGAAAAAAAGTTATCAAAAAATAGCCTAAAATCAGCAAATTTGAATCAACATACCGCATGGCTCAACTCTCAGATTATCTCTCTAGGCTGAAGTAGTAAAACGTTAAATCCTTGGTATAGGTCGTATGAATTTGTTTGTTATAGATGTTTCTGGTATTCCTTCGTACTTACACTGTGCGCCTTCTCGAAACAAGGCAGCCCAAACAAATTTTCTTACACTGAATAACCCAATCACGATCAAGTATCGAAATAACTAAATCCCCCGTGCAAATGTTTTATATTTCACTTAAAATGCATTGAATTTGTTCTATAACTGTACAAAACATATCAAGATTAAAAAGGAATTGTCTTAGTTGGTAGAAACTTGCCACAAATCTATTACTCAGCGTCAAAAAGAAACATTCAACATTTGTATGAAAATTAATTTGGGTGGCCTTGGTTTGGTTAGGGACGGACCATTAGAAAAGTGATGGGGGGATGGGGGGGGGGGGGTGGGGAATTTTCAGCTTGCACGAATTTGTTTTTCGTTCACTACTTGTGCAGGAATTTTTTTCAGGTAAACCCCTCGGCACTAATTTTTTTTACTACGTGTGAAAAAGTCCCAATTGGACCTTCCTTCTGCACGAATTTTTTTTTTTTTTACCTTCTTCCTTGCATGAATTTTTTTTCTTGGCATTTTCCCTTGCATGAATTTTTTTGTTTTTTTCCCCACCCCACCCCTCCCCACCCCGCCCATCACTTTTCTAATGGTCCGTCCCTAAGTCGCACTGAAAATCCTTCTTAAATCTTAATTGTCACTTAAAAGCGTTTTTTATACGGTTGCTTCTGTGCTCGCGTGCCGAGGCAATTTTTCTGGGATTCGCCAGGGGCTTAGCCTGCGAACGCAGACGCGGTTTTCTGTACTCGATTCTCCGCGCCCGGGAAGAAACAACGCAGAGAATCCAGAACCGGGAAAACGTCTGCGTTTCGCATGCTACCCGGGGCTTGTCTTTTATGGGATCCCGAGTCTTATTACCCGAAAGGAGGCCAAAACCACTTTTATTTAGAAGTCTTCGGGGTGGCTTTTGCAACAACCACGTTCATGACAATAAAATGTTTCCGTTGCGACAAATGGCGAATATAACTTCCTCCTCTCATTGCTTTTGTGTAACCATAGAAACATGCGGAACTTTACCAATATCGTAATATCACAGAAGTGGCAACCAGTGAACTGAATTATTCGCTGCTGGCGACAGTATTGCGGTAGTCGATATTGTGACAGCGTAGGCGCGATGGAGACTTGGGAAACAATGTATGTCGCCAAAGAATAAGTCCATTAGCAACGAATTAGTCATTCTTTATCAGAGACCGCAGGCTAACTAGAGGGTAGAGCGATGCGATCTAGTGAAAATCCATTTCAATTAAAGTTGACTCCGATTTTCAATTTTCACTGGGTCATAAGCACTCTTACGATTCCGACTCTGTCGCTAGTGAAAACCAGCTTTTAAAAGTCTTGCAAATTGGAAATTCATACAGATCACATATGGGGTGGGATGTAGTTATGGGTGGTTGCTTCCAAGTGGACGTAAGTTAACAGGCTAGGACGGATCCGAGAGTAGGTCAACTTTAATTGATCCTCAAACGAGAAAAAAAAAGGGGGGGGGGGAAGAAGTATACATGATATTTCAAGCTGAATGGTCTCAAAGGCCAACAACACCGTACGACACTCCCTCGTTTTTCCGATGCAGTAAATGATACCTTGAATGCGGGATATCAGTTCTTTTTATTTCTAAGTACATCGAAGGAAGTCAAAATCCAGTATATTGTCCTAGGCTCTAAGCGCGTACATAGTCATCACAACCCCTGACCTCCACATCTCCCACATCCGCTTGTGATGCCATTGCCCAAAATGAACATCTGCCGGGGAAACACCGTGTAACAGCGATAAAAAAAAACTCCAGAGAGAAGGAAAAACACTAGGTGGTATTCGCAACTCACGAAGTTTCGAAACTAAGACGTTGGATTAGAGATCCCGATTTTAATTCGAGAAATGAGATGGTGTTGATTACAGCAGGTTATAATTGTCGCAATGCCGAGGTGATACGGAGGCCATAGATATGGTTTCCTTTGGAATGCAAAATAGAAAAACATAGCACTTTTTGGTATCCAAGTACATACGGCTGTGAATGACCTACGAAGTTTTTAAATCAAATCTCGACGATGGTGGAATTTCGCATACTTGTCATGTTCCCGTGTGAAACAGAGAAGAAATGGACCGTTGTTTGCTCAGACTAAAATGATCATGCCCAATCACCCGGAAATAGCTATGTATTCTTACACTTCACGCGGTTTTTCTTGCCTAAAACTACGAGAAAACAAGGCATTATAGTAAACCAGATTTTTTCTCCACTGCACTTTCGAAAAACAGTATTTTCATTAAGTAAAAAAAGACGGAAAGCTATATTTTTAGTCATCGAAGCATTACCTTGCGTGTCGAAACCAGTTGAGGTCATCATCATGTAGCTAGGTAACAAAGTAACCTAATTCATCCTTCGCTAACTAGTTTTAAATTTGCTTACTTGAGGTTGATGATTGCGCTTCTGACTTGCTCGGCAGAGCGGATGCGAACACGCAAGCGAGAAGGAAGCAACGGAAACCACTTTCATCCATCTTTGATAGTGTCTAATGTAGACTGATGTCTCTTGAAAGGTGATTGATAAATACCGTTACGCCTGAAGGACGACAGTGGTGTCACTGACCCAAAATACCGGAAGTTAAAACTATTTATAAATACGAGTAAAACCTGGGTACGAGATGAAACCGGGATAGTATGGGGTGCCGTTTGTAAATTTATTATTTAGACCGAATTCAAGCCATTATTTCCTTATATGTAAATAATTGAAAATGTCAGACAATTTATTTAGAAATAAGACACAAGAACTTGTCGGATGATATGTAAATAATTATTTCAGGGACATTCTGATTTATAAATATTCTTTTCCGATAAAGTAATTATATATAAATAATTATTGAAACAACTCCAATTATTTATAAATCAGGCTATCTCTAAAATATGTATTTACATATCATAATATGTACAAACTTATTATTTATAAATCATGAAATTTCACTTCGCCAAGTGTAAATTTATTATTTATAAATAATCTACTCACTTGGTGCTCGATTTCATTATTTACAAATCATGCATTTTCATAACACCCCTGTTAAACCATTATTTATAAATAATGAAATTTCACTTCGCCAAGTGTAAATATATTATTTATAAGCAATGGTATTTCACTACGTGCCCAAATGTAATCTAAGATGTTTTTAAGGAAGTTTATGATTTACATTCTCAATTTTGCATCGCATTGCACAACCTGGAACTTTGCTATCTCTCCGATCTTAAAAATGGCGGGAAATTTTAGCCGAGGTCAGGGTATTTACGCAACTTGCAAAGTTATCTTTCCGATCTTCGCAAAAAGCGGAGCGGGAGAGCCTCATTATTCGGAATATTCGTAGACAGGACACTGACCGTGTAACGCTTTCAGTCTTTGCTCGAAGCTAACCTCCATTGACCCTTTAAAGCTGGAGTGATGTCGGAACAAAACTCACAGCTTCTCAGAAATATTTCAGAGGCGGTCTCGAGGGCTGTCACCAGGCAGGCAAACGTACACACGATTAGCCCGACAAACTGGAACAGGAACATGAACGTTCCCAAACAGCGCTAAAATCCCTGAAGAAACACCTAGAAAGAAAGACTTGCCCAAAGTCGCTACAATACCTAGAAAGAGCCCGCATAAGAGCGGATAATGACTTCAGGAGAGACACTAAACGTCTTCGCTCAAAACCTGAGCAAGACCATCTACAAGCGCTGATGAGGTTTCACAATCGTCGAAACATCGAAGGCCTCCGCACAGCCATAAGACAAGAAAAACGAGTTCAGGCCAACAAAAAGCAAAGGAACATAAAAGTTTACAAAGGCGAAAGATTTGCACAAAAGTCTATACTAGACATTAAAACTCATTTCAAAGCTACTGAAACGTTTCAGTACACGCATTTCTCGAGTTGCCACCCACCAGGGGTCAAAAAGGGCTTCACAGATCAAGGGCGAAGCATTCAGACTTCTCCGAACTAACTCCTCTGAAACAGCATTCAAAACTGCTATTTCACAAGCAGAAATTACATTTGAGGAGAGAAAAGCTGCCCTACAACAGAAACGTACACCAGACAAACGAATCTTGCCCTTTGTAACACAATATCGCCCATCAGTGCCTAACTTAAAGCAAATACCTGTGCAGAACTGGCATTTAATTCAAGAACAACCATTGCTTAGAAGAATATTCAAAGATCCCCCTATTGTCTCGTACAAAAGGGGCAGATCCCTAGAGGATATACTCGTTAGAGCAAAGCTATAACCGGCTATTACACGTGGATGGGAGTCGTGCAGGCCTGTCACCCCATTGTTATCACTGCGATGCAAAATTGATATGTAAATCACAAAATTCCTTAAAAACATCTTAGATTACATTTGGGCACGTAGTGAAATACCATTGCTTATAAATAATAAATTTACACTTGGCGAAGTGAAATTTCATTATTTATAAATAATGGTTTAACAGGGGTGTTATGAAAATGCATGATTTGTAAATAATGAAATCGAGCACCAAGTGAGTAGATTATTTATAAATAATAAATTTACACTTGGCGAAGTGAAATTTCATGATTTATAAATAATAAGTTTGTACATATTATGATATGTAAATACATATTTTAGAGATAGCCTGATTTATAAATAATTGGAGTTGTTTCAATAATTATTTATATATAATTACTTTATCGAAAAAGAATATTTATAAATCAGAATGTCCCTGAAATAATTATTTACATATCATCCGACAAGTTCTTGTGTCTTATTTCTAAATAAATTGTCTGACATTTTCAATTATTTACATATAAGGAAATAATGGCTTGAATTCGGTCTAAATAATAAATTTACAAACGGCGCCCCATAGTATTGCAGTCGTCCCTCGGATTTGCAGGGGAGAACTCTGCAAACGTTGGACTTTTTTTTAACTCCATTTTGCAATGCTATACTGGACTATCACAGTTAAGAGGAATTGGGGAGAAATATCACCATAATCAATTTGTTGTCTTTGAAAAATTTATGCGTGTTAATTTATACAAAATTACACTCAAAATCATCTGATTACTTGTTAACCCTTTACCTCCTAACAGTGACTTCATAGATTTTACTCTGGCTAATGCAGGACGATTTTACTCGTCAAATGGAGACCCCTTGGGAGTGAAAGGGGCAAGATTTCCGCACAGGTCCCTACTTCATTATGCATGCAGCAGATGAATTGTTAAAGGTAATGCACATGTAAACATTTCTTGTTATTGCAGAATGAAACAGTATGGCTACAGCATGCATAATGAAGTAGGGACCTGTGCGGAAATCATTCCGTGAAAGGGTTAAAAACTATCTCCCTTAACACACTATTTTTTGTATACTTTAATATTTCAACAATGCAGCTCCAGTTTCTTTAGAACGTAACCCCTTTTCACCATGTTGTGATTTTTGAAGCGCAGTGTTTTAACAATCTGGGCTGAAGTCATCTCTCAATTCCCCTTAGGGCTAAAAGGGTTCATAATATACATTCCAAAATATAATTTCAACTTTGTGCACTGTTTGGGATTAATTAATATCCTCTCAGCCAATGAGCACACTGAAATTTTTGCATGTATATAATTAAACAAGGATGTAGTTTCATTGTTAATATTCTGTAAAAGCTCAATTTGAATATGTATGCTGTTGTTGTACTCTCTGTCTTTCACAAAGAAGAATGTTTTGCATATGCATCATCCTAGACAACACAGCTTTAGCATGGGTGATGAAGTACATGGGATTATCTGGCAATCTGGTTGACATGGTATACAGACATTGACAAAGGAAATAAAGTACAGATTTAAATCAAAGGCTCCTTCGAGCTACCACATGCTATGTGCAAATTATGAAATACTGTCCTTTCCCCAGACCATAAAGCGTTCATTCCGAATAGATCGTTTCTTTGCACTCTTGCTACGGTTGATTGATTACCTGTTGTCCAAATTGGAGACATCGCCACTTTTAACCCTTTCACTCCCAAGGGGTCTCCATTTGACGAGCAAAATCGTCTGGCGTTAGACAGAGTAAAATCTGTAAAGTCACTCTTGGGAGTGAAAGGGTTAAGGGAGATAGTTTTTAACCCTTTCACTCCCAAGGGGTCTCCATTTGACGAGTAAAATCGTCTGGCGTTAGACAGAGTAAAATCTGTAAAGTCACTCTTGGGAGTGAAAGGGTTAAGACTTTAAAACCCATTTCTTTCCACTCCAGCATTCTTGAACACATTTCCTCTTCGTTTGCGAGATGTTCAAATGTGTATTTTGATCAAAGATGGAGTGAAAGGAATGAAAACCCGCCTTGACAATCTTTGTGTTGGGCTTGACACAACAGATGCCATTTTATAAAAATTTGCTGCAGCTTTGTCTCACCCCCTCCCTCCATATAAATGAACATAAAACAATTGCAACCAAACCAAGTATGGGAGACAGGGGAAAACCTGTATAATTCACATTTAATGCAGATTTAATTTATAAATTAATTGTTTAACGGGAATGGAGTGACCAATCCAACTGTCAATATACCTCATGGTATGACATACATATCATGAGGTAAAATTGAAGGTGAAAATAAATCAGAGATAAAGCGAAATACTGTAATTTACATCTAGGCTCACCATTTAAAAGTGAATGATTTCACAAAAACACTGAAAACAGACTCGGAAAAAAATCATGGATAAAGATAAAAGTACAGTAAATCTCCATAAAGCAACCACGATTTTCCTTAAAAAATCTTATGGTCTGCCTCAAATTAAATGTAATCACCTTTTTGAAATGTCTGCTTTTTTACTGATTGAGTTATAATATTGACTACTAAAACCACTACTTTGGATAGATTTTCTGTAATTCTACCCTTAACAACTTCAAACTTGATTAACAAAAGTAATTTTATTTTACATTTCTGGTAAAATTCCAAATACTTATATCATATTAATTTGATAAAGCCACTAAAATGTGGAAACATGAAGAATTAAGAACTAGCAGCAAGAGTAATCCAATAGTATACATGTAATTATTCCCATAAATTAAGCTTTTTAATACTATTGTAACGGAATCTTTTTAATTTATGCAGTATGAATTACACAAACAGAATAATCTTCTAACACCCTTAAAAACTCTCTTAACCTTTTCACTTCCAAGAGTGACTTTATAGATTTTGCTCTGTCTCACGCCAGACAATTTTGCTCGTCAAATGGAGACCCCTGGGGAGTAAAAGGGTTAATATTTTTCTCACATTTTTGCCCCTTATAGATCCACTGTAGTATTATTGGTATCTTTGAACTACACAACCCTATCACTATAAAAATCATCTGTGTAATAATTAGGGCTTGTTCACACTTGAAATGAGCATAAACATAAGCATAAATATACTATTTTGTTTACTATTTTTTCTCAGATTTTATATTTTTTTTTTCACTGACAACAGTCTTGCAGGCAGAGTTATGCTTTTGCTAATGTTGTCTCGGTTCACACTTGCAAATGACTAACATAAGCATGAGTGTACTATAAGAAAAACAAAATGGAAAATGTTCCATTTTCTAATGCTTCTGCTTATGCCTATGTTGTCCCAGTTCACATTTGAAAATACTTATGCTTAAGGCTATGCTTGAGGTTATGCTTATATCAAGTATGAACCAGCCCTGATCCCCAGCTGTGAAAAAGTTGAAATCAAGAGCAAAAAGTTGAAGAGAAATGCAGAAATCCTTTCTTATGGTTTTGAAAGTATATTATTAAAGAATAATCAAATGATGTAAAGTTGAGTACAATTTGGATTAAATATGCACTCATATTTTTTTCAAATACAACAAATTGCACTTACCCTATGGGCTCATGCAATTCTTTGAGTCTAAATAAACTTGTGTGTATTTATTTCAAATTGCAATTGACACCATTTGATGACTCACACCCTATCCAGTTGATTAGCCCCCACTAAGTCGATTAGCCCCCAAGTAAAAGTCGATCTGCCCCTAACGGAATCTGTTTTCAACTTACTAGATTACTGCTCTTCGGGTTTCTCATTGTTTTACTAATGCTTGGAATTGAAGTCAATAACTTCAAGATCATTTGTTTGTTTGTCAGTTCGTCTGTTGAGGGTGACCGGGTTTCCTTTCTTTAATCTTTATTTTTTCAAAATAATAAGCTCAAGCTAAATATCAAACAACATTTGCTTAAGTTTACATTTAAAAACTTCATGGCTTTTGCTTGGTTTAAGAGATTTTAGTTCTGATTGTTTATGAAGTAAAGAGCTTTTACAAGATACAGTTCTAATCAATCAGATCAACTGATTTTTCTCGACCGCAACAGGCTACAATTTTATCAACATCAAAAAAGTTTGGTTTGTGGACCATTGCAGGTTTGTTAGAATGCCGATGTCAGCATCAAGAGTAGATAAGTTAGATTGTGAGTACGTTCAATAATAGATAAGTTATTTGATGGCTAATTGACTTTTAGTTTGGGGGCTAATCAACTTAGTAGGGGCTAATTGACTAGGGGCTCATTGACTTGGGGGCTAATCAACCTTCAACCATTGACACAAATATTATCATAATAGGGTCTGTGCAGTAAATTGATGAACTGTTGTAACTTGTAACAAAGCCCTGCTACTGGGTAGATTTCCATACCATCCCATGTTTAATTTGCAAGCTGTAGCCGTTCTGTTTCGTTTTTTGGAAACAAGAATGTCTACAAGTGCACTATATTAAACAACTCAGCTGTGGCATACAGACATGTATTGAAGTATGGGGGGTAAGATTCCGCACCGGTCCCTACTTCATTATGCATTCTGTAACTATACTATTTCGTTCTTTGAACACAAGAAATATTTGCACGTACATTACACCAGACAAGACAGCTTCAGCATGCATAAGGAAGTAGGGACCTGTGCGGAAATCATTCAATATGGGGTACGGAAATCTAGGGCAAGATTTCCGCACAGGTCCCTTTTTCACTATGCATACGGTCCCTTGACTTAAATACGGAAAATCAGATCGGTAGAATTTCTGACTGAAATATGGAAAATCGAACCTTTCCTGTGTGCATAATGAAGTAGGGACCTGTGCAGAAATCCTTTTAAATCTAGACCAAAGCTGAATGCAAACCTGCAGTAAATAGTGCAGGCTGCCCTTCACTTAAGACTAAGTTAACTTTCATTGTTATATACCTAGACTTTCATTCAACAAAACGAGCACTGTGATTGGTTGATTCTTGGTCACGTGCCCTTGAACAAATTTAAATGTATCCCGACCAGGAAACAATTGCACAGTTGTTGCCCGCGCGCCAGTTGTACCGTCTTTGTTTGCTTGTTTTTGCTAAGGGAAAGTCTAAATATATAACAAAGCACTTAATGTATGGTCCCTCGGGAAACTAGTTAGTTTTGTTTTCCCTCGAGTCCTGATGTTTCCCTCGACTTCGTCTCAGGAAACATCAGGACTCTCGGGAAACAAAACTAACTGGTTCCCTCGGAACCATACATTAAGTGTATATGGTCGTCATGTACCATTCCATATGGTCTGAGATGATACACTAAGTATTCCAAAATGTACATCATGTTAGGCTTGACATAATGAAATGTGACAGCGTGATCGGAACAGCACTCGGGTCCTTCTTTGTACGGATGATAGTCGTAAGACCACAGCCAAAAATCCTTTGGTAGATAACCTGGAATTAAATGGTGTTCAGGGGGTAGCGGCATGAATGTTTCCCTGCCATGCTCGTCCAGAGTACTACCAGGTTTAACACCCATTGCAGCGAGGCATTTCCCAACTTCAACATCTTCTGCAAAGCTCATTTTGGCGCAAATCGATTCATCGTCCAACGCTTTTTTGAACCTACGCAGTGATTCGCGGCTGAAAACATAGCCTGCCCCTCCGCTGTTGTACCCGCCAAAAGGTTTGAAATACCTACCGAGGTAATGAGGATCTTCGGGGTTCAATTTCGATACTAAATGACGAAGGTTCTCGACAATAACAAATGTATCATCGTCAGCCTTTATAAACCAGTCTGCATCATCGACGTGCTTCTCGTAGACATAATCCCATGCTGCTCGTGTTTTGTGCCAAAGTCGATCGTGACCCTCCGGTACATTGAGACCAATCGCAGGGTAACTCGGGTCCGATTCAGAGCTCATAAACAACAGGATATTACAGCGCTTACCCCACGTCTCTTTCACAGGTTTACCTTTAACCGGTAAATTAGTCGGACTAGTCATAACCCAACACAATATTCTAATTCTTTTGGCTTCTTCTTGAGCTCCTTCGCTCAGCGTTAAATGATGATGCGTGTCGTTTAAATCGACATCAAAATTCACCGGAGAGTCCACTTTGAAAGTGTTACTATCTCTGTGAATAATAGTGTGAGTTATATCCCCGTGCACTTCATCTCCGCTACTCCCTTCCGATGAAAAGTATTTTTGCACATATTCTTCATGGTTAAAGTGATCTAGGATATAAACGACCATGATTCCAAAACACATTCCGATGGCAAATGTTGAGAACGTTCCTCGTGCGGTCGCCATATTTTTCACAGTTTTGAACTTGTATAGCCTCATTCTGGTTCAGAAAAGGAACAAAGAAATGACAGATCAGGAGCGAATCCTCAATAAATTTAAAAAATATTTTACTAAAATTATTAATTTAGCTCGCAGAAAACGAGTCGTTTATCAGTTATGACTAGTAGCTTAAGGAATTTTGAGAGAAAAAGAGATTATAGTGAAAAATTTACATTTTTTTATAATATCAATTCATAATTTATTCTTGACTAGATCGAGTTTTGTTTTTCCTTTCTTCCTCACGAAAATTACCTGCCCTAGCTAGTTATTGTTTTCGTCCGATAGAAAAGAAAATAACACCGTATGAAAAAAAAGAGATTGTACCTATCTTTTCTAGTCGATTTAAACATCTTTTGCTACACTTTTCCTTACCACTTTACCTGTAGTGAACTTGGAGTGCTTTTGCTCTCAGATTTTCAGGGGACACTATTAACAAGTTTGTTTGCTTTACATCTCAGTACACCTTTCAGATGTTTTGGATTTGACTAAAACTCCATCGAATTTCTTTGTTTTACACACAATAGATTACTTTGCTCGCTGTCAATTCAGGCCAGCTATTAACATAATGTTCCATATTTTAAGTCTACAAAGATTGATAAAAGACTGATTAAAAACTAACTCTCTTTTAAGCCCTCTTTTTTTGTGGTTCTCTCTTGCAAGTCAACGACAAATGAAATTTTTTTGTTAAATACTATTTCTCAGTCACAAAGAGTTAGCTTTTCTTTTAAAATTTAAAATGGTTCTAAGTAAACTAACCTCTTTTTAATTAGTTCCCGAAATTAATCAGTGACTCCGGTTGTTGTCCCAGATTCATTTGCTGTTCAATTAATGCTACATTTCGTATGCTGTGTCAGGAACCTATTAAGAGATTTTGATGCATAGAACGAAATTGCTGAGTTAATTTGACGAAGTGTAGACCTTAACCAGCATAAATGACTGCCTAACTATTTCCCGTTTGACCACGTTTTGTGAAAAATAAAAGCCATCACATTGTGTGTAGAGGTTAAATTTGCGGTCATTAGGAATATTGGTGCTATAAGCTCAAAGGCTTCAAAGTTGTTTATATAGGGAAATGGCGGGATTAATATCAGTTTCTGGGCAACTGTGCACCTACCCCTCCCCTAATCCAACAAGTTATAATGAGTAAAAAGTTAGCGTTCATTTTGGTTTAGGGGAGGGGTAGGTGCACGGTTGCCCAGAAACTGATCGAAACAACCGGTCTTACTAACCGCATTTCCATGCTTCTTTCAACAATGAGTTACAAAAGTCTATTGAAAATTACTCTACGATGCTTACACCCAAAGTACCCCATAATAAAAAATTCATCAAACATTGTTCAGGGGAGGGAACGGGGTAGCAGTGAAAAACTCAATAGAAGCGAGTTGTGCATGCGGTTGAGCAGCGTTGTGCAGGTTAAGCTTGGGTTACCTGCGGTCGAAAAAGTTACAACCTATAAAGGAGAAAAAGTTTGATCAGAAACTTAAATATTTTAGATTTACCGAGCAAGCATCTCTTGCAAAGGCTTGTTAAAAGAGAATCTTAACCACAGCAAGTGCTCTCATAGCGAAGCAAATCTCCCAAAGAAAAAATGTTATACCTAAAGGAAGCACTCTTTAACCCTGTATTTAATGCGAAAATCGTTTTATTTGGCAGTTAGCCGTTTTGGGTTATCATTTTAACAGATTGTTCTCTGATACAGAATTAAAAAGAGAAAAACAAAATATTGAAGGTCCACTCTCCCCGGCGGGGAATCGAACCCCGGTCTCCCGCGTGACAGGCGGGGATACTCACCACTATACTACCGAGGACCTTACCAATAGTCAAGGTGGTTTTGTTGCAATTTATACTACATGCTTAAAATTGCATATTTAGTAACGAAAATGTAGGCAAAATTAGTAACATTTGTCACACTACATTTCTACATGATATAAAGCAACACTGTATTTCGAACTAAAGAACGGTTTACGGAAGTACTTTGGACAAAAACATGGAAAAGCTCTGTGGCGCGACTGTCGAAAGAACACGGCTGAATGTTCCAATCCATAGAGCTTTTTGTCAGTCCTATAATCTGCCTCACAGCTTTGCCTTCATAAACTTGACCAGTCGACTTGTCTTGAAGCAATATATTCTTTCTTGCGCTAATAGTTTCACTTTTTGTGTGTTGGTAATATGCTCTTCCAACCATATATTTGTACCCTTTGCTTTGCACGAATTCGCGTATCGGCATTTTCTTTTGCACTCGCAATTCTGCAAGTTTCCTCTTCTTCACAGGAACCAATGTGGCCTTTAATGTCTCGAAAGATATTTCCTTTTCTTTTTTGCTTGTGGGTCGAGGATAAAGCCTTCCTGATATTAGCTGCATATAGCGAGATTTCCAGTTTTCAGCTCTCCCAAGATGGGGAACAATCTTCCGCGCTTTGCACAGCTTGATTACTAGGGATTTCCACAGTATGTTCGCTTTGGAAATCTCATTCCATTGGTGGCAAACTTGATTTACTTTGCACAGGGCTGGAGCATCTAAATACGAAAAAATTGCAAGCAAAACATCATCCCCGATGGACTCCATTTAAAGATTTGCGAATATTTGCGCCAAAAATTGCTACTGAGTCCGCGATTGATCTCTGTCATCCTGCGGTCGTCATTCGCGGGAGGGTTCTCAGGAAGAGAGGGTTCTCTACTGGTTGTCAGTACTGCATTTTACAAACTTTCCTACGTTTTAAACCACTCCTGGTCTCTGTTAATGAAGCACCTTTAGTCGGCTACAAAGCGAGCCTTTTCCAACTGTAAAGATGCAGGGAAGTGATATACAGAAAACCGGAGGGCAAGTAGACGGTAAGTTGGGGCGAGCTGACTTCGACGTAAGTGAATTACAGTGACTTGACTTCCGGGGAGTTTGCACGTTCTAAACTTTAGAACACAGATTCATTTATTTTCGTCTCATTAAACATTTAAGGTGCCTGGCTCAGCGTGCCTCGTTCTTAAAAAGCTCTAAGATACCTGATTTGTCATTTAAACAGGGTGGACGTAAACGGTCTTGCACTGAGGTTTAAACCGTATCACATTTGGAATTCTAGATTTCTATATTACCCCATACTTAAGTATGCATGCTCTAGCTGTATTGTTTAGGATAATGAACATGCAAAACTTCCTCGTTTCCGTAGAACGAAACAGTGCAGCTACAACAGGGTAATAAAGAATTGGATGATATGGAAATCTAGCCTACCTTGGCTCTCTCAACAGATCTCAACAGGATATCCTCAACTTTGTACCGTATGCTTGAATATAACTTATCTAGAATTGACGTAATGAATTATCAACTTAGCTGACTATTAAAGTAACAAGAATGATACAAAAAAATTTGCTTTTTCAGTTCTTTGCGTTGATAGTGATGCTTGCTTGCTCATTCAAAAGTTTTTGTTTATCAAATGATTTTGTTTCACCAAGGTTACACCCAAAAACGTTGGTAAAACCGAATTAATAATGATTCTGCGCTTTTAGCTTGACTGCTAACTAATACAAAATCTGTTGACATTTCCCTTTCCTCTCAATGTTTTTTTTTCCTGCAAACTTTTATCTACTGAGCCTCAGCATTGATCGGTGTTCATATTCTCCTTACTGTTTCTAAGCATTCTGAAGCAGATAGATGATACTATTATCTCACATCAATTTAAATCTTGAAATAATGAGGCCATGTTAGGGGTAAATTCCGACAAGCAAAATGGCCTTGAAATGGCGACAGAAAGGAGCTGAAATGATGATGAACGACGAGCCGCTCACGCGAAATTATGACAGCGACCTGCGAACCTTCCGAAATTGCAATGTGAAAAGGTTTGAAACTCAGATGGGTGACATAAAGAACACCCCTAACAGGGCCTCCATAATGTGAAAGTACAGGGCCAATAAACAATTTACCAAACAAACTGGAGTATTGACCTATTTGGCTAACTAATGTTGTACCAAATTCAGTTTACTGCAGAAACAAAATGTTTTATTCCCAAAGGGTTTAAATTGGGTACAACCTTGACTTAGCAGAATAGGTCTATTTGGCTCATTTGTGTTCAAAGCTGCTTTAACCTGTTAAATATGTTGTTAAAACATATAACATATATTTATTGCAGCTTTCCAAATTCCCCATAGCTCTATAGTTTGCAACTAAGAAGCCAAATGAGCTTCAAAGTATTTTAGTCTAGGTCTAATTATACAGTCAAGTTACTGGCTTATGTCATTCTTCCTAAGCAGACAACACCAGCTGAATACTCTGCTGTGTTTGGTTGTCTAAGTTGGCTACATGATTTCGAACTAGCTTGCCTGCATAGGACTTCATGCATGCTCCATCAAGAAACAGTTTTGCTTTATTGGCAAGTTATAAATGATTTATTGAACAAGACTGTTTTCCTTGTTTGCATCTCAGTCCATACAAATATGCAGCCACCTTGACGTCATGTTTTGGCCATTAATTCACATTATACAATGACCTCAAATCTTAATCTTACAAACTTAGACAAGCCACTTAGCATCCAAATGGGTCATGTGCACTAATGACACCAGCGGTTGAGTGTTGATCAAGTGTCAAGTGATACTAGCAATCAACACCTCAATCGCCTCCACGATCAACCCGCAGTTGCCACTTGATCGACAGTTTCATTGATCAGTGCTATCGGTGGCCACACGTTGGATGTCGATCGCTACCTTATGGTCGGCTCTCAGTAGCATGTTGGTCGCCTGTCAGTGATATATCAGTGGTATGTCAGTGGTGTATTCTTCACAGTATTCCTCCTCAAACAGCGGTATTCTGCCAAATATGCCTTCAGCTAGTGTAAGATCTAAAATCAGTGTGATCCCCGATTTACACTCAACCGTGGGTGTCAGCAGTGCATCAATAGAATATTGGCTGTGTGTCGACAGCCTATCAACTGACAAGCAGGAGACTATCACTCAATGCGCCTGTTGTTGGTCGAGTGTCAACCATGTTTCAGTTGATATGTCAACTGACTCTCGACCGAGTAGCTACTGACATGTTGACCAAGGGTCGATCATGGGTCAATCCCTGGTAGCGATCGACACTCGACTGTGGGTGTCATAGGTGCACATGATCCATCCAAACTAGTTATCGGAAGGTCACAGGCTTGACCTGTCTTGGGAGAATGCAGATTCCCTTTTTCCCGAGCTTGCATGTAACAGTGCTGAATAATACATCCCTCAAATCTTCATTATTTCACCATTACGTACTTAATAGTTTGATAAGCTGTTTTGTTTATTACAGAGCTGTGCATGGCACTGATTGACGCTGCCAATGACAAACAATCGGAAGTTCGACAGATGATAATGACATCACTTCATGAACTTGGCAAGCGACAGCCTGAGATGGTTTTGAGTACCATCAAAGAATACCTTAATAAACATCAAAAGGTGATAAAAATGCATATGCAGAATTGAAAAGTCATTTCCTACTACCACCATCCCTCTTCAACTGATTATATCACTTTTTGCGTAATCTGTTTATTCATATCTGTTAATTGTTCACTCATCATTGCTGTCTCTTGCTTTGTAGTCAATTGCAGTATTACGTTTGATATATTCATTTTGTTACACGCTGTCAATTAATTTTGTTACATGATAAATGGTGCAATAAATGAAGAAGTATATAAGACTTGTAGATAAGCCATGTAGCCTCATTTATGTTGAATTTAAAACCAGTTGTCAAAATTCACCCCATAAATGCTAGAACATTGTCTTGAGTTTGAAGTAGATACCACCCCATTTATATTGATTCAAACGCTGTTTTGGCTAATTTCCTTTCAGTTATGTGACTTCTGGTCAAATGTTTTACGACTGACAAAGAGAAAGATTTGAGAGGCCATGTCCTGCTAAGAAGTAAAAATTATTTTTTAGTACCAGAATAACTTTGAACTGATAATGAATTTTTTTTTTATAGGTCAGCCTGGTTCACCGAGTTGTTCTCCTGAAATCAGCATCCAAGATCGTTAATGATACATCTAGCACTCTGCCTCTTGACTTAGCAAAAAAGCTGATAAAATTAGCATCTGCTGAAATGACCAAGAGCAAAGTTAGTTATTGTTGACTATGTGTAGTACCATAAATGTACTAAACTATGAGCTGCCAACATTAGTATTGATCCCTTTACTCCCAAGATCAGTATAGTACTTCTCCTTAGTGAGTGCTACACAACCACCTATGAGTAATGTTCGAGAATTTGACTTAGTATCCTTGAAGTGATAACTTTGTCAATTCTCAACTCTGCTCTATATTGATATTCTTAGGGGAAGTTACATGCTGATTACCTCTGGGTGTGACATTGTTATTCTGACTATAAGGGCATTTTCACAGATATTAATCTAACAGACAGGATGTGGGTTGGAGGACCTCTTTTAGTATCTGAACACAAGGGTTGTGATGTATTTGAGAGCAGATGGCTTATTCTATTAAATTAAAAACAAATGCTACATGTATATACAATGTTTATACTGTAATTTAATTCTAGCACACTAAGATTACTGAAAAATTACTCAAAATTAAATATTGATAACTTGTGTGCAGTCCACTTTTGAAGTTTTTCCACGAGTGGCACTTTTTGTTTATTGTTAGTGTTACCTTTATTGTTATTATTGTCATTGTCATTATCATTATCATTATTTTATCATTATCATTATTATTATTGTTTTTATTATTATTTATAATTATTATTATTATAATAATAATTATTATTATTACCAGGTATTACTAATATCACTGTTATCACTAGTAGTATCACTACTATTTCTATTATTCTTTTTCTTCCTATTATGAAATGGATAGAGAATTGGTTATTATAAATTATCATTTGTTTAGTTAGTTATTACTTTTAGTTTATTATAATTCAGATCAGAGGAACGGTGCCTTGTTTTGAAGAAATATCCAGACACAGAGACATGAAGTGTTCAACAACAAGTTCTCTATTTTATGTTGTTGAATAAACAATATTTCTAAGTAGTTTTATTATTCTCATTGGTAATATGTAGGATGTTGAACCTGATTGGCAGTCATCAGCATCTGAAGTGTTGGTTGCACTTGGTGGAAGGTTTGATCATGAAGTCATGGCAGAACTGCTCGATAAACTAACGCCTGGCTCCCTGCCACACTACTTTGTGGTGCAGACTCTTGCATCTCTCTCCAGTGCAAACTGTGAGTTTAAATTGAACTGTGGATAGGTACTCTTTTTTCTTTTTTGCACATAGATACCTCTTATTGACCGAGTTCGAGGTCCGTATTGTAAGTTATGGACTGAGTTTTTTTGCTCGAATTTATGGCCCAAGTGCGAAGTGCTAACTATCTGAGAGATATAATAAAGTATATTACGTGGCTGTACAGAGATACAAAATTTCTTGAGTGTTGAAGAATATTTCATGAGTGAGCATACTGAACAGGTGGAATGCTTTTCTACATGAGAAGAGTAGTTCTGTATTTCCAAGAAACCATGTAATTTTCTCTTTTCTGTCAAAATTTAGGCTATATAGAGTGCCAAATTTGCAAGTGGTAGTGGTAAATTAAGAAAAATGGTTCGCATCCAGTGATGTCACACATGTGTGATATCATATATATATGCACTCCTATTATATGACTACAATAGCTCTTGCACTCTGATCGGCTGCTGAGCAGGCAAGATTTTCTTGTAATGACCGGGCATTGTGAAAATGTTTTTTAAAAAAAATTTTTAATATAGACAAAAGTTGTCTCATTTTCAACGAAACTGTTTCTTCTGTCACTTCTGGTTTCAATCATATGGTCAGGTGTGTTTCAATTCAGTGAACATGAACTTGAATGACATCTTGTGTGCCCATGCGGATATTGACAAACCCTTCCGTTTTTTTTCCGTTCCTAAAAAGGCCATATAATGAATAACTTATCAACCGTTTGGTCATTACAAGGAAATCTCAGACCTCGGCCTTGACTGTATTGACCTTGCTATTGCTCAGTCAATACATCAAGGCCTCGGCCCAAGATTTCCCTGTAATGACATCACTCTCGATTAATAAGTAGTATATATTTAATGTCATTTATATTCACTCATGGGATACTTCATTTTAAAACATCGATCAAATTGAGTATGGTACTCAGAGTAGGAATAGCTAGAGTACTCAACTCTCAAAAGAGAAAATTAAAAATTTAGTCAGTCAGCATATTACTTTTCTCAAAGTATTATTTGCATTTCATCCAAATTGGTGGTTTGAGTTCTGAAGATAGTGAACTTTGAGAAAATGATTGTGTATCATGTGACAGCTGCATCATTCCATGATTTATACTCTCTCGATGTAGGATTTAACCTAACAATGTAAATCGTTTCATGTTTTTGTTCCGTTCTGTAGCCTTTGGTGTTGTCCCTTTCCTGAAGGACATCATGGGGAGAATGCTGCCAATGATGGGAATGGCCAAACAAGACAACATCAGATGGGTTATGGCTAACTGTAAGTACCGGCCTTATTTGAGGACACATTTATTAACTAGAAATATGACTCCCACAAAACCTCACAAAGGTAGTTTTTGAAGAACTTGTAATTAATAAAAGGAGGCTTAGCATGTTAGATGTTGGATCAGTTGATTGGGAGTTCAAACCTACATGTACAATAATATTGATACCAAAAGTGTTGGATCGATTGGCACTATTTGCCTCTTTGAAACCTCCTTGAAACCTCCTTGAAACCAATGGCTATCACCCATCTAGATTCCCCCTGCTTCTGCTATCAATGTTTAGGTCACTTATAGAGCACATCATGATATTTCTTATTGCCATGATTGTAAATATGTCCCAACATTGTTTGAAGGGGTTGGTTGAGAAGCCAAATTCAGAAACTCAGTCACTACAGATGAAACAAATTCTGTTCTTTGGTCAAAGGCATTTTGGTAGACAACTAAGAAGAATTTATGTCTCAACATTGGTGTAGTATACTTTCAGTATACTGGTAACTTACTTAATACATCTAAGTGCACATAGGTTCATGGGATTGCATGGCAGATTAGATTTGGTGTGTTTGTTTAGCAGGCATAATAATTCATTCCAATCAGTTTCAATATGCAATAAAGACAGATCAGGTCTTTGACATAATTTTTATTTTGTGACTTGTTGTAATTCTTTATTTAAGGTCTTGCAAGGTTCTGTGAGAGCATCCTTGACTATGTGGCCAATGTTGATAATGCTCCATACCCTGACATCACTGTTGACAGATTTTATGGGGAGATCTCCTCAGCTTTTGATATCCTGTTTACAGTATGGATCAAGGCAAATGAACCTAAGGTGAGAAAAGGAGTAGGATTTGGGATCGTCAACAGGTCTCCTGTCCTCAAATATTTTTTGACCTGGTTGTTTGATTTGATATAAGATTTTCATTTGTGACATTACAATGATGTCTTCTGCTGGTCAGAGGTATAGCATCTGATTTTGGTAGATACGTGGTGTATGGGGACAAATAGTTTACCGAAGGCCATCCTTAGCAGTACTTAAACATCCTTAAACATCATTATACATGCTAAGCAGTACTTAGACATTCTTATCCATCCTTAGCAGTACTTAAAAATCCTTAGACAACATCTAAGGATGTATAATGATGTTTAAGGATGTTTAAGTACTGCTAAGGACTGCTTTCGGTACAGTACTATTTGTCCCCATACACCATGTATCTACCCTGATTTTGTAGTGAGTATTGCTCCAGTGATAGGATGACACTCGTTCACGTACTGATGTTTATTTCCTTTCTTAACCTTACTTCCATAAACACCATGAGAGCTAAAATAAAGGTAAGAGTATTTTACAAATAGGGTTGTGAAATTACGGAAATACATACATTTCATCCGTTAAAACTAACAATTGAAGACGGAAAGGTAAAAACTTAAGATTGACAAATAACAGTAAATGATGTCATGTGTAAACTTAACTTCGTCTAAAATCTAAAACCTTGATTTTACAATGCAATCAGCGATAAAATCGGTTTAAAGGATAAAATTACAAGGCGCTTACTTAAATAAGAAAATGTAGTGTAAATATTTACCTTGGTGATGTCCTTAAAATCACTAGAACAAGGAAAACTTCTTGGCTTCTTGAAATGAATTGAAAAAGGACTTGCGTCAACTAACCGCAACAACAAGAAACTTAACCTTTTAACAACAAAATTGCGTGGCGCTTTCGCATGCGTCCTATCTTGCGTTAGAAAGAACTTTCTAGTTAAATCTACAAATTGCTTTAGCGTGCACGTGCAGAAAACAAATCTACAAATTGCGTTAGCGTGCGCGTGCAGAAAACAAAGATTTCGGATAAAAAATAAGTTAATCGAACGTGCGGCTAATTGCTGTAGCTACAGTGAGGAAGATAGTAGGTTTGACTCCTGTTGGGAAAATGTGGATTTTCTTTTATTGAGTTTGTGAATGACATTGCTGAGTCTCTGACAGCTCAGTGGTATTGCGTCCAAGCTAGTAATCAGAAGAAAAGGTTGTACCCTTATTAGGAGAACTTCTAGATTTCCTTTTTCCAAGGTGGTCTATTACAGTGCTGAAGAATACATCTCCCACAAATTTTTCAGGCTCACAATATCCCATCTTCGTTATCTCTCAACCTTTCCACTTTGATATTCAAATCCTAACAGTATGCTGGATGATTGTCCCATAAACAGTTTAATGACCTTGGTCTCCTATAGCTCAGTGGCAGTCATCTGAATTAGTAATTGGAAGGTCATGTTTTCAACTCAGAAAAACTTGGATTTTACTTTTCCAGAGCAGTGACATGCTAAAAATATATCATTCACAAATATTTATTCTTTCCTTTTAAGCCTTACTGGAGGCCATGTTGCCTTCTATGTACAACGGTAGGTTATTGTTACTTAGTGATGGGCTTTGCTTATTGAAGTGAAGTAGTTTTCAAAAAACATCACTTCTGCTATTATCAATAAGCAACACTTGAATCTAAAAAATAGTTGCCAGCAATCACGCCAATCAGTGCTGGTCAGTGCTTTTAATCATTCCATTTACAAAGAGTTCCAGGGCCATAAACTTGCTTACCTTGCCTGCTTTAGCCTTTGATCATGAGTTTTTTAGATTCTCTCCCCTCCCTGTAAGTATTCTTTGGTGACTATATTTCTCACACTGTGTCTTCAGTCTTGTGTGATAGGTGTCACAGGGCTGTGGTCACACCATGTAGGTTTTTTGGCAAAACGTAATTTTAACTCTTAATTTTAACAATTTAGATTCAACTCGCGGTTGTGGATGCAATCGGCCACATGACACACATCATGGCAAGTGATAAGCTAGAAGAGCAGTTACCAAGACTGCTTCATGGAATTACTGCTCTGTACAAGAAGCACACCAAACACTACCTGATAACTCAGGTGTGATACAAGTGAAGTTTCTCATAAGATAGTAAAATTAGAACCCTGTCATTTGAAGTAAATGTAATGCCATTATCTCACAACCCTTTCACTTCAACATTCAAAGCCTAGCAGTATGCAGGATTTTTGTCCCATGGACCTAGTTTAATGGCCTTGTTCCTGTGAGCCTCCTACAGCTCAGTAGTAGAGCATCAGAACTAGTAAATGTAAGGTTATAAGTTTGACTTCTATTGGGAGAGCTTGAATTTCTCTTTCCTAGTTTGCCTATGAGAGTATATATTGTAAAAGACATCTTTCATGTAATGTCATATTACCATCTCACGAGATATGGTACCACCCAACTTCTTATTCCAATTCAACCTATATGTGCTGTAGCCTAACAATCTATCATGGAGCTGGACACAGATATAAATATTAACAAGTGGTAAAACCTTTAATACGTGATGGTCACAGTTTTGTGAGCAATTTAAGCAGTTGCAAACAGAGAACCTGAAAAACTTCAGGTCTGAACAGGATTTGAACCCATGACTGTATGGGTTCAATGGTTTTATGGGTGCAATGCTCAAACAAACAGAGCTATCAAACGAAGTGGGAGTTAGTGGTTGTCAGTTTGTAATGTAGCGGTACCCATAGAGGATGAAGATATGAATGTGAATATGAAAAATTGACAACACAAAACTTGCTTGAATTGAGAGATGACTTCAGCCCAGATTGTTAAAACACTGCGCTTCAAAAATCACAACATGGTGAAAAGGGGTTACGTTCTAAAGACCTGGAGCTGCATTGTTGAAATATTGAAGTATACAAAAAAAATGGTGTTATTAAGGGAGATAGTTTTTAAGGGAGATAGTTTTTAACCATTTGACAAGTAAAATTGGCTAGCGTTAGACAGAGTAAAATCTGTGAAGTCACTCTTGGGAGTGAAAGAGTTAAATGACTTGATAATGGTGTACTACTGAATTGGCTCAGACAAAGGGCTTATGCTTAGAACCTCAGTTTGCTTTTAATCTTATTTTGGTACAACTTGTACTGTTACCTCTTCTGATAATTAGTTGCAACTGTTCTTTTCAGAAATATGTACACCCTGGCAACAATGATTGCACTTGATAAACAATTAACTGTGTTTTTATATATAGCATGTTAATGTCTTCTGTGCAGGGTCTTTGTATGGTTCTAGATGCCGCCTGTAAGCATGGTGGTTCCTTGCTTTCCCCTTTGCTGGAAAACTTATTGGGTGGACTGCATAACATGGTAAGAATAGGTGTGCATATTCTTGTTTGAGCCCTGATACAGGGAGTGCAGTCTTTTAAAAATTTGCATCCCTAAATCCCCTTCACCACTGAGTGTCCAGAAATCCTATGGTGCCTATCTTCCAAGTGCCCTCTGGCACAGAAGGCCACCACAGAGTTTTTCCACCTTTCCTTGTCCTCTGCGAAATAGAAATAGAAATCCTACAGTATGTTAGTCTCCCTCGCAGCCGTTTTTTGGATGTCACGCAACGTTTTTGGGTGAACGTTGCGTGACATCCAAAAAACGGCTGTGAGGGAGAGTAACAGAATGTGGGTATGGAAATTTTCTTAGACCACATGGTATAAGCCTTTTTGGAATCCATTTGCTGTTAAAAAGATGATTTATTGAAATTGCCATTGATACTGCATAAATTGTGTTCAATAATTTGCCTTTGCGGAGGTTTTTATTGACAAAAATATTAGAAATGAAAATACCATGGTGAAATAGTGATCCACACTGACAAGTGATAGTGATAGTTTATCTTGTCTTATTATTATTATTATTATTATTATTATTATTATTATTATTATTATTATGAAGCACTAGTAAACTTTGTCTAATTGACTAGTAATCTCATAAGCGTTGATTTTATATAGTGCAAATTAAAAATATTATTGGAATATAATTGGCTTTCAAAGTTTACATCTTTCAGCAAAGTGATTCTGTATATGAAAAATAAACTAAATATAAAGCCAATTACTTTCCAATATAGTTAACGTAGAGTTCTTGTGCTCAATGTTTAATGCATGGAACAGTTATTGTCTGCACTAAATGGGTTGGTTTGGAATACCTTGTATTGCTGGAAAACAACAATGTATTTAGCATAGAGGGTTGGCGCAGTGGTGAGAGCGCTCGCCTTCCACCAATGTGGCCCGGGTTCGATTCCTGGCCTCGGCGTCATATATGGGCTGAGCTCGTTGGTTCTCTACTCTGCTCCGAGAGGTTTTTCTCCGGGTACTCCGGTTTTCCCCTCTTCACAAAAACCACCGTTTGATTTTATTGATTTAATTTGTGCTTTATTATTATTATTATTATTATTATTATTATTATTATTATTATTATTATTATTATAGACCCAAACCCTGAATTATTACTGATTGCTTGTGGTGTGGTAATAGACAAATCACGTTGTGGCCAGCTTTAGAAAATTTACTGCTTTTCTTGTTTACAGGCATGTAATTTGCCAGACTTCTCTAACCCTGTATCTGTCAAAAATCATAATGAAGTCTTAAGGTGCTTCTCTGTTTTAAGTAAGTATTACCGTACACTGTTCTCTTGTAGATAATCCGTTCTACAATAACTTGGTGAAATCATTATCTTTTACTCTCGTTGTTTACAAGTTATGTTGTTGGTGCAGGCTGCAGAGAAATTACTCATTCTATGAGACATTCTGTTGTGTAATTCTATGTCCTATAAGGGGGTAGTCCCCAGAAAAATATGGTTCGTGTTTCTACCTTTTTGGGACAATGCCAAACATTGTATTATTTAGACATGGTTTGATGCAACGCTGGTTTAAAAAAAATGATTGTAACTTAAAAAAGTTACAATTCACGGACCCGACATTTCAACACTGTCTTCTGCCTTCTTCAGGGGTGATTGGGCAAGGCAGTGAAACTCCTTTTACAGCTGCGATGAATGGTATAAATGAATGGTATATGGTATATTGCCATTCGTCTAAAATATTTTTTTTCTCAATTTTAAGCTCCTGTGTTTTCTGATCGTGTGGTTGGATTCTTGCTGATGAGGTTGGAGGCAAACAATGAAAAAACGCGGATAGCGTCGTTAGCAGTGATAAAACACTTAATAAACTCTTCAGGTATTTTTATTGTTGTGTTTGTAATGGTAATCATACTGTTTTAAATTCAATTTGGAATTAATTTGCACGAGTGAGGTTTTCAAAAAGCTGAAATTGCACGAGCCGCTTCGTCGAGTGCAATGTCAGCTTTTTGAAAACCTCACAATTGCAAATTTATTCCAAATTGAACGAGAAAAACCGCATGATTACTAATTATTACTACTATAAACATGAAAAAATTATTGGCCAAGTAAAGCTTTCTTGATTTAATGAAGCCATTTTTTCTGACTTGAATAAACTTTTTTTCAAATTTTCCGCAGAAAATTTTCGTCATCATGGTACGTGATATCATTGAATTAGAAAATTTCCTATTATCTTTCAGCCAACCATAACCCAGAATTTCGATGTGTTATTTGCACTGGTGTTACACTTGAACTGCACTGCTCTCAGCCAATCAGAATCGAGGAATTCCCCCCCCCCCCCCAAAAAAAAAAAAACTAAAAAGCGTAAAAATAAGGAAAATTTTCAGTTTTTTGTTGGTTCTCCTCTTATTCCAGGTTCTCCGGTTTTCTCTTTTTTGTTAATACCGTGCATTTTGTTTGTTTTCTGTTAGGTTCATTTTTGGAGAACAAAGAGGAACTCATCATCTCCGGCGTTCAAATACTTCTGAATGAACAACATATAAAGGTAAAGATCTATTCAATATTTTAATTTGTAATAATGAAGGAACCTCAGTCCGTTCAAGTTTTGCTGGCAGAGTTCATATGTATGTTACAGGTTAAATTTGATTCGAAATGGTAATAGGACTGAGTGGAGTCCAATTCGGTCTGTAATCTTACGAGTGATTAATCTTACTAGTGATTTGTTTAATCACGAGTATGATTGCAGACCGAATTGAACGACACGAAGTCTTATTACCAATTAATCATAACTTTAACAAAATTTGTAATATATAAACTTCTTTTTTTAAAATCAAAACACGTGAAATTCCAAGATTTTTTTTGCTAGCAGTGAAAAACAAAAAAGCCATTTTGACCAGTGTGATGACGCGTACTCGTTGTCGATAAGAGTACAGGGGCCGGTTGTTCGAAGGCCGATTAGCGCTAATCCAGGGTTAAATTTTAACCCGGGTTTCTTTTCCTCTTGCTAAAAAGCATTTTCTCCGATAACGTTCTCTATTTTTTTCAGAGCAGACGATCATCAAATTGTAAAAAGAAATATGCTGAATGTGTTTTTTTAAGCTCTCATATCTGCATTTAATTTTCACACTAACCCTGGGTTACCTTAACCCTGCTTTGAACAACCTGGCTCAGACCGCTAAACCACATTCGGTTTGTTAAGGAGCATAGCGCGCGCTATGTTATAAATTGATTTAATCTAGATTGGTCCCCCTATTAACTATGACCTGTGTTTGCTCTTCAGGTGCGTCATATGTTCGCTCAGTGTATTACAGCTATGGCTCATCATCGTTATCTTGAGCTGGAAGGTGGCCACAGACTGGTTGAGTTTATTCTAAAACAGTGTGCCATTAGCGAGGTTGAAGTAAGTATACCGTACATTTAAACCAGTTTTCTTGAATTCTGTTTCGTTAGAACAGTTTTCAATTCTTTGTCGACAGTAATTTTGCAAAGCCTCTGTGAATCATAGTGTTTATTAGGCATCAGAGATCGGAGAATTTTCCGGCTACCACGAAGAATAGTTAGTTGGTCAATCAGTCAGTCAATTTCTCAGTCAGTCAATCAGTCAGTCTGTTTCTGTCAGTAGGTCAGTCAATCAGTCAGTTAGTCAGTTTTTCAGTCAGTTAGTTTGTTTCTGTCAGTCAATCGGTCAGTTTGTCAGTCAGTTAGTTTGTTTCTGTCAGTCAGTTAGTCAGTTTGTCAGTCAGTCAGTCAATCAGTCAGTTAGTCAGTTTTTCAGTCAGTTAGTTTGTTTCTGTCAGTCAATAAGTCAGTCAGTTTGTCAGTCATTCAGTCAGTTCAGTTGTCAGTTAGTTTGTTTCTGTCAGTCAATCAGTCAGTCAATCAGTCAGTCAGTCAATCAGTCAGTCAATCAGTCTGTTTCTGTCAGTCAATCAGTCAGTCAGTTTGTCAGTCAGTCAATCAGTCATTCAGTCAGTCAGTCAGTTTCTTTTTGTCAGTCAGTCAGTCAGTCAGTTTGTCAGTCATGTCGAAAAGGAGACCAAAGAAGTCCGCGGATTTTCAACACTTCACGTTTATTTTTTAGTCATACAGTTAGCTCTTGCTTCTCGCTCGCTCGCTCTCGATCTCTCCTGGCTTCTTACTGTTATCTGTTATAATTGTCTTGTGCGGCTATCAATCATCTATCAATCATTGGTGCACGATTTCCGACACACTCCCCTGTTTGTCTTAAACAAACACTAGTATCGTGCAAGTGCTAAATGAACTCAAGAAAACTTCGCAACTAATAACTAAACCTTACTACTAAGAAATAGCTCAGAGTTCTGAAACGAAATAAACTGTTCAGTTCAACTTGTCTCTGCGCTCTGCACTTCCTGAATGCGATATCGTGCCGCAACAGCCGCATCTCGTGTTGGTCTGAATGTGGGGGCATTCGGATTCAGCTGTGCTTGCGTTGCCACGGTTTGTCTGTCACACGATAACTCTAACGGATAAAGTTGTTGCACTGCCCTTTCTAGGATCGTCTTCCCTGCTCTCAACTTTGCAGCTCGCACGATCCCGTCCCTTCCTGCGATCAAGTCCTCCACAATTCCAAGTTTCCACTTGTTCCGGTTTCGATCTTCGTCCTTTATGATCACCACGTCCCCTCTGGTTAACTGGCCAATCTGTCTCGCCTTCTGCTTCAGACGATGTCGCTCCCTCAGCCCTCGCAGGTACTCGGTTGTCCACCGTTTCCACAATGCTTGTTTGCATTTTCGCAGATACTTTGCCCGTCGGCGGAGTTCCGCATCTTTAAGGTGAAACGGTTCAAGCTCTGGCAATTGGTTTGGTCTAAGGAAAAGTAACGAAGCAGGCGTCAGTGTCGGAAGTTGGATATCATCCTCGACATAGCTTAATGGACGATTGTTCAGAGCGACTTCCACGTCAAGAACAACTTCGCATAGCTCTGTCCAAGAAAGCATGCCGTTACCGATTGTCTTGTAGAGTGAAGACTTGACTAGTGCGATGAGACGCTCGAACTGACCTCCCCACCAGGGGGCGCGGCTCAGATTGAATTGCCACCTTATATCTTGATGAGCCAAGTAGTCTTGTACCTTCTCGTCGCTAGTCACTTGTTTGAGCCATTTCGCTGCTCCTACAAATGTCTTCCCATTGTCGGAATAAATCTTTGCCGGACGGCCACGGTGCGCGATAAGGCGTTTTAAACTTCTTAGGAATTCGCCGGTCTCCAGGTTTTCTATCACTTCAATGTAGAGTCGTCTTGTCAGGCTACACGAGAACAATGCAAGGTAGGCTTTGCCTGCTATCTTGGACTTGCGGCGATACTTGAGGGGGCCGGCAAAATCAACTCCGATCACTTCAAATGGAGTACTGCCTTCAGTGCGGTCGATGGGTAAGGGTCCGGGGGGTGGAGTAGCCAGTGCAATGGCTTGAAACCGTTTACACCCCGCACACGACTTTATCACTTGTTTGACGAGCTTCCTGAGACGTGGTACCCAATGCTGTTCACGAATCTTAGTCATCGTCAGGCCTACGCCTCCATGCAGGGTGTCGACATGCGATCGTTGAACCAACTTACGAGTGTAGGGTGCTGTATCTGGGAGGTAAATGGGATAATGGCCTTGAATTCTCCCCTTGCATACTAACACGTCATCTTGTTCGTTTTGAATATTGAGCTGCAAGCGATCTTCTTCAAACTTTTCACTGGATTTCCCTTGTTCTTGAGCCCGCTTGGTCCAAAAGGTCTTTTGTCGCTGTATCTCCTCAGTCGTTAGAGGGCCGATGACTCGATGCTGTCGTTTGGCTCGCGTGTTTTGAAGGAACCTCGTGATCCACGCGCCCACGCGTAACACACGCCACAATTCGTGTTTTTGCAGCAGTTCATCAAAGGCATCTTGTTTGTTTTCCACGGCCACAGCTAACAGCTCACGTGTTGTTTTCACTTCTGCTTCTGATTCCTTTGTTGGTTTAGTCAGGATGTCGGGTGGCCAGTTTTCCGGTTCTGATAACCAGTCTGGCCCTTGCCACCAGAGAGCTGTGAGTTTATCGGCGCTACTGCCACGACTCCCCAAGTCGGCGGGATTTTCCGCTGTACCGACATGTCGCCACTTTATGTATTGTTTCTCTTGTATCTTCGCTACTCTATTGCCCACGAACTGCTTATACTCTCCGTTTCCACGGATCCAGTGGAGAGCGACTGTGCTGTCAAGCCAACAGTGAGTACTTTGCACTGGAAAACCCTGTAAGGTTTCTTTGACGTTATGCACCAGATTTGTTGCCATGTGGCCTGATACCAGTTCTAGTCGAGGGGTGGTTAGTCCCCTTTTCGCAAGGCGTGACTTTGCGGTTACTAGACCTTTGCTGATACCACTGGGTTGTGTCACCACCGCGTAAACTGCTGCAGCCACTCCCTTTGCGCTTGCGTCTCCAAATCCGTGGAGGTCAATCGACAAGACCTTTTCATGATACTGAGCTAAGCTTCTCGGCGCGTTCACTTGCACTGGTAAGTTCTTCTCCCATTTTGACCATTTATCTCTCAGATCGCGCGGCAGAGGTGCGTCCCAGGCGATACGAGCGTCGCAAGCGTCTCTGTAGAGAACCTTTCCGGACAACGTAACCGGGGAGGCAAGCCCAAGAGGATCGTAGATTCTAGCCACCTTTCCTAGTATGCCTCTCTTTGTTGCTTGAGCTGTTGGTGCGGCGAAATTCACCTGGATGAAGTCTCTTTCCTTTTCCCACGGCATCCCCAAGAGCTTGGACTCTCCTTCTTTTACTCCGAATTGTTGTTTGGCATAACTTTGCTCTTCTCCTGGCAACGGCGTTTCGGCCTCTAAGGCTGGTACGCTTGAGTGCCACTTGTGCAATTCGAAGGTCGCTTCCTTAAAAATGGATTTTGCGCTTTTCTTCAGTTCCAGGGCTTCCTTAACTGTTTCTCCGCCACCGATTAAATCATCGACATACAGACTTCGTTCTATCTCTTCCACAACCTTTGGATTTGCTGCTCGACACTTTTGCAAATGCTCCTTGATTACTGCTGCTAGTAGGAACGGGGATGGGGCCAAGCCAAACAGCACTCTGGTGAATCGGAAAACTTCCACTTGCTTAGTTGTAAGATCCTTTAACCAGTGAAAACGCACTGGATCTCGGTCTTCCTCACGGATGCGTATTTGCAAGAACGCTTGTTTTAGGTCACCAGCAATAGCCACTGGATAAAACCGGTTGCGAACAAGAACACTCCAAAGTTGATTTTGAAGCGGTGGTCCGGTTTCTAGGCACTCATTTAGGGAGGGGGCGCAGTTATTTGCTCTGGCTGATGCATCGTAGACAATGCGCATCTTTGTTGATTCGACATTTTCACGAATGACTGCCTTATGAGGAATATAGAATTCTCTGCCTTCTACTTTGTCGTACGCATACTCCACGATCCCTTGGGAGACTTGATCTCGGATAATGCTGTCATACTTTTCCAGCTGCCCTTGGTTCTCCAGTTTTCGTACGAGGCTGTTGAGACGCTTTAGGCTTCCTTCGCGATTGTCAGGCAATGGTGGATGATTTCCCTTCCAAGGCAAACTGGTCTCATACCAGCCCTCGGGACTGCGTATTAGTTGCTCCTTGAACTCTTCGTACACAGTTTCTTGGTTACCGATTGGTGAGTCTTTAAGCCCGAGAACATCCAACTTGCACAACTCTTCATAGTCCACTGTGGCTGTCTGGGTTAAAAACATTTCCGTAAGGTCCACTTCTTTTCCTGGTGATAGGATTGTCCACCCGAAACGCGTCAGCTCGGCAATTGGTTCCCCCTCTCGGCCTATCCTCGGTTTGGTTCCGGTTTTAATCCTTGCGACCTCATTCGTTCCCAGGACGAGGTGCACAGGTAGCAAAGGTTTCTTGTCAGTATCGTTTAACGTCACGCCCTTCAGGTGGGAGAATTGCGTTACCATCTCGGCATAATTTGGATTCTCAACTGTTAGTAGCTCACTTCTGTCTACTCGTGTAACTTCGGCATCTAAACGAAAGTTGCCTTGTAGGTCGTGTATTGAAAGGCCGTAGATGTTCACCGCCTTGTTCGCTGATCCAAACATCATTTCGATCCGCTTGAACTCTCTTCTGATCGGTTGAAGTTTCAGCTTATCTATCAAAGTTGATGACACGTAAGAACTTCCTGCCCCTGTGTCCAACAACGCACGGCACATCACGCCATTTATTTCGACTGTAATGATTGGATACGTGACAGCCTTTTTTCCCACGCCTACTGCGGTCATCAAATGGTCACTGGACTTGTCACTGCTTTGTCTGTCATCGCGTGATCTGTCACAGATGGATGTGTGGTGTTTACGTTGGCAGACTTGACATTTAGAGCGGCTTCGGCACTCTGAAGCGCGATGTTTGCTTCCTGTACAATTAAAACATAATTGCTTGGCTGCCAAGTGATGACGGCGTTCTGTCACTGTCACGATCTTATGACAGTTCGCCGATTTGTGATCCAAGGCATCACAATAAACACACGCTCGTTGTGACGGTGAGGAATTCGTGGAATCTTTGGTTTGAAAGCCCTTGTCACGTACACGAATTGGATGCTTTTCTGTGTTGTTTTCGACTGGATTGATATCCTTCCACGTTTTTAAGGCCTTTACCAGTTGAGGGAAATCCCAGGTCTGCCAGTCTTCGTGCCCTCTTACCAGATCCGCCTTTATGCCCTTTAGTTTGTCGAGTACACTTCTAACGTTTCCGGAAACGTCTCTTAACTTCCCGAGGGTCTCTAAGGATTGCACGTTGTACAGCAACGTCTTATAGAATTCATGTATTCTTGCGGGCTGTGTCCCAGTGATAACCGGCAAGTTCATGATGTTCTGTACGTACGCGTTTACTATTTCGCTGGTCTTCCCGTACTCGCTGGTTAAAATGTTCTTGGCTCTTTCATAGCCCTCTGTTGTGAACGGGAGGCCGTCAATTTCCGTTCGAACCTTTGGATCCAGTAGCTCCTTTAAGTAGGCAAATTTCGTCACCGGTGCTAGGTTTGATTTCTCAATCTCCGCATGAAATTTATTCCAGAACGGTAACCATTCCTCATATGTGCCCTTAAACTTGGTGATCTGCAGTTTGGGTAGTTTCGTTCGCCCCGTGCTTCCTTCGGTTTCCACGATGGGATGGTTTGCTTTCGTCTCTTCCAGTTTGCGTTCGTATTCTAGCTTCATTTTCAGCTTTTGGCTTTCAAACTTAAGTTGTTCTTCACGAGCACGCGCCTGACTAGCTTCTTCTTCTTCTCGCTTGTGTTGATTCGCGTCGTGTTTTGTCTTCTCGAGCCAATTGCTCATAAGCTTGATTCCGTCATCAACCTCGGCAACTACATCTTCTATTTTTCCGCTCCATTCCGCCACGTTTTCCGGCCCCTCTCCATCGTTGAACATTGCCTGCTCAACCCCCAACTTTAACGCCTCAACCTCTTTAACTAGAGCTCGTAAGGTGTCTCGGTGACGTTCGATGGAATCGATGTTTTCCTTCTGTATAACTCCACTGCTTTTTCCATTGGTATATTGTAACATTTGAAGTTTTGCTTCGGCTTCCTTCTTTAATGCGTCCATGTTCGAGAAGTCCCGTCGGAGGTGCCACTGTGTCGAAAAGGAGACCAAAGAAGTCCGCGGATTTTCAACACTTCACGTTTATTTTTTAGTCATACAGTTAGCTCTTGCTTCTCGCTCGCTCGCTCTCGATCTCTCCTGGCTTCTTACTGTTATCTGTTATAATTGTCTTGTGCGGCTATCAATCATCTATCAATCATTGGTGCACGATTTCCGACAGTCAGTCAGTCGTCAGTCAGTTTCTTTTTGTCAGTCAGTCAGTCAGTCAGTTTCTTTTTGTCAGTCAGTCAGTCAGTCAGTCAGTTTCTTTTTGTCAGTCAGTCAGTCAGTTTCTTTTTGTCTGTCAGTCAGTCAGTCAGTCAGTCAGTCAGTCAGTTTCTTTTTGTCTGTCAGTCAGTCAGTCAGTTTGTCAGTCAGTCAGTCAGTCAGTTTCTTTTTGTCAGTCAGTCAGTCAGTCAGTCAGTTTCTTTTTGTCAGTCAGTCAGTCAGTTTCTTTTTGTCTGTCAGTCAGTCAGTCAGTCAGTTTCTTTTTGTCTGTCAGTCAGTCAGTCAGTTTGTCAGTCAGTCAGTCAGTCAGTTTCTTTTTGTCAGTCAGTCAGTCAGTCAGTCAGTCAGTTTCTTTTTGTCAGTCAGTCAGTCAGTTTCTTTTTGTCTGTCAGTCAGTCAGTCAGTCAGTCAGTTTCTTTTTGTCTGTCAGTCAGTCAGTCAGTCAGTTTCTTTTTGTCAGTCAGTCAGTCAGTTTCTTTTTGTCTGTCAGTCAGTCAGTCAGTCAGTCCGTCAATCAACCAATGAGTTAGTCAGTCAAGCGATCAACACCCACAGTTTTTATTGTAGGACAGGCAGGAAGTGAAAACAGTTCCCACCTTTCTCTTCGCACTATCACTGAGTAGATTTCAGGATTCGTGATAGTTTGCGATTTTTCTTCTACTACTCATTCTTCACGTAAGCTACTATTTCATAGTGTACTTTGTCTTTACACAGAAAGCAAGAAGGCCAACAGATCCAGATGCGATTTCCCCTCTAGCCCTTCAAAGAATGTGTGAAAATATCATCTTTCTTCTAACAACAACGGTGGATGTGATGGAACCGGTGAGAATCATAACAGAAACCGCTTAATTTAAAGGCTTAAATTTCCCAGCTGCTTAAGTTGTGTACATAACTGCGATGATCAATTAATTTCATTACAGAAACCGCTAGGTTGTTTGCCATTAATTTTACAAAAAATGTCTTTAAAAATTCTGAAACAAGAAGTTTTGCCTCGTTGCTGTGGAAAATTTACGGTTTGAAGGGAACGTCGTAGAATAAAAGAAGTCATGTTCGTTGCTGTGGTTGATATGAGTGGAGAACAATTTACCAACATTCCTCGACAAAATGTTCGGAACAGTTTTCATGATTTCCTTTGAAACAGCAGTACTATGATTCTCCACCCTGAACAATGTTAGTCACGAGAGGTCAAACAGATTTGAAACATATTGTTCAGCTCCTGTCGTTCAACGCTGTATAGGGGGATTGGGAGGAAGAGTGCTGGAAAAAAATTTGTGAGAAGTTCCTAGGGAAAGTCAATGTCGATTACTTTGATATGATACTGAAACAGACTTATCTATTTATTCTGCCATCAACCACATTACAGATTTCTTTTTTTTTAAATATGTCAAAAAATAGACATGTAACGAAATATGAATAATTAGGACAAAAAATGAATAAATAATAAAATAATAATAATAATTATTGTAGATGTCTCTGTGGTTATGGCAAGGATGCCTAAAGAAACCAAGTGGCTTATGAACAAAGGCGTCCTAAGACAATACATAATAAAGTATAGTATTATAGCAACGACTATCTTAATATGTTATTTGGTGTTTATTAAAAAAAAAAGAAGAAAAAAAGAAAAAAAAAAAAGAACAGTAAAAACTGGTATATAAGGTCTTGGCCACGATTATAGGTTGTAGGTTGAAAAAGATTGACCCGTGATGATAACGAATTGACGCAATGCATAACTTGACCTGCAACGTCAATTTTTCAGGTTCTGTGGCCATATCTGTTAGAGTGTCTTATTCCTGAACCTTTCACCAACGCTATGACCCCGCTATGTCGCTGTATCGCTCACCTTGCAACGAAAAAACGAGAAGAGGAGGCTGCTGACTTCACTATTGATTTTGACGCCCGAAGTAAGTGAAATAAAAAAAGAGTCTTTTGTCCGGTTTGCACTTGCGCTGCAACAGTCACACGTTGGTACCTTTGTTTGTACGTCATTTCCTAATAGTTGTTTGGATAGCCGCTACACAGTGCTATGCTATGGTTGTGCTGTGTATCTGTGTTTATGTACCATTTTTTAGCTGTGGATCAAACCATGCAGTGTGACCATTCTTTGTAATGATACTGAACAGTACTGTACTGTGGTACTGTTTGTCAGTTACTATGCAGTGTGGTTCTAACGTTTTCATCTGTGGATCAAACCATGCAGTGTGACCATTCTTTGTAAAGCTACTGAACAGTACTGTGGTACTGTTTGATTTGTTCTAACTTTATCATCTTTGAATCAAACCATGCACTGTAACCATTCTTTGGAAACCTACTGAACACGTCAATGCAGAGTTCAATATTAGTGGTCGTCAAGTCGTACAAGAAACGACCGTAGCATGGTTCGTGCGAGTATGATAACTGAAAAACTCTTGTGATGGACGACTAAATGTTAAACATTTAAAAAAAAATCACTTTTTTAACATCCAATATTACAGGCGGATTACGGGCAGGTAAAATCTAGCGAGGACAAATATACTTTCGACATACTTGCCCGGCTGACGACTTTGAAAGAATACAAACATGGATCTGTGTCAGTGTGATGTTATTTGTGTTGTAATATTTTGTCTAACGGCTGACGACTTTGAAAGAATACAAACATTGATCTGTGTCAGTGTGATGTTATTTGTGTTGTAATATTTTGTCTAACGGCTGACGACTTTGAAAGAATACAAACATGGATCTCTGTCAGTGTGATGTTATTTGTGTTGTAATATTTTGTCTAACGGCTGACGACTTTGAAAGAATACAAACATGGATCTCTGTCAGTGTGATGTTATTTGTGTTGTAATATTATGGTGTCTAACTCATTATTTTCCCTTGCGTGTTATTGCTGATGCATCCATCTTTGATTTTACTTAGCTAGCGTACCGAAACCGCTGGCCATCATCTCGCGGTTACTGGTAAGAAACGTGAACGTTTACTGTTTTCTTAAGTCATATAGAGTGTTTTAAATTAAAAGTCATCTCTCCGACCAATCACAGTAGATGCACACAGTCCAATGAACCAATCAGAGCAAGTGAGTGAGGTAATAGGCTTGACTTCTGATTGGTAGAGCCGGGAAATTGAGCCTATTACTGGCCTATCATACCCATGAAAAACCTAAGCTATCAGGTAATTAATTTCATCAGTAAATTATATCTGTTCTTTCAAACACGTAATGCAGATGGTGTTTCATGGGGACGTTCAAACAACGAAAAGCGAGTTAAAGAACGGCGAGCAGAGGATTTCTAATTTGCATACGTTTCCTCGAATGAATCCCAAGAGTGTCAGCAGTATGTGGCATGTTTGGCCCATGAACCTGCTAGTTTAATGACTTTACTCCCACGAGTCTCCTATAGCTCAGTGGTAGAGCGTCCGAACTAATAATCTGAAGGTTGTAGGTTCGAATCCTGTTAGGTTAGCTCGGAATTGCTTCCTTCGGACTTTTCCTTGGACGCTACGGAAAAATACATATTTTATAGCATCGTGAGTGTTTGAAATGTTAATCCTATTTTACGTACGTTGTGAGAAAGAACGTGTTTTTTTTCTTTTTGTTTCAGGTCATGTCAGGACATCCTTTGCCCGGGGGTTGCCGTGGAATCCACGCGTTGAAGCTTCTGAAGGCGCTGTCACCGATTTTAGAGCCAGGAATTGTTGAGATGTGGGACACCGTGATTCCTAAACTAATAACCTATCTAGAAGGTTGGTTTATGGATGAAACAGAGAATTATCTAGTATGAGTAAAAATCTACTAGCATAATAATGCAATTGCCACAGTCTGATTGGCTGAAATACTGCACACTGTTTGGACACTATCACCCCATAGAAGTATCGAGCTCATAATCTAACTGTCAATTAGTTGTATTTTGGTACTAAACATTTCTGCATGATACAATTGCGGCATTAACAATTGCTGGCCTTTTCTGAGCGAAAAGAGAGAATTGGTTACATGCATGGTATTATTAAGGGCAGGTTCATTTTTTACGAGGAGGGTGGGGCTAGTGGGATTTGGGGAGGGGGAACATGCGAAAAAATGACATTCGAGGGGGGGTCATCACAAAAAATAATAGGAAAAGGGCGTGTCACCTGAAATATTTTCGCAATACTTTGAAATGGCAAAATCTTTTAACAGGAGCCCATCAATGAAGTCACTGCTTCAAGGGGGGGGGGGAACACATGTGAAAAAAATTGGCAAGCTGAGGGGGGGTTACGCAATTTTTAAATGGTTCCTCCCGAATCACCCCACCCCCCCGTCCCTCGGAAAAAAATGAATGGTCCATAAGATGTTTTCACTTGTGTGTTTCCTTAGAAAATTCAGACGACCAGGAGAAGTGGAGTGAGAAGTCTTGGGAAGATCTAGTTCTCAAAGTAAGACAGAACGTACTAACAGTGACTTTAGGTGGTTCAGAGAAGAACCGTTGTTAGCTTTGATTGACGTATCAACAACGTGGGAGAACGTTATCATCAAAAGGGAACAGAGTCTTGTTTTCCTCACCCAGGATATATTAGAACACATGCTACTGTTCCTTACCTGTCCTTGGTTGTGGTGGGGTGGGACGGTTGGGGTTGGTTGTATAATGGGGAAAAAAAATAAACGGACCCTTCCCACCCTCCCCGTCATGCTCCCAAACTTAGATGTCGTTAGTCCAGCATGTTCGGAGACAGTTATTTTGTAGTTTACTAGTCGTTTTCGCGATTTGTAGCCATGGAAACTGATTTGAGCTACCTCAAGCTTGTCTTTTGCCCCATTCACACCAACTGAACATGTTTAGTTAAACCAGGTTTTAAAACGTGAAAATTGGTAAATGAACACTGGAACACGGGCTTTTGCAGAGGATCAAAATAAAAATTAACATGTTCTTTCTATTTGTGCAAAATTTGTAGTCGACAACCTCAGTAAGCAGCTTTTATAAAGGAAACAATTTTAAACCGTGTTTAACTAAACAGCATTTAAACATGTGAACTGGGTATTTGATGGCAAAAAAAAGACAAAACAACCAAGTACTTCATATAAGTATCATTTAGGAGAACAGGGTTGGCGCAGTGGTGAGAGCACCCCCTTCCATCCAGTGCCTCGGGTTTGATTCCCGCAGTCTCACGTGGGTTGAGTTTGTTGTCGGTTTTCTCCTTGGTATGAGGGTTTTCCTCCGGTTTTCTCCCGCCATTAAACACCTCTAAATTCCAATTCGATCTGGAAATTTTAAAGGGACCACAATACCATCAAAATCGCCAGTGCCGGGCTGTTTGAAGCAGGGTTAAGAAAACCCAGGGTTAGTGAGAAATTTAAATGCAGATATGAGAGCTTAAAAAGCACATTCAGTATAATTCTTTTCGAATACAATTTGAATTGTATGCGCTGAATAAAATAGAGAAAGTTATCGGTGAAAATGGTTTTTAACAAGAGGAAAAGAAACCCGGGTTAAAATTTAACCCTGGGTTCGCGCTAATCAGCCTTCGAACAACCGGCCCCTGAGTGATAAATCTACCGTTACAATTTCAATCAGCCACAGAAATCTTAACGCGTGATCGACGAAAGAGGCTATCACATGACCAGTAAAATCAATCACGTGGGTTGCGTTACTCTTACTGCTGTCATGGCTTTCAACAAGAAAGGAAGATTTTATTAAAGAGGAAAAGGTCTGTCCGAAGAATTAAACGATAAAGCTCAAAATGGCAGGCTGTATGAAATAACGTTTCCACCCTTTTATGATGATGGAGTTTCAAATGTAAGTCCGTCTTCTTCTGCTGTTCGCCTTTGCCTTCCGAAGTACATGGGGCAGATTTTTTTTACATCACGTGATTATTTTTTCAGATTACGTGGTAAGAATCCAAGCATCTCAAAATCGAAATTCTGACGGTATGTTTACCACTCTAGCGATTTTGATTGTAATTGGCCTTTCCTGTTCTGGTTTTCATGCCTGGCATAAGTGCTTACAGGCAACAGTCCAGTAAATTTAAATTTGAATATATTTGATTTGTTCTGTCGTCAGATTGATTGAGTTGAATCTTGTTTAAGGAGGGCACCGTCTTTATCGTCTCCATCACTTTTCGAGTTCCTCAAGCTTGTAAGGCAAACGTTTTCCATGTAGACGAACCTTCTTTACGCTCTTTAGACGTCATCTGAAGTACTAGTTAGAGGCGCTTTGGTGCGCTCCACCCAAAAGGACAAAGTGCTGGGCTTTGTAAAGAACTGCAACTGCATGTAAGATGTCATGTTTTTTCTCTTTCGCAGTTTTTATCGAAAAGCGTCGATGAGATTGACGCCGAGGAGTGGGTGTGTGCACTAGGCAGCGAGATGGCCAATCAGATTGCACTATATTCACACTTACCGGAGGAAAAGGTACTTGAACTTTGTGTTCAGAGTGAACTACTGTACTGTGGTACTGTGGTACTGTTTATTTTACTATACAGTGTGGTTCTAACTTTTTCATTTCTTGATCAAACATGTAGTGTCACCATTCTTTATAAAGCTACTGAACAGTACTGTACTGTGGTACTGTTTGTTTTACTATACAGTGTGGTTCTAACTTTTTCATCTGTGGATCAAACCATGCAGTGTGACCATTCTTTGGAAAGCTACTGAACAGTACTGTAGTGTGGTACTGTTCGTTTTACTATACAGTGTGGTTCTAACTTTTTCACCAGTGGATCAAACTATGCAGTGTGACCATACTCTGAAAAGCTATTGAACAGTACTGTACTGTGGAACTGTTTGTTTTACTATACAGTGTGGTTCTAACTTTTTCATCTGTGGATGAAACCATGCAGTGTGACCATTCTTTATAAAGCTACTGAGCAGCACTGTGCTGTGGCACTCTTTGTTATACTATACAGTATGGTTCTAACTTTTCCATCTGTGGATCAATCCATCCACTGTGACCATTCTTTGTAATGCTACTGAACAGTACTGTACTGTGATAACTTTTTCGTTTTCTGCATATTGTGGCTTTAATATTTTGATATTTGGACGAATCATTTTGTGAAGTACTATACAGTACTTTACTAAAGAGCTCCTTGCTGTACTTAACAGGACTTACATAGTTTGTCCGTGATTTCAAGAGAGCTCAGTTCATAGGCAAAGGCATTTCGTATGCTCGATCGTAAGACTATAAAAGTTAGCTCATGCTTTCATGCCTTCTAGAATTTCCTCTACAAATGCATGGGCGTGGTATTGAACAAGGCCAAAAACAACGATTTTGTCTTGAACAACCTGAACACCATGTTCAGTGCGGTAAAACATTCAAGTCAAGTGGAAAGAGAAGTAAGTTATTACTGATTTCAAGTGCAGTTTGGAGTAAATAAGCAACTTTTGTATTTTGAACTACTTAATTCAACGTGTTTTGTTTTATCGTGTTCTTCCGTGAGGGATGTGCGATAGGAATTGGATTTTGTGCTGGAACTAATCTTGATATTGTGCTGGCAAAACTGGAGCAGGTGTCGAAAAATGAGATGTCGCGAAAATCTGGCGGACTCCTTGGTTTTATGAAGGTGAGTAAATCATGCGATTTTCTCAAAGAGAAAAGCTTGGGACACCTCTGAAATGTGGAGAGAATTCTCTTTCCAAAGTAAAGAGAATTTTAATAAGCTTCGTACGAGTGTCCTGTATTAACAGGAAATGTTCGTTGACTGGACAATTCTGTCCAAGTGCAATTTTCAAGGGACACCTAATTAAAAGACATCTCTTTTCGAGAACCAACTATGGGAAACCGTAATTAAAGAGGTACTCTTCCAAAGTTGACTACTCACTGGGGGACCCAGGTCTGTTAATGAGGTGTCTGTAAGGTGGGCAACTCTTTAAATGAACATGCTTGTGCCTCCCGGGTGGAGGGGGGGGGGGCTACTCCGCTTTTGAAGTGACGGGGGTGCTCGTCTTACCTGGTATAGGGGTTTAAATTTGTGGATCCGTATCGCTTAGGGTGCTAAAACCTAAAATAACTGCTGCCAGAGTTCTCTCGGTACCTTTTAGGGACCTGGTATCGCCTAATACTTTCGAAAAGTCCTTAAGTGTTCGAAAGTTATCTTTATTACTATGAAACGTTTCAGTGTCAGTTATATAATTTGTCGTTGTTGAATTGATAGCACTAAAGGGTGGAAAGGAATTTGAGACACGCACATACATACTCAATTTTTCTTGGACAATTCTGTCCAAGGGGGAAAGGCGCAATGAGGTTATCCCTATGTGAAGCACCAACCCAAAGGCCAGACCACAACTCCGGGAACTACGTCCCCTACTCTTTGCGATCAATGTGTGGGTTCTTTAACGTCCCACTAACTTGTCATGAACAAGGGTTGTGAGACGGGACCTACGGTTTTATCGTCCTTATCCGAGAAGACTAGAAAGGTTAACCATTTGCAGATGTCGTTACAAAGGCAGCACTTTCTCCTCAGTTATTTAAAGACACTGAGTGATGGTCCGGTCGGGGTTTGAACCCGCGACCTCCCGAAATTCTCCGAAGAGTACCCCCGTCACTTTTATAGGGGAGTACCCCCCGGTTGCTTGTGTCACTGCAAGTTGGACAGCTTTACCAAGGGATACGCATTAGTAAAAGAGGTGTCTCCCTCCACAAAGTAAAGTTGAGTTTTTATGAAGTGGACCGCTCTATTAAGGGAAACCCCTTTTGTGAAAAAAAAAACACTTTTATAGAAGGAGAACTTCTATTTGCGAGACACCGCCTGTATGTAAGGGACCCCACTGTCAAGGGGATAGCTTCGAGGAGGACACTCCAGTCCACCATATATAAACACCACTGTCAAAGGGCAGCCTGGACAAGAGACAACTCTTATGACAGACCTCTTTTTAAAAGGAAAGTTAATTTGGTGCAAAAAAATCTGGAGAGTGCATTTGTAAAGTCGAGTTAAGATAAATTGAAGGTTTGCGTGGCCTTCTGTTATTTCACAGACATCCAATAACGGCACTATGCTTGATTTTCGTTTTTTACGCGGGATGACGTAGTCAGCCAGCGTATAAAATTCGGTAGCACATTCCTTTCGTCGTCTTGGGAGTCAAAAATTGCCTTGTTTTTTTAACTTTCCCGTATCCCGAGCCCGTCCCGAGAAATTGTGTGATTTGTATTGGCTGTAACTCCGAATCACGTGCAAGTCAGGTTGGATTGCACCATGGATATCCATGATCGCACAATCAGCAAAAAAAACATACTGCGTCAGCAATTTTAAACCAACACATCCCGCGTAAACGCCTTCAGGCGTCTTCTTCTTTGTCATAAGACATCATCGTGGAGTTGGTGAGCCAAGCTCTATATAGTTTAACTTTTCTTTCTTCTTAATTGTTTAGGATAAGTCAGATCCGGAAACAGAGAGAGTGAAAAGCACTGTCATGTTGTGTTATGGTTACACAGTGCTGTACGCTCCCCCGGCGTAAGTATATAACACCTTTCTGATTCTGTCTGTCCCAAGATATCGGCTTGCAACCCTCCCAACGGAGTTCCATACACTTCCTTAAATGTAGTGTGGAGAATTTGGTAATAGATCAACATCTGCGTGGCCCGGAAATATACTACCTCAGCCGTGAAATATCCGTGCGTATTGTTTGAAAAGTTCAATATTGAGCTGATGTATGTATTCTTTGTTCAAGATTAATAACGTCGAGATTGGAAACCAGTATTATTCGCGTCATCAGCCGTCACTATGGAAACGTGAAGGTATCTTGTTTGACAGTGTTTACTTTAATTTTAACAGTGTGTCCAAGGAGTTAATACCCTGCTTTTTAAAAATGATCTTGTTTTCCATTACAACTTTGAAATGTTTTTGTGAAAAACATTTCTGATAGATCATATTCCTCCGACGAATTGAACGTTTCTAGATTTTTCTAGCAGACTGTAATACGCTTGTGAGGATAGTTTCTAGTTTCCAAAGAAACTGCCCTCACAACACCTCCCTTTTACCGTAGGGTGGTATAACGTACTTTATCTGTTCGTTTGATTATCCCAATTTCTTGTATTACGCTTGATTCGCTCCTCGAGTTTTGGTGTACATTTAAGATTTTACGTATTTGAAGGAGCTGTTTACTGCACTGAAGTCTTCATTTATTACTACTTTTTAATACTTGCCCTCATCAAAAACCCATCACTGTCTTTACTTACTTTGGAACTTAGGGACCGTTCATTTTTTATGAGGGAGGGGGGACTGGTATGATTCGAGAGAAACCATTTAAAAATTGCATGACCCCCCTCAGCTGCTAATTTTTTTCACATGACCCCCCAGTCAACAGAAAGAGAAGTCAATTTCGGATTTAAAACATTATGACGTAAAAGTATTGCTAAAATATTTCACGTGACCCCCCTCCCCCCCTTTTCTCCAATTTTTTTCGCATGATCCCCCAAATCCCACCAACCCCCCATCCCTCGTAAAAAAATGAACGGTCCCTTAATTCTGGTGAAGACACTACTTGAAAATGACTAAATCACAGCCTCGTGACCGTCAAATATGTCTCCAGAGTATACTATTATTATTACTATTTAAGAAATAGAAAACATGTACCGTGTTTCTATCGAGTTATAGAAACACGAGTGAAAGTTTGGGAGAACGAGAAATGCTGTGGGAACACGAGCCGCAGGCGAGTGTTTCCACAGCTTTTTCGAGTTCTCCCAAACTTTCACGAGTGTTTCTATAACTCGATAGAAACACGAAGAACATGTTTTCTATTTCTTTTAGAAAACACCGCGACGAAAAAAAGAAAAACAACTTGTTAACTTTGATTATCATATATTTTATTATAGAGTATACTATAGACTATACTATTGAAAGGGCAGAGGGGAATTTTGAAGAACTATACTTAAGTCGAACCTCGCTATCTCGATCTCGGCTATCTCGATATCCCCGCGATGTCGAACTCACCCTCATTTCTCTTCGATTATTTTCTCAGTCATTTAATATCGGTTATGTCGAACCCCCGCTATCTCGAACCATTTTTCACTTCCCTTGAGAGTTCGAGATAGCGAGGTTCGACTGTATTTCAAAATCACCAATTGCAATCCGTTTCTCCTTCAATTTTTCAGCAGTTATTTCTTTGTTTTTTTTTCTTTGAACGAGATAACTATTTCTTTCTGCCTGAATTTGGCCAAATTCCATGACACAACTCTTTTAAGCTCGTCTTTACCTTGAAGAACACAAAAAATTGGGTAAATCAAACGAATTGATAAAGTAAGTTATACCACCGTAAGGTAAAAGGGAGGTGCTGACTTTTCGAGCGTTAGCCCTTCGTCGAAACTTCAGCACCTCCCTTTTACCTTACGGTGGTATAACGTACTTTATCAATTCGTTTGACTTACCCAATTTTTTGTGTTTCAATTCCCCACCGACGCAGCACCAGTTTCTTTAGAAACTATCCCCACAATACTTTTTACCTTCAAGAACCCCCATTGTCCCTACCCCCCCAGGTGACCTTCTAGTCCACCACTACTTATCTTGAATAATTTCGCCCAGCTGCTGCTTCTGTTTGTGAAAGGCTCAATAAAAGAAGGGGTTTGCACCATTGCTTGTTAAAGTTGTAATGGCAATCATATCTTTAGTTTCTCTTTTTATCTTGTTAGGACACACATGTTAAACAAAACCTTATCCGTGCCACTGAGCTGATAGGTAAAGCACTGGAACCGAGTCGTGTACAGCAGCCTGATTTTACATTTACCAAGCGGCAGGAACTGTTGAATTACATGCTGGTGGGTGGAGTCGAGTGCTGTCATTCACACATGATTAGGCGGAGATTGACGTCAGTTAAGCAAATTGACAGGAGTTCCTTTAAATAAGAGATATGCTCTCGGTCACCATAACAACAGACCGAAAACTAGTAATCGGAAGGTCGTCGTAGGTTCGACTCCTGTCGAGAGAACTCGGATTTGCTTTTGCCGCGTTTGCCTGTGACAGTGCCGAAAAATACATCTTTTAGACTGAGATTACAAATGATTAGAACTTTAACCCTTCAAGCCCCGAGGGGTCTCCCGGTGACGAGTAAAATCGTCTGGCGTTAGCCAGAGTAAAATCTGTAAAGATACTATTGGGGCTTAAAGGGTTAAGGAGATAGTTTTTAACCCTTTAAGCCCCGAGGGGTCTCCCTGTGACGAGAAAAATCGTCTGACGTTAGCCAGAGTAAAATCTGTAAAGACACTATTGGGGCTTAAAGGGTTAAGATACATTTGGCGCGCAATGGGATAGTAACTCCTACTGATACGGGTAGAGGATTTATGGAGTTGCAAAAGTGGGTCAGAATGGCGGGGTGATAGTGAATAATTTTGAGCCGCGTTTGATGGCAAGAGTGACAAAAATGGAGTTAGAGTTCGGGCTGAGAAAAAGGGGAGAGAATGTCTCCCTGTTTGTAACCTTATAGTGGCAAAACACACTTAAAATTCAATAAGCTCGCAAGCTACCTTTGGCCTCTCCGAGTTTAGCAGGATAAGGAGGCCCGAAATAATACCCATGTACGCCTCCCCTCGATTAAATATTAGAACATGACAGGGGTCCCCTCAGTATTTTATCACTGGTACCCATAGTTGTACTCTTGAATCCTGGTGAAAAAGACAACAGAGGTCGGTAACTACTCTATTGAGCCTCCAACTAAAGTGATTTAGATATGATCGAAAATCCTTTCCTGATATTTAGTACCTCCAAGCATGATATGTTAATATAATAATAATAATTTATAATAATTTATTAATTTATATAGCGCAATTAATTATTCAAAATATTACCTTTCAAGTAACGAGAATCTTTCTTGATAAAGCTCTTATCTCAACTCTGTTGTTGCGTCACGACAGTTCGTTGGCTTAAGCATGACGTCTTTTATTTCTTTCAGGTTTACATGAAGGCTGAATCTGCCACAGTGATCACAACGGAAACCAGGGCGCTAGCGATGGACGCATGTGCAAGCCTGGTGTATCCTTTGTCCTTTTCGAATTGTCGTCAGTGATTTGGGTTTTTTCCTCAGTCTATTACTGGACCCCGAGCAGAATTTAAGTAGAACATAGATGTCGTAAAGAATAAGCAATTTAATTGGTACTTATAGCAGGCGGGGCAAGCCATTTTAACGAGTGCAATTTATCTTGGCCTTTGCACAGCTGGCTGCCAAAAAACGCGGGAATTTTTCGCGCCACAAACAGGCGCTCGCATTTCTAGGCTTTTGTTCTTGACTCAGCTCTTAGTGCGGTTAAAAGGAAATAACCCTCACAACAAGGTTAGCATATAGTAATTAGCAAGTAATGGTAGGTTGACAGTGTAACGAATCCAAAATCGTTCGACGCCAGGACACAAGATGCATGCGCATTCTACTCATGCTGGTGTAAAGAACAGCTCGAGATTTGCAAGGAAAAAAATTGCTCTCCTTGACTGAAGTCACTGCAACAGGAAATTACGGCCTAGAATGACCGACGCGGAAGTTTTTGACGTTGTTAAGACAAGCTGTGACAGTGTGTCTGCTGTGCAAATAGGAGAGAAAGGCATACCACCGAGCGGAAAGCATAAGGATGTTGGTGAACATGTAAGAAATGTTTAAAAATGTATACGATTTGTTTTTCTGTTTCTTTAACCTTTAAAAAGAGATCTGTCGAAAATTTTCAGCTGTCTCCCTTATAATCAAACCTTATTCACTCACTCACTCACTCACTCACTCACTTATTGACTCCCACAATCTTGCTGTAACTTTTTTAAGAATCATTTCTTCAGTTGTGGTTCTAACTTCAGACCAATAATAAGGTTATAGTTTTCTACCCTTCCCTTCCCAATGCCAAACATTCAGTCATATGATGTGATTCCTACTTTGCCTTCTTCCACCCTTAGTCATACCATGTGGCCCTGACATTTAATCTTTTCACTCTCATGTTTAGACCTTGAATTCTTAAGTTTTACTTATACGTAGAGTCAAACCTGGGGGCTCGAAGAGCTTGTAAATCACTCGCCTGCGGCTCGTGATTAACACGCTTATCTCGTGTTCTCCCAACTTACTCGCTTTGTTTATTACACCGATAAACCCATAGAAACTGCGGTTTATTGCTCAAATATCCCGAGGTGGAGAGCCAGTCAGGTCGCTCAAAATGCCAAGGTTGCAGGGTTGGTATCTGAGAACAAACGGTAACAGCACTGTATTTGTCGTGAATGCCATGTACCACCTTTTTTTCAACTCAAATACCACCTTTTTTCAACAGACGCGAGTCTTGAGCGGCGAACAGTTGAGATAAAATTTTATTTTTTTTCCCCAGGACAAAGATCCCAGCGTTCTACTATCCCAAGCGATGCATAGTTTACAGCGATTACTCACAGAAATTCTTCTACAAGATCCAATTCCTACAACACTAGAGAACGTACTAGCGGTGAGTGAACACTGGAGGAAAGATGTGTTTTATTTACGCAGGAAGACGCTCGAGCTCCTTGCGGTTTGTTTAAGTTTTTCTTTTGATTGGCTATATAAAGTGGCGCTAGATTCTTGCCGGAATCGTGGTTTACTAAAGCTCTATTTTTTTTGGTCCCCAATAGCACCTTGAGAATCCTTGGTTGGTGTCTCCTTCCAGCGTTGAACGAGAGAGGGCCCTGGATATAATTCTGCCTCTACTTCAAACATTCCGTGACAACATGCTTCTGACCGTGGGAGGGGTAGGTACTCCTGTACCTGTGTATCTGCGCGTTTAACGATAATTTAAGTCTACTTCGATGCGATAGTGCAAACTATGCAAAATACTGATATTTATTTTCGCAATCATCAGTACGTATTACAATTTTAGATATAATATCAGTTATGTAATTTCTATAAATATTTATAAATATAAACAATAAATGTAAACAAAAAAGTCAAATGTATGAAACAAGTTGAATATGTTGTGATTCAATTTTATCCTTGGGTTTCTTTTGTTTTGGTTATGGTAATTTAATGATAATGAGTTTAAAACAAAGGAAAATAAAATTTAAACCAAGGATAAAATTGAACCACAACATATACACTGATGAAATTTGATTCCATTTAGATGCATGTTACAGCAAAAAGGATTTCATAAAAGGACGAAAACTGTGACAAAATCTACTCTTCCGCAGTGCAAACTGATATGAACACCCGTAAGGACATTCGTCCTTTGAAGTAATATAGTATATCAAACATGAGATATAGCATTTTACCACATACCAAACACCCGCCGAAAAAAGAGCTGAATATAGGACGTGTAGCAGAGTATTGTAGGCGAGATTCGAGGAGTGTGATACGTGATGAAACACTGCATGTAGTGTTTGATGTAGTCTCTAAAAAGATATGATTTGGACGGAGATGCAGAAGCGAGCAGTGTTTTACCACATATCTAAGCACATCACCACTTGAAAACAAAATCCATATCTTCGTGCCGCCGAATAATATCCTCTATTTATTAACTTGATTGATAACCTCACTTCTTTTTTTTTGTTTCAAACATGCTTTATTTTTAGAAACCAATGCCGTTCACTACCGCTGGCCCGCTACTAGCTCATCTCATTCCCCGCTGTACAGATCCTGTGGTCAGCATCAGACAGACCGCGGTGGACTGTGTTCAGTGCCTGCTTCGTACAGCTGCGCGATTTGAAGGTAACGCTCTTCTTTACTTCATACATTCCCAGTGTGAATCTAGTATCCTTGGGTTACACCAGTTATACCAGTTATACCAGTTATACCAGTTATACCACCACACGGAACCATCCTTTGAAAAGGTGCTGAAGAGTCTTCTACTGTTTGTTTTACTTTCACAATGTGGTTCTAGTTTTTTTTATCAAACCATCCATTGTGACCTCTGAACAGAATTGTGTGGCGATAATGTTTGTTTCGCTATACAGTGTGGTTCTACCTTTTTCATCTGTGAATCAAACCATGCAGTGTGACTATTCTTTGCAAAGCTGCTGAACAGTACTGTACTGTGGTATTGTTTGTTTTACTATACAGTGTGGTTCTAACTTTTCATCTGTGGATCAAACCATGCAGCGTGACCATTCTTTGCAAAGCTACTGAACAGTACTGTACTGTGGTACTGTTTGTTTTACTATAGAGTGTAGTTCTAACTTTTTGATCTGTGGATCAAACCATGCAGTGTGACCACTTTTTGGAAAGCTACTGAACAATGCTGAGCTATGACACTGTTTGTTCTATTACGAATCAGACTTTTCAATTCAACATGAAACCATTTTGTCTGAACAGGATACTCACTAGAAAGTAAAGATGAACTTGTAGACGCCCTACCAACACTCAAACAGCGAGCCGCTGAGGACGATCCGAACATTCTGTTCAGTGTGGCCAGCGATTTATCCAAGGTAAAGCATGCGTTTCATCTATGAAATTCTCGAAATTTTCATTAGCGTATAAGAATAGATGTGGTGGTTCAATTTTATCCTCGGTTCAAATTTTCCTCTGTTTCAAACCCATTATCAACAAAATTGCCATAGCCAAAACAAAGGAGAACAAACTTTGAACAAAGGATAAAATTGAACCGCAACACACACGCTACTTTTCATTGATAAATTTGTTGTAATTTTTATTCTCTTCTCAGGTCGTGGCCAAGAAGCTTCAGAGTGAACATCTTTCACCGTTCGTGCGAACTCTGTTGGAAGGTCTAACAGATTACCAATCCCACAGTTCCAGCGGGTCGTGTGTGGTTCTTAATAGCATCATCAGAATCAGGGGACAGGAGTTGCGTAAGGATGTAAGTAAATATTAGTTTTAATTTTGATAGTGATATTAGTGATGATAATGATAATAATAATAAGAAGAAGAAGGACGATGACGATGACAATGATGGTGACGACTATGAAATGTTAATATTAAATACTCATTAATAATTCCTTTGGTTTGCTTTTCCTTTATGAAAAAAAAAGAAAAAGCCTTTTATTATATAAATAGCAATATATTAACGAGATGAGCGTTTGCGCGAAAACACGATATCTTCGTACGTGAAAGTAACGCGTTTTATTTTTCTCAAGCATCTGAGCAGACCGGAATCCTAAATCCTCGAATTTGATTGGCTTATCAAGCGCGCATGACCGGTCCTGCTATTTACGATACGGCCCACGGACCGGATATTTTCCCCGCTGTAGCATTTCCTATCTCTTTTCTTACTTTAAAAAGAAGACATCTAAAAAAATTATTAAAAGTTATATACCGGTTAGGTGGGTCCGTATAGGAATAAACTCTGCCCTTTGTCTTGATTACAGATTTTTCCCATACGGATCTCCCGCCCGATAAATAACATATATTTTCACACGTGAAAACCAAAAAGAGAAACCTTTCGCTCTGGTTAAATAATAAATCGCGCCTTTCACAGCACCGTCCTTTGTTTGGTATTTCATATTAAGTATGTCAGTAATCCATCTCTGCTTAGAGTGAGCGCTTTGGATGGGAAAATGTTAAATGGTATAGGAAAAGAAACATCCTCTCGAACGAATTCTGTTCGTGGCCTTGTTTGGGGGTTCTTGTTTGTGATTAGAGTGCCTTTCTGTAGAATGAGCAATGTAGCGGAAAAAAGTCGTTTGTAACTTGCAACTAAATGCTCAACAGGTTCTTACAACCTTGCAGGTTGGGAATCTGGTGACTAACATGCACGCGAGGCTGGTAAACATCACACATCCGCAGACCAGAACAGGAACGCTTCGCGTGTTCAGAACCTTAGCTTCGCACCACTTGGTCCCAGTAATGACCTCGTTATTTGAGTTTCCCTTGCCATATGACCAGTAAGTTCAAGAGAAAAAAGTTGATTCCTTTTAGCAGCTGTCACCTTTTGGTTCTCTCACGTTGCACACAGCGAGGAGTACTAACGTTGTACAGTGAGGAAAAAAAACCCGTAACACTGCTTGTGGATTACAATAATTGTTTAAACCGGCGGTAACATTTTCACAGCTTTTTATTGCTTTCAGAATGGGAATGTACAGTCTCGCGCGACATTTTTTCGTCATTCTGCCGTCCTGAGTCTTCCAGCCGTCCTGTTGCGTAAGGTCTCTATTGTCTAACCGCTGCAAGACTCTAACAGAACGCGGAAAGTTGTGATGAGTGGGGTGGGGTAGGGGTTTAGGGGGGTCTCGGCGGAACCCTATGGGCGGTGTGAAGAAGGGAGCAACAATATTTCACTGGGGAGGGGGGGGGGTTATTGTTAGCGTTACTGCTAGGTACAACATGCTTTAGAAAGTGCAGCCTAATTTTTAGGAGTGTATTTGTGTATTGCTTAGAACATACTTATATTTCTTGAACAATTCTGTCCAAGGGGGAAAGGCGCAATGAGGTTATCCCTATGTGAAGCGCCAACCCAAAGGCCAGAGCACAACACAGGGAACTACGTCCTCTACTCTTTACGATCAGTGTGTGGGTACTTTTAACGTCCCACTAAGTTATCATGAACAAGGGTTGTGAGACGGGACCTACGGTTTATCTTCCTTATCCGAGAAGACTAGAAAGTCTAACCAAATGCAGATGTCATTTCAAAGGCAACACATTCTCCTCAGTTGTTTAAAGACCATGAGTGATGGTCCGGCTGGGGTTTGAACCCGCGACCTCCCGCACGGTAGTCCAGTGCTCTACCAACTGAGCCAAACGGGCGGCGGTTATTATTCAGAGCCTCTGAGAATTTGGATACAGAAACCGGAGAAAACCCTGACCGTCTGAGTGTTCAGTGGTTTGTGTTCGTCGTACTTGTATCACATTCGGCTTTCTACATTTTAATGTTATCATAAAACGTGAGCTCTTCTCTTGATTAGTATCATTCCGCACAGAAAAGATTGCTTGTGCAACGTGAGCCAGGGTTGCGTGATCTTGCGGTATATAGCGTGACCCTTGATGCCCAATCGTGACGGACTGGGTACCTTGTTATGTCCTTCAAGTATATACTTCCTGTGATTTTTTATCCTTTTAACAGACACGTTCTGGAAATCTGGAGAACATTGGGAGGTGATGTGAATTTGTCTTTAAGTATCTTTGACTACGTGTTGGATCTGTTAGTGCGTACTCTGCCATATCAAGAGAAGCCAAATCCTAAAAACAAGAAAGAAACCATCCGTGTGGCTACTACAACTCCAGTGGCGGTGAGTTCCTCTCTTGTCGCAACTTTGAATTCTAAATGGTTTTGTTTTGTGAGGAACAAAACACCCATGAAGGTTCCATGTGAACAGAACGTTTTAAGTTTGTTAACCACAATACTGTTTTTCGCGCTTCAGTCTATCCTACACTATAGTATAGCATAGCATAGCTTAGCGTAGTATAGTCTAGTCTTGTATTGTTTAGTTTAGTGTGGTATGGTATGGTAGGTTTTAGTATAGTTTTGTATAGTATAGTATAGTATAGTATAGTATAGGTAGTATAGTATCAATCAATCAATCAATCTTTATTAACGTGGTCAGCACGCTTAGCTAAAAAGCTAGTTTGCAGGTGCGCCACGAAATAAAAATACAAACTAGAAAAATATAAACTTCTTGGAAGTGTATAAATTAATTTAAGCTAACTAAGAATAAAATATAAAAATATAAAAAATATTATTAAAAAACAGTAAAATAGTAAAAATTGTATTTAATTATCACACTTCTCGGTCAAAGTCCCGTAAGGTTTAATGTTCTTAAATTGTTCTTAAAAACGGTATATGTTTTTATCTTTCTTGTTTCGTCTGGTAGAGAGTTCCACATTTTCGATGCAGCATATCTCCACGATCTTAAGCCATAAGTTGTTGATTTTACAGTATAGTATAGTATAGTATAGTATAGGTAGTATAGTATAGTATAGTATAGGTAGTATAGTATAGTATAGTATAGTATTTAACAAATAAAGAAGCCTAAGCCGTGTATTACACTGTGATAAAACACGACGGGCATTTGAGAACCCGAGTGAAATGTAGAAAACACGAGCCGCTGGCGAGTGTTTTCTACATTTCTCGAGTGTTCTCAAATGCCTGGAGTGTTTTAATCACAGTGTAATACACAGCTTAGGCTTCTTTATTTGCTTTATGATATAGATTTTTCATACCGCGAGTAGAAACAAAAAAGCACACAGATCGACAAACCGACGCCATTTTATACCAACTTCTCGACTGTTTTCGCTTCTTCTTCTTTATTTGTCGTATTATTCTCAGCTTCAAAACTTTTTGCTGCTTCACAGAGAACTCCATCATGAATTTCTTCAAAGAAAATGTTTTTCGCCATCTCTTACAGAATTATCGAGTAGAGGTAATGTGGCGAAAAACAATAAAACACGCTTTTTCTATGTTTTATACTCTGATAAAACATAGGTTTTTGACCAATCAGAGCGCGCGTAAGAACGTAGCTATATTATAAAGTATAGTATAGTATAGTATAGTATAGTATGGTGTAGTTTAGAGTAGTATAGTATAGTATAGTATAGTCTAGTGTAGTCTATTTTAGTTTAGTTTATGAGAGTATAGTATAATATAGTATAGTTTGGTTTAGTACAGTACAGTGCAGTATATTACAGTATCTTGTAATCTAGTATATTGTATATGTTGTAGTTCAGTTTTTTCCTTGGTTCAAATTTTATTTTCCTTTGTTTTCTGGTATGGTAATGTATGATAATGACTTTGAAACAAAAGGAAAATAACATTTGAACCAAGGAAAAAATTGAACTACAACATATACGTGTAGGTATAACTAAATGTGCACATTTCTTTGCATTTGACAAGACAATAATTGATAAAGAACGTCCTTTTACGCTTTTTTCGTTTATTTTCTTTGTAAAATGTTTATCACAATCGATCCTGATTAGAAATTTGTGTAGCAATTGGATGTCCAGTTAAGGACATTAAGTTATTCTTCAGGATTAACTAGGATCGTTGTTCGGCGCTGTTCTACCCACCCCACTCATGCTTTTCAACATGACCATTTTGTATAGCAAAACTGACAGCGTGCAAGATCTGATGGATTTAACAGGATGGTGTGACAAGAATATCGTGACAGCGTAAGAAACTCCCAGAATACATCGTAACCACTCCTGGCCTACTGAAACTTGTGCTTACTTCGTCTTGCTATTGTGTTGACAGATCACGTGCGGCGTGACAGAGATGCTGCGCTCAGAAGAGATAAAGCAACTCGTGTTGGAACAGTTTCACCGACTGTTTCTCATGGCTCTCATAAGGTTAGGGACCTCTGTGGGTCTTATGCCTCCGGACCCTCCTCAGTCGTCTGGAAAGGACAAACATAAGGGACCAAAAATTGATCCTCTCAAGTAAGTACCTAACCAGAGGTAGTAAGGTAGGTTTGCATAATAAAATGTTGCGCTTGCATGCTAAAGAAATTAACAAATCATTTGCGATTTTGACTTTGAGGTTTTGGTCTTTTCAGTTAACAAAATGTTGAATTGAAAAGTTATTCGTAAAAAATGAAAAAGACTTCCAGTGCCCTGACATTTTTAACTCTAGTTATTTCAGAGTGCTTTGTATCCTTTAGTTATTATATTTATATTTAATTGTTTTTGTAATTTAATTTATCAAATCTCTGGTTACAATAAACATCTTTGACTGTTCAGTTAATTGGTGTCAAAAAGTGTAAGCTTTGTTGAATTTGTGATGGGAAACATACGGTTTAGAGTTCAATTTGTGATTTATGCACAAGTGAGCTTTTTGAAAAAACACACGAGTGTAAGTAAGTCACAAAGTGAACTAGAAAACTGTATGATTTCTTGTTAATAATTTAACATAAAGAGGGTTTGATTTGTAATATGCTCTGGTGTTACACTTGAACTGCACTGCTCTTAGCCAATCACATTCGAGTAGTTTTTCATGTATGTTACTAGTAGTATATTTGAGGTTTTCCGCGGGTTTTAAGTACGGGTTAGAGTACGAAAAATAGTTGAATTGGCGGGAAATCTTACAAATCTGAGTTCTAGCTTTGTTGTCTTCACAGAACCTCCTTAGAATGTATGAAGGAGCTTCTCATGACATGTAAATATGACTCGCTTATGACGCTTATTGACAAGGAAGACGGGTGGAGTTATTTTGAAGATGAGAAGACCTATCCTGATGGCGTTGTGGTTATTGCACGGTATGTAAAACACGTATTAACCATTCACTCTTTCTCTTTTTTTGTTGTGTCTAAATTGCGATCTTCAACGCGATCATAGTTTTCGACGTCAAAAACCGTCGGTTCAAGTATCGAAATACTAGTTCGTCAACTCAGGGATTCCCAATAAACCCGAATGTTTAGTTGGTTTCTAAGGGACGTACCATTAGAAAAGTGATGGGGGGGGGGGAGGTGGGGAATTTTCAGCTCGCACGAATTTTTTTTTCGCTCACTGCTTGTGCAGGAATTTTTTTTTCAGGTGAACCCCTCGGCACGAATTTTTTTTACTACGTGTGAAAAAGTCACAATTGGACCTTCCTTCTGCATGAATTTTTTTTTACCTTCTTCTTTGCATGAATTTTTTTTTTTTTGGCATTTTCCCTTTCATGAATTTTTTTTAGTTTTTTCCCCACCCCCCCCCCCCATCACTTTTCTAATGGTCCGTCCCTAAAGGAACTGGTGCTGTGTCGGTTGAATATTGAAACACTCAAGAAAGGTGGATACCAGCGATAAAATACTGGACGTAAACCAGCGTCGGACTTGCATCCCATCCAGTGGGGAGTAACAATACTCCCAGGTGATTCATGCTGCGGAATTCAGGATAAGCTCTGGCCGTGTTGGATTTAAGCTTTACACTATCAAGTGTAGGCCTCCTGTGGCTTCTGTGGGTCTCCTGTGGCACGCATAATATGACTGTTGGGGGTATCCCTGAGTTGGTCTAGCATCCCATCCAGTGGGGAGTAACAATACTCTCAGGTGATTCATGCTGCGCAATTCAGGATAAGCTCTGGCTGTGTTGGATTTAAGCTTTACACTATTAAGTGTAGGCCTCCTGTGGCTTCTGTGGGTCTCCTGTGGTACACGTAATATGACCGTCCGGGGTAACTTTGCTTTATTCCATCCAGTGGGGAGTAACAGTACTCCTAGGTACTTCATGCTACTCAAAAACCGGGATATGCTCCGGCCGCGTCTGAGCTTCAAGGCTCGTCTGCGCATTTTCCATTTACTACGAACTTGCGACAAAGGCCAAAGAGCCTCTGCGCGGGGGGCTTAAGTATTAGGCGTTGGTTGGTGATATTTATTCACATCATATCTGTGTCATTTTGTAGGGCCCTGTGCAAAGCCAATCCAGATCAGGTTCCTAAAGTGGTGGACCAGTTAAATTCTACTTTGTCCAGTGTTTACGATTCACACAGAATCGTAGTGGCAGCCTTCTTTGCGGAAGTACGTCACGAGTTTTTATACAAATTTGTAACTGGAGTTCAGCCTTTGTAAGAATGTAGTAAAAGTTCGGATCTCCCTCTGTTTTACCTTTGAATGTTTTGGTAAAATCTTGGTAGATCGATGTTACAACTAACAATCCTGTAAAAAGCTACCAAACGAACGTCTTAATGTGTTTTTATCTATATAATAATAAGAAAATTACACATTTAGATCGAAGATATGAATTTTATTAACATAAAATTCATATCTTCTCGCCACCTATATTCACCGAGAACATTGGTGAAGGTTTTTGAAGTTATATATGAAACACGAGATACAGTATTTTGTCACATCAAACACCAATAAAGCTGAAAATACAAGGTGTTTGATATGTAATGAAGCACATGTTTCGAGTGTTGGATATAGCTTTTCGGAAGAAATTGATAGATGGATAAATTAACTATGCAAAAAACGAGCCGTGTTTCATCGGATATCCAAACACGTCGAAGTGCCTGATTTTCTTTGTGTTTCTCTTATACATTATCAATGAGTCTGAGAATGTAAATGAGCATTGTGGAAAGGGGGAGGGATATCAATCAAGATATAAAAACATGCTCGCTTATTGTCACAAGAATTTTCGCCAATATTGTAGGTAAAATCACAGTGGTCCAACATTGAAACAATGCTGGTCCAACGTTGAAACAGTGCTGGTCCAACATTGGAACAATGCTGGTCCAACATTGAAACAATGCTGGTACAACCTCGGCACAAGCCTGAAAGTAAAACATTGATAGTACAACCTTTGCCATGTAAGTTGCTCATTTCTGTTCTTTTTTGCGGCAGCTGATTGACCAAAAATGTGGCGGGAAAGTCGCTGTGGTGGAAATTCTAATGAACAGTTTGTTGGGTCGGCTGGTCGACACCTCGCACGTTGTACGCAAGTTCTGCATCAGGGGACTGGGGAACATTTCAAGTGTTGAAGAGTCGCAGGTAGTAGAACAAAAGAATCGATTAAACAAAAAGCTTACTGGATAGGATACTTAGATGATCATGTGAGATGGCTTTAACCCAAATGGCCAACAGCCATACACTCTAAATTTAGATCATTGGGTTCAAGCCATCTCACATGATCATATAAGTCTTCCCAGTAGCTCATCGAATATGCATAAACATTTCGGCCAGTCATATCCCTTCACTTCTCATACTAATCAATTCAAAGAGTCCTTTCTTGGTTTAGGTTCGAATTCGCCAGCTTTTCTTGCTTTGAACGTTCAGGTATTATCGGCTTTTTCGTTTTCTTTTTGTTTATGCATATTTGATGAGCTACTGGGTAGACTTAGATGATCATGTGAGATGGCTTGAGGGGTGTGGAGGTTTTTGGACATTTTGGTTTTTCATTTTAGATTGGGTTTGCTTGGACATGAAAGGTAAAATTTCAAGAGTTTTCACTTGTGTGAAAGGAGCTGTTCATGGCATATTATTACAACCAAATAATCCTTTTCAGCTTGAAAAGTATTCCACAACCATTCTATCAGCTATGATGGCAGGAATGGACGATAAAGATGACATGGAAGATGAAATTACTCTGGAGTCCATGTCAGGGCTTGCAAAGATCCTCGCTAAACTGGACGAAAATAATGTACGGCAGATACTAATCAACATTTGCCTCAGAATCAGACCGTGTTTTGAGAAGGTAAGCTGTGACATGTGATACATGGTCCCCGGCCGGACCAACACTCAGGGTCTTAAAATAACTGAGAAGAAAGTGCTGCCTTTGTAATGACATCTGGAAACGGGTAGACTTTCTAAGGACGATTAACCGTAGGACCCGTCTCACAACACTTGTTTCTAACAATTTGTGGGACGTTAAAGAACCCACACGCTGTTCGAAAAGAGTAGGGGACGTAGTTCCCGGTGTGGTGGATAATCTCAACGTCTGGTTTCATCTAGCAATTCATGCATGGGTTGGGTGGGTGGGTGAGATCTTATATGGAGTGATAGCGGCAGCCAGAGGCGCCTTTACATGCTGACGTCCGATCTTCATCCGCCTTTGAACATATTCATATGAAAAAGTGCACTATATAAATTCATTATCATTATTATCATCATTAACATCTTCCCTCCTGATTGCAATTTAATGGAAAGAATCATGTGTATTCACCTTTGTTTTAGGACAAAGTCCCAGAGTGTTTTACAGTACAAAAGCTGTGTTGTTTCATTTTTTGTTACCCCTCATTATGTTCAGTTGGAAGTACATAAAACGGCTAATGATTTGAAGTGAATTGAGGTTGAAAATGCAATTATGAAGAATCTTTTTATTGTCGTTATTATTATGGTATTACTAATAATGATAATCATCATCAATATCATTAACCTTAGTAATAACACACCCCCTTTACATGGTACAACATGAATCTAGGAACGAGCACATTTTCTCCGAAGCTCTACCCGATATTTTTCCGAGTAGAACCCTAGAATCTCCGAGTACTCCCGAAGGGGTAGGTAATGCAGCGCATTCTCTTTAAACAGTGACTTGTGTCCCTGCAGGACAAAGATGCAGTTCGGGCAGCAGCCTTCACATTATTTGGAAAATTGTCTCGCTTTAGTGACGGGCCGTCAAAAACGCCGTTTTTGGAGCAAGTTCATACCAACTTTATTAGTGTCCTTCTACACTTGAATGAGGAGAAAGAAGTTGTCAAGGTAGAAATGTTGATCGGTTAATATCTTCTTAATAACCAAATAGTTCAAAGGAAACTGGGCAACCGAGGAGAATATAGAATCAGCTCTCTTTTTGCCAGTGGTGGACATCATGAAATATTTAGACGTTTTACCTGTGGATCAAAAGTTGCAGTGTGACCATTCTTTGTAAAACCACTGAACAGTACTGTGCTGTGGTACTGTTTGTTTCACTATAGTGTCGTTCTAACTTTGTCATCTGGGGATCAAATGTTGCGGTGTGACTATTCTTTGCAAAACTACTGAACTGTACTGTACCGTGGTAATGTTTGTTGTACTATACATTGTGGTTCTAACTTTTCCATCTGTGGATCAAACCATACAGTGTGACCATTCTTTGGAAAGCTACTGAACAGTACTGTACTGTGGTTATGTTTGGTTACTCTGCAATTTGCTTCTACCATTCCCATTAGAAGATGAAATCCGGCAGTGTGGCCGTTGTTTAGGAATACATTGAACCCTAATGTAAAATCTTATATTCGTGCTTTCCTAGGCTTGTAAAAACTGTCTTCGCTCCATCGCACCTCTGATGGGCTCGAACGCTGTTAACGAGATGTTCCAGAAACATTTGCTTGAAGAAGGGCATCTACATTATGGCGAATTTATGAACGATCTTTCTAGACTGATTGTAAGTGCCATACCAAAAACACGTCATTCGATTGTTGTTTGTGAATCAGCCATTATGCAATTTTGTGCTTATTGCCCTGGCCTTTATCTAGAAACGAGGCTGCTCTTAGGAAGACTTGGGACGAAATAAGGACAAGGTCAATTCCAGTCTCACCTCTATTTAAAGGCTAGGTCACAGAGCACAAAAATGTGAAATGGTCTATCATATTTCACAGTCCTTGTAACCAATTTCTGTTGTCTATATTATGGTTCAATTTTTTCCTTGGTTAAAATTTTGTCTTTTTTTTGGTTTGGTAATGTTTGATAATGAGTTTGTAACAAAGGAATATAAAATTAAAATCTAGGATAAAATTGAACCACAGCATCTATGTTTTCCTTAGATTGCCGACTTCCCAGACAAGATTAGCTACTATGTGATGGGGTGCGTGTCTTTCTTTAAGAGTGCTCGGAATGACATCAAAGCTAACTCCGCACTCTTTATTGGTTAGTATTACTGTATTTTATGAAGGATTATAATATAGATAGGACCTTGCGCGCGCTCTGATTGGTCAAAAACCCATGTTTTATCAGAGTGGCTTTCACCACAAACCTCTAATCGACGTTTTTGTTAGAGATGGCAAAAAACATTTTCTTTAAAGAAAGCCATGATGGAGTTCTACGAAGCAGCAGTTGCTTTGGAGCTGAGATTAATATAAATAGAAATAGAAAGAAGAAGAAGCGAAAAGATTCGAGAAGTTGGTATTAAATGGCGTCCGTTTGTCGATGTGTGCTTTGTTTCCACTCGCAGCGTGTACAATCTATTTCGTAAAGGAAATGAAGGAGCCTACGTCGTGTATTACACATTGATAAAACACTTCAGACATTTGAGAAATGTAACATTTCACTCGTGTTCTCAAATGCCCGTCGCGTTTTATCACGTTGTAATGCACGGCTTAGGCTTCTATATTTGTTAAATCAAGTTGTTTTAACATGGTAACTTTCATGGAATTGACGTTATGGTCATATGTGAGCGTAAGGACTTGTCAAACGTGCAATTCCTCACGAACATACTAATCGTAAAGAGCATACAGTAGACTCCCGATAAGTCGAACCCTCTCTAACTCGACAAAAAATCGATTGCCCCTGGATTTCCGTCATACATTTACTGTAATTTTACCCACGGTAACTCACATCCTCTCTAACTCGAACCAAAATCGATTTCCCCTGGATTTCTGTCATACATTTACTGTAATTTTATCCTCGATAACTCGACCCAAAATCGATTGCCCCTGGATTTCCGTCATACATTTACTGTAATTTTACCCACGGTAACTCACATCCTCTCTAACTCGAACCAAAAGCGATCTCCCCTAGATTTCCGTCATACATTTACTGTTATTTTACCCTCGGTGACTCAAATCCTCGCTAACTAGAACCTTCTGCTAATTCGAAGTAATTGTACTTTGCCTTGGGACAATTTTTATATAATTTTATTCTCTATAACATGAACCTTGTCTGTCAGTGCGTGACAAGTCAAAACAAACAGCGTACACTGGACCAGAACATTGAATCTTATTTAAAGCAGCCATGTTATCTCTGTCTTTTTTTGGGATTACACAAAACGTATCAGTCCAGTTCAGATTTCGCTGCTTTAGCTCACTCTTTGCATGTTCATAAAGCTTTGCTGCTTTGCTTCTTAATGTTTCCGGTCCTTTGTTTTCAACTTCTGATAACGCGAACCTTTTTTCAATTTCCCTTGAAGGTTCGAGTTAACGAGAGTCGACTGTGATTTCATTCTACAAATACTTTTCCCATGGCTGAAAGAGATAAACCTTGAAATGTCACAAGTTGTAAGAAAATTCTGTAGTGAAAATATTGAAGTTACATTAAGACGAGTTCATCAAATTGATAGCGGAGCTCCACAGCGGTTCGAAGAGCCGCAGAGCGGAGCCCCATAACTACCGTGCGAGGATGGAAATTGAGAAAACCATGCGTTTGAGTTTTCATTGTCATCGTGGCTAGCGGCATGGCTCGCGGGCGCGTGCGCCTAGCGACGACGACGAAGTTTCCCCAACATGCGCCTAGCGACGACGACGACGACGACGACGTTGCCCTAACATGGCGGCCATAGTCATCCGGGATATTTAGGTCTTAAACCGAAACGAGGCTTTGTTTTTCGCGCGCTTTTCGCGGCTTGCCGCGGCTACACAACCTACAGCCAGCAGTCTACAGCAGTCTACAATGTTTTGCTGAAGAAACGGATTATTCATAGCGGTTTTGGAGGAAACATTTTCTTCCTACAAGTTTTCAAGCGTTTTTGGAGGGACATAAGCATAAAGCTGAGTTCTTTCTTCAAGTTTTCAAGCATTTTTGGAGGGACTGTGTGAGGAGCTCCGCTTTTAGGCTTGCCTAAATCTATTCAATAGATTTATTCCTCTCACGTCTTCACTTGTTAATTAATTTTTTTAGTCAACATTCCTTCATATGTTTTTATAGGTTTTATTCTTGGCAACCTACCAAGAGAGAAGAGAGACGATTTATCCAAAGACCATGTTTGTGGAGGTACGTTAACTAAAAAACTTAACTTTTTCATCAGTGGATCAAACCATGCAGTGTGATCATTCTATGGAAAGCTACTGAACAGTACTGTACTGTGGTACTTTTTGTATAACTCTACAGTGTGGTTCTAACTTTTTCATCTGTGGATCAAACCATGAGGTGTGATCATTCTATGGAAAGCTAATGAACAGTACTGTGCTGTGGTACTGTTTTTTTACAGTGCAGTTTGGTTCCACATTTTTTATTTGTAGACACAGTCATTCTGTGTTGCTGAATATGTTGTAGTGTGGATCTTCTATCTCTTCCGTGCTACGCAAATTACAGCTTGCGTGTTTTATTTTCAGCACTCATTCTTCTTCTCAAAGATCCTTCCCCTGAAGTGAGGTGTAAGTCCGCTGAAGCAATGAGCCTGCTGTATGACTATTGACAAGATCAAGCTGAGTAGAGAGACAATAAAATCGCGACTAATTAATCACTCTTAGTGCAGCGATTTTAAATTTATTATGAAAAATTTTATAGTTGCTTTATTTGTCTTTTATTATAATCTTTCACTCTACCTTGTTATTTTCATGCGCGCGCACGTCATGTTCAGCCAATCAGACATCAGACAGAAAAGCAGCCAACCATGACTTGGTGACGCGCACTCAGCTTGTTGCCCTGGTGAAAGAAGCTTGAATTCCCTTCTGATTGGCTAAGTTTGTTGATTCTGTTTGTGTTAATTGGCCAGCTTCAAAAATCTTGTTTTCAAAATGGTTTTGCGAACTCTGTTAATACAAGCTGAGTTTCTCTTCTTTTTCGGTGCATTAGGGACCGTTGATTTTTTATGAGGGAGGGGGTGGGGTCTGGTGTGATTCGAGAAGCAAAAAATTGCATGACCCCCCTCAGCCTCCTAATTTTTTCACATGAACCCCCTCCCCCCCCCCCCAATCAAAAGAAAGAGAAGTCAATTTCGGATTAAAACCTTATGACAAAAGTATTGCTAAAATATTTCACGTGAGCGCCCCTTTTGCCTTGCCCCTGTTTTTTTCGCATGAACCCCCACAAATCACACCAGTCCCCCCTCCCTCGTAAAAAATGAAGAGTCCCTTCCTCGCCCGTTTATCGCAGTTTAGCGTGGATTTCGTTTTTTGAACGCCAAAGTGGACGTGCACGGTCTGGGTTTGAGCCAGGGTATATTACAAGAGAGAGGAGAGGGGTGTGTAGACACACACGACTCACAACTACCCTACCGGTAATGAACTCTTGCTTTGTCTCCATAAAAACGCCCTCTCCTGCCTGCTAACTGGCGGTGATTAGTAAGTCCTGGCGTTGTTGGTAGTGGTTGGATCCGTATTGATACCATTGTCAACATTTTAACAAATCGAATGTGGTTTATCGTTGTCTGTACTCTTATCGACAACAATACGCGTCGTCACAGTGGTCAAAATGTTGTGGACTCACGAGGCGCAGCCAATTTTGACGCAACATATTTTGACCACTGTGATGACGCGTATCGTTTTCGAGAAGAGTACAGACAACGCTAAACCACATTCAATTCGTTTTTTACCACAATATCAACGTCAAAGGAAATGTTTTTTTCAGAGCGTGACCAAGATCGTGACACAAAGAAAGAGCAAGCGTTGTCAAAACATTTCTCTCAATCTGATTGGTTTATTTACCAAAACGAGCGTTTCTGATTGGCTATTGTTTTGCGTGACACATTGATGCGAGCAGCGTTGTCTGGACTCTTATCGACAACGGCAAATAAGCCAATCAGATTACGAGACAAGTAGCAGTTGTGGTGAAACAATTTTTGCTTAAAGTTTTAGAGACATAAGTACAAGACTCTGTCTGTCACCAGTTGCAAATGGAGAGAGTATATACCGTAGATAAACAATTTTTGAATCAATGTCAGTATCTGGAAACTGTGCACCTACCCCTCCCCTAACCCAACGAGTTATAATTATAAGTTAAAAAGTTAGCGTTAATGTTGGGCTAGGGGAGGGGTAGGTGCACGGTTGTCCAGATACTTACATTGATCCTTATTTTTTTTTCTTGAATTGTCGACGTGTTCAATGCGGCAACCAGAAATTTGTAGTTACGTTTTCCAATAAGAATCGTATTGGTTTGCGATGAGCAAACGATGAAAATTAAATGTAATCAAGACCGCATGTTGATGATAGTTAATTAAATTATTGTAAAAAAGAAAATTCAAAGTGAACGACAACAATTTATTTTTAAGGTAATTGTGGAAATGTGTTTTTATATATGAGTGAGTAATTTGTTTTTGCGGTTGGCTTTGATTTTGATGATGATGATGATGATGATGATGATGATGATGATGGTGATGATTCAGGATTTATATAGCGCTTTATCCCAAGGCTCAAAGCGCTTTACAACACTTTTTGTGGGGGACTTTGTCAGACTGCTTATTGAGGCGCAAATTGCAGCCACGCAGTTCACAATCTTATCAGAGTGAATAGTAGGATACACAGGTGCCCCCATAACAGAATAAGTGATAGACCATCACACCGGGGACTGCGTCCCCTACTCTTTCCGAACAGTGTGTGGGTTCTTTAACGTCCCACACCAGTACTGTGAGACGGGACCTACGTTTATCGTCCTTATCCGAGAAGACTAGAAAGTCTAACCATTTGGAGGTGTCATTACAAAGGCAGCACTTTCTCCTCAGTTATTTAAAGACCCTGAGTGTTGGTCCGATCGAGGATTTGAACCCACGACCTCCCGCACGGTAGTCCGGTGCTCTACCGACTGAGCTAACCGGTTGCGGTGATTTTGATCGGTAACAATTGAACAGAATAGACCTTATTCGCTTGTACATTTTGTTTTCCCAATACAGATCATGTGATGATACTCAGGAGATTTGATCCTTTGTCTTGTTCATTAAAAAGAGTGCATGCAAGCATGAATATGTCTGCCTGCACTCTTTAATGAACAACACAAAGAACCAAATCTCTTAAGTATCATCACATGATCTGAATTGGGAAAACAAAATGTACAAGGGAATAAGGTCTATAGTCCATGGCTGCTTGTGAAAGCTAACGCTCTTTAATAATAAATACCTCTAACTAACCGAGTTCGAGGTCCATTCTGTAAGTTACGAACCGAGGTTTTTTCGCTTGGATTTATAGCCCAAGCGCGAAGCGCGCGGGCCATAAATCCAAGTGGAAAAATCGAGGATCCGTAACTTACAGTACGGACAGAGAAAACGAGGTTTGTAAGATATTTATTATATCTCCGGAGACATTTTAGCGAGCAAAAGAAACTTTTGAATTTTTCGGGCCGTACAGTGAGAGGTATAATAAACATGAAATATTACTCGATTTTGATTGGCTAAGAGCAGTGCAGTTCTAGTGTAACACCAATGCAAAAAGTGTAGTAGTGCAAATTACTTATCAATTTTTTTTTTCGTGTAGTTATTGACGACCAATCATATGGTTTTCTCATGAGATTTTTAAAAAGTTAACTTGAACAATTAAATTCAAATTGGTCGAGAAAACGGTATGATTACCATTACTAAGCCGACTTTTTAACGCTTTCATTCTTATTAGTGATCAGTACCCAATACTTCCCACATTTTCATTATCAAACAAAATGTTTAGAACATTTGTTTTTATATCAGCTCCAGTTAACTGAATCAATATAAAATTGGATTCTCCGACCTAACGACTGAACATGCGAAGGAAAATTTCCATGCACAGGGTCCGAAATTGCGACTGACTCGTCGCCGATGCGACCAAAAATCAGGTGTTGGCGACCAGAGTTTTAGAACTGGTTGTCAGCAAACGACTAACCTTTTGTGCCCTCGGCATTTTAAATTCCAAGGTAAAAGGGCTTTTTGTTAATAGAAAACATAAAGCTCTCGTGGACAATCGTAGTAAAACGAAGCGACTATTTTACGATCGCCATATTTACCTGGCGCCATATTGTTTCAGCGGCTTCTCCCAATACGGATATCGCGGGCGAAAAACCAACACTTGTTTTTGGCGACCAAGCCCTTCCATCTGGCGACCAAAATTTTTCGGTTAGTCGCCAGCTGGCTCCCTTAGGAAAAGGTTAATTTCGGACCCTGCATTCAGGGGTCGGTTTCTTAAGGGCACCCAAAAAAATGAGTTTATTATGTAAAATTGAGTGATATGCCGAGTGGTAGCAAATCGATAAACATCGAATGACACGTATAATAATTTACGAGTGCTTATTTATTCCAAATTCTCTTAAAAACATTTGATTGCTTGTTATATTATATACGTGCAAATATTTCATTTCAAATTTCTGGACTCGATTTTAACTTTCTGCACTGTTTGGGATTGATTGACGTGTTCTTAGCCAATCAGCGCGTTGAAATTTTTGTATGGATATTTTTACTGTAGAAACTAACACAAGACATTTTTTACGAGACGGGGGTGGGGCTGGTGTGATTCGGTAAGAACTATTTAAAAATTGAGTGACCCCCCCCCCCCCCCTCGGCTTAACAATTTCTTTAAAATGCCCCACCTTGAAGCAGCGATTTCATTGATGAGCTCCTGTTAAAACATTATGCCATTTCAAAGTATTGCAAAAATATTTCAGTTGACCTACCCTTTCCCTATTTTTTTTTGGGGATGCACCTTCCCCCCCCCCTCGAAAGCCGTTTTTTGTATGACCCCACCCCCCCCCCCCAAATTCCACCAACCCAGCTTCCTTGTAAAAAATGAATGGTCCCTGGTACCGTTTTTTAGAGAGCCGATTAGTATAGGTAGTCACATGATTTCGAGTGCAATTTGGGATAAATTAGCACGAGTAAATTTTTCAAAGGCTAACCAAATTGCACGAGCCCGTAGGGCGAGTGCAATTTGTAGTCTTTGAAAAATTTACGAGTGCTGATTTATCCCAAATTGCACGAGACAAATCATGTGATTACTTGTTAATAATATACATGCAAGGATTTAATTTCAATTTTCTGCACTGTTTGGAATTAATTGACGTGCGCTCAGCCAATGAGCATGCTGAAATTTTTGCATGTATATTATTAGCACTAAAACAACAGGGAAAACAGTGACTAAGATCGCTTTCCATTCAACCCGAAATTTCGGTTGTACATCAAATGGAACGGACCATTTCAGTTTGGTCCGACCACAATATTGGGGACCAGCTTTGAAGATGGTTCACTTTGACGACCGGTCGGAATTTTTGTTGAATGGAAAGCGCCCTAAATCTTGTAAAACTTTTAACCCTGGGTTAGGTCTACGTGTAATCGGTTTTCTGGGAACCATGCCCAGATCTTGGGAGTGAAAGGGTTATGTTTCTCGGCGCCGTTTAACTTTTCAACCTTCAGATTATGATAAACCATGTAAACTTGAGCTCGCACACGGATTGTTCGTTTTGCCAGCGGGTATAAATGTGTCACAAGTGATTTAAGTGTAAATCGAATAAATCATAATATCAACTCTTCGTTTGGAAACGTAAAGTCGCTATTACCGTCACAGTAATAACGCGGTTTCTAGAAATTGCGACTTAGCCTGAGGAAGGAAAAGGCTGAACAGGATGCCTTTCCAGTGGCGTAACCAGGATTTTTCCAGAGGTACGCACAATTTTCCAAATCCCCCCACAAACTACCTCAAAGTCCCAATCTTTTTCAGGAGACTTGATTAATAGGTCAAAAATAGACGTTTTAGGCACGCACAATTTTACGCCTACCCTGCGTACAGGAAGCTTCGTCCTTGCTTCCAGCCTGTTCCTTTTTCATGGTAATAATACTGAGATGGTCAAATCTTCCATTATAAATGTGTTATTGTCGAAAGAATTCAACCCGGTTACCGGAAAGTGATCAGTACTAACTCAACTTAGGAATAAAGCAGTAACTGAAATAGGAAAACGAATTTTCTTTCTACTGTTTCTGTCCTGGTCCTTGCCCCTTTCGTATTTGCGTTAACTCTTTAGTATATAGAAAAACCTTTTTCTCTATGATTTTGTCTTTTCCGCATTGGGCGGGAAAAAGTTCTTCTGGCACAGCTAAGCAAGCGAACGGACTCTCCCTGGCGTGCGTTTTGTACTAAAAAGGATCCTTGCTTGTTTTGTTTAGTTGTGTCACCTGATATTGTCGATATTGAAAAAAAAAATTGGCTAAAAATCGTTTGTGGAAAAACTCACGCAAAGTCAAGGTCGGGGTGAATTTGTCGTTTACTGTATTTGTCTCCTAATCTTATATGTTATACCGCACAGAACGCTAAGCGGTGTCCCTTTTATCTTAAAAAAAAAAAACAGCGCTATAAATGGATTAAAACAGAGTAGTTACAAATATATTAGCTTGACGTAGGAAATGTGCTCTATAGACTATTAAATACTATCGTTTACTTGCTTGTTGAGATTCCATTTTTTGATTAATTACTTCAAAGATGGATATCGCAAGTGCACAGAGATAAGTACCATGCCACACTTCGTGTATGATAACAGTAATTATTATATGGATGGTTTCACAAGTGGGCGAGATAAGACAAATCCTGAGTTCTGATTGGTTACATGAGAGGGCAAGATGGGTTATCTTGCCCGCTTGAGATTTCCCCCGAAACGAAACAAAGCAAAGTGGCCATATAAAAAATAGGCAAGCATTGCATGCATGTGGCTACTGCATTTATTAAGTTTATTCGGACCTGTTTGCCATACCTATCATGCGAATTGTATTGTGCATTGTGATTGGCTAAATACTAGGCACGCGCAGATTGGCTCCTTCACTCAATCACTCGTGTTTCCTTTGACATATTGGCTCCTACATTATTTCATGCAGTAGCCAAAAAAAAATACTTTATTTATCAAACTTGTTTTCGTTCTTTTTGACGTTGTTATTGAACTCGACTACGTCTAGGTCAATTAAAACGCAGAATAAGAACTCGGCCAATGTCCAGCCATATTGACCGCCTGCTTGGTCAATAACGCATTTATACAAAAATAACCTTTAAAAACCCATTAGCCAAAGACACTCCTTGAGTTTTGTTCCCCTTGAAATGCGGTGTCACCCAATATCAATCCCGCCCGTTGTACAGGTCGTGTCTGAGCTCAAGTTCAATTTACCATGAACCGGGCTTTGTCTCTGACTACTTTCAGGAAATGGGCAATAATCTTTGTTTAGATTCTACTTGACTTGTTGCAGTAGATACTTAACTTAAACAAACAGATTATATAAAGTGTAGTTTTTGTCGTCGTAAATTTCTAATTCGAGTTAAACAAGGAAACACGAGTGAACTTCGAACAGGGGTAGTGTGGATTTTCTTCAGGTTTTTATTGATTCCGACCGCTCTCAACGATTTTCATCTTGTTAAAACCGGAAACCTACGAAAAACTTTGAGTCACACAATGTGGCTCTAACTTTCGCGCTCTCTTACTCCTGCAGTGAAATCCTGAGTTATGTATATGCGGTATTGACCAAGTGTGAGGTCAATATGGCTTCATATTGCCCGAGTTCATTTTTGTGCTTTTGTTGCCCGAAACGTGGTCAAGGTCAATATCTAGCCATGTTGACCGAACGAGCTTGGTCAATAAAGGATTTATTCTATGGCCCTTTTGTTTTGTTTTCGTTTGCGGGATAAAGCGGGAGATCCTTCAAGACAGGCTAATCCTACCCGCTCGGGTAGCCAATCAGAACTAAGGATTGACCTCATCTTGCCCGTTCGCGGAGCCAACCATATAAGGGACGGACCATTAGAAAAGTGATGGGGGGGGGGGGTGGGGAATTTTCAGCTTGCACGAATTTTTTTTTTCGCTCACTGCTTTTGCAGGAATTTTTTTTTTCAGGTGAACCTCTCTGCACGAATTTTTTTTACTACGTGTGAAAAAGTCACAATTGGACCTTCCTTCTGCATGAATTTTTTTTTTTTTTACCTTCTTCCTTGCATGAATTTTTTTTTTGGCATTTTGCCTTGCATGAATTTTTTTTTTGTTTTTTTCCCCACCCCCCCCCCCCTCATCACTTTTCTAATGGTCCGTCCCTAAAGAAATGTGCTTCAAACACTAACAGGCTCAAACATTGAGCCATAGAATTTGGTTCTTACTTTCGTGCTCTTTCACTCCTACAGTCAAACCTCGAGTCATGCGATGTGGTTTTATCTGCAATCCTTTCACTCCTACAGTCAAACATTGAGTCAGGCAATGTAGTTTCCTTATTAAGCTCCCTATTTTATCATACGTGACTTTAGAGAAAACGAAAATAGATTGACCCATCTAAAACAAAACAACTTAATCCTGTTATTGGAACTAAAATCGCTACTACGTGGGAAAACTATTCAAGACACACGAAACAAAGATTTATAAAGGCTTTTTAAAGCCTTAAAAAGACGATGCTGTGTTCGATAGTGTTGGGTGTCATCAGACTTCCTTGTTTTGCCTCAGAAAAAAACTTTGTGATCCTGAAAATTGTTGTGCAAACGTGACCTCGGCTGTTAGTTTGATTTACTTTACAACAGCTTAATTGTTTTTTGAACAGGATTTAGAAGTAAACTGAAAACAGCTAATACGGATTCTGTGACTCACGTGAAGTCGATAGGTCTATATTAGTCACTAGAATCGAAGGTGATTAAGTCAATTTATTTTTAAAATCTTCCCCTTTAGGATAATACTGTTCAATGGTTCCAAGAGAAACAGATTCCAATTACCTTTGTTCGTGCACCTACCTCTGAGGAATTGTCAACGCCCTTTGTGGGCAACTGCAGACCCACTTAACTCTCTGCGGTTAAACTTACTCCCGTCGTGTTAACTTGTTTCGAATATTTTGCCATTACGTGCCTTCTCGATTAATCAGATTAATGTATTCGGTCTTTCCCTCTCTGACGTGGTCCTGACCTACAATTAGCGAGAAGTGAAATTCCATTCTATGGTAATTTTGTGTACTGGAAAAATAACGTTTTTGCACCGGTCTTGTGGGTGTTAAGTATTCTTGGAAAACGCCATTCTTAAAAACGCTCAGTTCTATTGGACTTCTGTGGAACTATATAGTATTTTACTATACAGTGTGAATCCAACGTTTTCCTTTGTGGATCAAAACATTCAGTGTGGAAAGCTACGGACCTCTACTGTACTGCCAGTGGTACTGTTTGTTTTACTATACAGTGTGGTTCTAACTTTTTCATCTGTGGATCAAACCATGCAGTGTGACCATTCTTTGTAAAGCTACTGAACAGTACTGTACTGTGGTACTGTTTGTTTTACTATACAGTGTGGTTCTATCTTTTTCATCTGTGGATCAAACCATGCAGTGTGACCATTTTTTGGAAAGCTACTTAACAGCACTGTACTGTGGTACTGTTTGTTATACTATACAGTGTGGTTCTAACTTTTTTATTTGTAGATCAAGCCATGCAGTGTGACCATTCATTGTTTTACTATACAGTGTGGTTCTAACGCATTCATCTCGGTGGATAAAACAAACGTGCAGTGTGACTATTTTTGGGAAGCTACTTTCAGCTATTTTTATTTCATTCCCTGCTATTTTTTTTTTTGTAGAAAATTACTCAAATGTGTGCAGTCTGTTTTTAACGTGGCCAACTTTCACCCATTATATTGGAACGTTTTTCTTTTATTTTGTGTAAATTTTTATTGAGTCGGACTATTTTCCAATACAACGTTTTAAACCTTTTTCATTAACACATCCCCCATCGAATATTTCACTGCTAGAAAACAATTCTATTGACTTGTTTTTAATCTCCCCCCAAATTTGCTCTCTATCTATTTTGACTTGTAGGCAATCTCAAACTTTCTAAGGCAATCACATTCCAGCACGTGTCACGTGTCATCATTTCAAAACCAATCCTAGTATCTTAGATGATCCTTCGTTCCCAAGGGACTATGGGTGTTTCTGGGAGTTGACTGTTCCGTGTGTTATCGGCTTTATAACCTGCAAAGCTGCGCTAAACAATGGAATTTCTCGACTTTAAAATTCCCTTCCGTTGAGGAAGAAGGGAAGCCATAACTGAAGACAGTTTTAGAGGAATGAGACTGTTTAATACTGACATAAAAATCGAAAGTTGCCGATTAAGGTGGACTTGTAAACTAGAACGTTTGTCTACTGTTTTCTTTCGTGACCTAGTTCCTTCATAGATTTATTTCCCTGTCAAGAGCCAAATTTCCTTCCCCATTAAAATAATTATTTCCGCGTTTTCCCAACGTTGGTTAACCTTTGCACCCCTAGACTCAAGGAGTGTCATTCAGCTTTTTAATGACAGAAGGGATAAACTACATTTTGCTTCAGAGCCTTGTCCAATTTATATTTCTTAACTATAAATAAAACTATGTGATGAGGCTAAAAATCCCTTAAACGAGTTGTTTTGTGATATTGGCTAGATACTGCCTCCGAAACGTTTTGAGCTGTAGATGAGACCTTACAGTTCGACTATGTATTTTTCGGACAGCTGCGAATATTGCTATGCTCTAATAATGTCTGTTGTACTATACAGTGTCACTCTTACTTTTCTTGACACTTTAACTTTTTCATCTATGGATCAAACCATGCAGTGGGACCATTCTTTGGTCATCTACTGAACAGTACTGTACTGTGGTACTGTTTGTTTACAGAGCCATCAGTTTTGGTAAAGTTTTTGATTAAGTTTTTTCGCTTCGTGCTGTTTGCTTCCCGATCAGTCATCCTTATTATAATAGTCGAGAAGAGAAGTAAGTCTATGTCGTTTCCTATTGCGTTCTTTCGTGATAATTTGCGAAACAAAATCTTCCTTCTTCTTAGCCGTGCGGTCGGTAAATCCTGAAGGACCATTTTCCGGATTTAAAACACTACGCAAAGCGCGAGAAAGCAAGACGCCAACACCTATATAAACCTTTTCTGCAAACGGTGAAAAAGTTCAACATTGAAAACAGCACCCAAAATTCGCTCCGGACATTAGTGTGAAAGTATCTACGCCAGTTAAGTGATAGAACTGCGCTAGAATTCCAACGAGTCTTATAACTTTATGGTTTCACCCACAGATGAAAAGGTAAGGACGAGAGTGTTCATTTTTTACACGGGCAAGAAATTTGAAGCTCACCACGTTACACAGTAAATAAACAGGGCAATAGCACTTCTCACACTGCATGGTTTGATCAACAGATGAAAATGTTAGAACCACACTGTATTTAAGAAATAGAAAACATGTACCGTGTTTCTATCGAGTTTTAGTATAAATCTACTAGCGTTCTATCATAAATGCCGCGCTCTGATTGGCTACGCTACCCACTATCTATTCTGTGATAGATAGTGAGTAGCGTAATGGCGGCCGCTTCTTCACGTTTTCGAAGTGTCCATGAAGAAGATTTAGACAGTTTACTGGTGGAAGCTGTTCCAGAAAAGACAAAGTTTTGAACGACTAGTAGATTTATACTAAAACAATTAGATTATTCGCTCTCGATTTCTATGCGTGATAGTTGACTCGGGCTGCGCCCTCGTCAACTATCACGCGATAGAAATCTCGAGCTCATAATCTAATTGTTTAATAGAAACACGAGTGAAAGTTTGGGAGAACGAGAAATGCTGTGGGAACACGAGCCGCAGGCGAGTGTTTCCACAGCTTTTTCGCGAAAACACCGCGACGAAAAAAAGAAAAGCAACTTGTTAGCTGTGATTATCAAAGTGTAAATTCTCTTTGCTCGCGTCATCATTACGTCAACAGCTCGTGCTAGTTCTGTGTTTCTATCGAGTTTTAGTATAAATCTACTAGTGTTCTATCACAAATGCCGCGCTCTGATTGGCTACGCTACTCACCATCTATTCTGTGATAGATAGTGAGTAGCGTAATGGCGGCCGCTTCTTCACGTTTTCGAAGTGTCCTTGTAGAAGATTTAGGCAGTTTACTGGTCGAGGCTGTTCCAGAAAAGACAAAATTTTGAAGGACTAGTAGATTTATACTAAAACAATTAGATTATTCGCTCTCGATTTCTATGCGTGATAGTTGACTCGGGCTGCGCCCTCGTCAACTATCGCGCGATAGAAATCTCGAGCTCATAATCTAATTGTTTAATAGAAACACGATTTCTAACCAATCAGCGCGCGTACTTTCTTAGGACTGTTTTCTAAAGTAAAACAAACAGTACCACAGTACAGTACTGTTCAGTAGCTTTACAAAGAATGGTCACACTGCATGGTTTGATCCACAGATGAAAAAGTTAGAACCACACTGTATAGTAAAATAAACAGTACCACAGTACAGAACTGTTCAGTAACTTTCCAAAGAATGGCCACACTGCTTGGGTTGATACACAGATGAAAATGTTAGAACCACATGCACTCTATTGTAAAAGAAACAGTACCACAATACAGTATCGTTCAGTAGTTATCGAAAGAATGGTCATATTGCATGGTTCGATCCAGAGATAAAAACGTTAGAACCACCCTGTATAGTAAAATAAACAGTACCACAGTACAGTGCTGTTCAGTAGCTTTACAAAGAATGGTCACACTGCATGGTTTGATCCACAGATGAAAATGTTAGAACCACACTGTATAGTGAAACAAACATGCAGTACCACGGTACAGTGATGTTTAGTTGCCTTGATATTTGAAATGATACCATAGCACGGCATCATTTCGAATATCAAGGCTACTAAACAGCACTGTACTGTGAGATGATTTTTTCAAGGAGTGAAATAGAAAAAAATACATCATACAATTCATTCGGTTGCTCAGGATGATCTGACGGTGGGAAGGAAACAATGCACTGAACCTGGTGCAAAGGTCAAATCTTCAACTACATTTTCATCCGCAGTGCAGATCTGATGTTCATGATTTGTTTCTTCAACCGCTAAATTCCACTGTCTTTACAACAGAAATACAAATAAATGTCAAGTCCATTTTTCTGTCGTAAAACCCTGAATTCATAGAACTAACTTAAAAGTTGCCATTGATTGGGCTGTGAGAAAAAGGAATGGTTATAACTGGGAAGAAAATACAAAAAAAGTTTGTTTATCAAACGAAGTTTTACCACCGTAAGGAAATAGGAAAGCTGACCGTTCGAGACGGGTATCGAATGGTCTTTGCGAGCATCAGAGCACTGTTTTATTTCGCGAGCACGAGCAATGACCGAATTTGTCTTGCAAGCAGCGAGCACTTTAAAAAAAATTCAACTGGCGTGTATGTTTAACTTATGTTATCGTAAGTTATTGTCGTGTGCTTTCAACTAATCTTGACAGCCAGGATCGAAAGTAAAGCATTATTTCTGAACCAAAACATGGACTTAGAACGTTTTTCGAGCTTTCGAACAATCTAACAAATTTCAACGAGAATTCGATCATGCGAGCAATTGCAAAAATTGTGCGAGCACGAGCAAGAGAACACTCGTCTAGAATTTGCGAGCAAATCGAACAACGGCCAAATTCTCCAAACACTGGAAGATTTCAAGGGACTGTTCGGTACCATTTCGAGCATCAGCCCTTCTTCATTCGCTCTGCGTTCTTCATGTTTTAATTTCCCACCGACGCAACAGTTTCCGAAACAAGCTCCTTCGTGAGAAGACTGAAAATAACTCTTTTCGCTACCTCAATTTCTCAATTTGTAGAGATTCAGTTCTATTTGAATATAAGACTGTGACCCTGCGAGGGTGAAAGTTCTTCGATACAATGTATTATTTTACGATGTTTCTCAAGGGTGCATCTAGGATTAAACTCAATACTTAGAGTTTACCAAAGCCGTCCTTAATAATTCCTAAGTTTTATTTCCAAAGAGGATTATTTTGACAAGTGCGCATAAATTTAGTTCCTTGCCTCGGAGATTGAATTTTCAGTGAAATCCTGTTGGGTTTTGCAATCATTACAACACCGTGTTTCATTTACTTGGATGTTTTTCAGTGAACTGAGAGTAAATTCGTTCTTGTGTCTCTTGTGAGGGGCGAAAAGACGGAAACGGTAAGTTGAGATCAGATCTGAACGGAACAGAAAAGCTTTGAATTGCATTGCTTATATTATCACCGGCGACCAATCGAGCAAAAACAAAATCTAGCGTAGGATCTTGCACAGGGGATATGTCAAATGATTTAAACATTTCCTTCCCGGAAGATACTGTAGACCCACAGAAGCATGCTATAGCACTCGAGAAAAACTAAAGAAGAATGTTGCTTTTCCGGCTTTTTAGGAAATGCGCGAAACACTCGAGGTCATATGCGACACGAAGACTACTGACTCGCAAAATGTTCAAATTCGTGGTGGTGAGCTCAGCGATGACAATTAGCTAATAAAAACTTTTTAAAAATACGTTGAGTAGACGAACAGAGGGTATATTAAGACATTTGCGTCAGGTTTTTCATCAGAAACGTGGGTTTTATCTGATTTGGGTTTGCCTTTTGAGCAACGTCAAATTTATTTCCTTAATGGAATACGTTCGGATTGACGGAGTTGTCTGTGCTGTCATTGTAAAGTCTCACACGGGTTTGCCGTTCCAAACTTGTCGACGTTTATTCCCTCACTGCAGAGGGGAACGAGTCATTTTTGTGCTAAATGCAGGGTACTAAGTGCGATAAGCTGTACAGATGTTTAGTGTTCCACGCCATGGTGTTATTCCCACAGACAAACGTCAGTCAGTAGGCGTAAATACACGTCATAATATAGCCACACACTTAACTGACTTACTGGATCAAACGATAACAAAACACAGTCTTTTAGAAACCCAAATGGGCCGATTTGAAGAACAGAATAGACAGAACCAAAAATAAGTTGAATTAGTATAGTTCTATGTTTAGAACTTGCATTTTGAACTGAGAAAAACAACGAACGCAAAGGCATCCCTGACTTTTCAGCCCTTTTCATATCTACCCAGTGTCTTTAAGAATGAGGCTGATTTGAAGAACTAGAGAAGCAGAGCGCTAGAACATAAATTGAAACATGATAGCAGAGTTTTATAATTGTGGTTACATTGTTTCGACTTTTCAGATATTTTCCCAATGTCTTTTAGGAACAGGAATGGGTTAGATTTGAAAAACTAGAGAAACAGAGTGAAAACTAAGTTGAAATAGTATAGTTCTATGGTTCCGTTGTTTCGACTTCAAGAATACAGAAAGTGTTTAGTTCCTTTTGCGTTTTGAACGAAAAACAACGAATGCAAAGGCGATACTTTCCTGATTTCATGTACAGTTTTCGCAGCTGCCCAATGATTAAAAAAAAGGAATAGCGCTGATTTGAAGAACAAGACAAAAAGAGCAAAAACAAGTTCGAATAGAAGACTTCTACGTTGCTATTATTTTGACTTTTGGAAAGTGTTTCCTGTTTGGTTTTGAAAGAAAAAAAAATTAAACAAACAAACACAACAATATACAAGATAAATGTTTTTCCGCGCGCTGTTGTAGGATTTTCGTATAGAAACACAGCTTATAAGCCGTCGCATCGTTTGTAATATCTTGTTTGTTTTTTAAACGGATTTAAAGATCAATTCAGGTTGCGTGGGTCCAATAGAGCCGGAGGATCAGACAAGAGCAGTTATGTAAAATAATCCCCCCGGTTATTGAAAACCAGTCGTGAAATAGAGTTATTTGGTGTAATTTCTCACAGATTAGCCAGAATTGTCGAACTGCCAAGCACGAAAGGAACTTTTTGAAGACATTTCCAAAGATTAGGTGAGGGAATAGAAGTTAGCTAATGCGTATTCTGTAGTCAAACTAAAAAAAACTGGCAAGTTAGCTTCTCAAAAAGACAAAAACCTGCACAGCAGATGTTGTAAGTTTAGCATCCACCTTTGCTGCAACTTAATTAGATGATATTCTGTACGAAATTCCGCTCAACTTACTAAGAAAACTTGTGTTTTCCGCTTAAGACTTAAACCGTTCAGTACAGAAAAACACCATGTAGAATACTTGATAAGATATTTCACCCTTCCAACCTACCAATACTGTTTATCAGCATAACCAACGAACTGAATCACAACAGGGTATTGTACGGTTTTGTACGCGACGGAGAACTGACCTCGGAATTTTGCTTCCATTTTGACAATGAAAAGGCTAATTTTCCGTTGAAAATTATCACAATGTATAGGTTGAATTGTTGACTTAAGAATTTAACTTCTACAAGGATATAACATCGTTTTCGAGTCCTGTATTTTCGAGGTAAAGTTTTGCAATCTGTGAAATCGTTAACTGGTTTCAAACACTGTTAACTACGGTAGTCATCTGGAGAGGGGAGGGTGGTGGTAAATGGAAGATTTACTCGGATTTTCGGATATAGTTTGATTAGTCTTTGTTCAAATTAAATATTATTAACTCCAGTTTTCTGTATTTCTATAACACTCGAAATCAGGTGTAAGATGCAGAAAGAACGTCGCTGAAATTTGTTCGAAAAGCTTGGATTCCCAACCTTGTGCTCCACCAAATACCTTAACTAATAAAATGCATAGAATGATTCGAAAAAAGTACAAATCCCTTTAAAGATAGAGAGAAAAAACTTTAAAAATGTACTGGCTGTCTAGTGGATTTTAATTGCATAATTCCATCCAAAGTCCAATCCAAACAGTACTTCACAACACTGCCGATTAAATAGCTTTCCCAAAAATTGCCACTCGCACTTTTCTCTAACATATAAAAAAGTTAGAACCACACTGTATAGTAAAAAAAAACAGTACCACAGTATAGTACTGTTCAGTAGCTTTACAAAGAATGGTCACACGGCATGGTTTGATCCACAGATGAAAAAGTTAGAACCACACTGAATAGTAAAACAAACAGTACCACAGTACAGTACTGTTCAGTAGCTTTACAAAGAATGGTCACACTGCATGGTTTGATCCACAGATGAAAAAGTTAGAACCACACTGTATAGTGAAACACACAGTACCACAGTACAGTACTGTTCAGTAGCTTTACAAAGAATGGTCACACTGCATGGTTTGATCCACAGATGAAAAAGTTAGAACCACACTGTATAGTGAAACACACAGTACCACAGTACAGTACTGTTCAGTAGCTTTACAAAGAATGGTCACACTGCATGGTTTGATCCACAGTTGAAAAAGTTAGAACCACACTGTATAGTAAAACAAACAGTAGCACAGTACAGTACTTTTCAGTAGCTTTACATAGAATGGTTACACTGCATGGTTTGATCCACAGATGAAAAAGTTAGAACCACACTGTATAGTAAAACAAACAGTACCACAGTACAGTACTCTTCAGTAGCTTTACAAAGAATGGTCACACTGCATGGTTTGATCCACAAATGAAAAGGATGGAACCACAATGTATAGTAAAACAAACAGTTCCACGGTATAGTACGGCTTAGTAGCTTTCCAAAGAGTGGTCTCACTGCATGTTTTGATCAGCCACAGATGAAAAAGCTTGCATGCACCACACTGTATAGCAAAAAATAAAAAAAGTACCGTAGTACAGTACTGCTCATGATCAGTAGCAATGTTAAAATCAAAAAATGGCTTTATTTCATGGTTTGTTTCGGGAAAGTCAGAGATGAACTCAACCAACTTCTACGACCTACCTCTTCAAGAAAGGATACATTCCATGGTTTGATCCAAAGATAAAAATATTAGAACCACATTGTATAGTAAAACAAACAGCAGCACAGTACAATACTGTACAGTAGCTTTTAATTACAAAGAATGGTCACCCTGCATGGTATGATCCACAGATGAAAAAGCTAGAACCACATAGTATAGTAAAACAAACAATTCAACAGTATAGTTCTGTTCAGTAGCTTTCCAAAAACCTATGGTAACATTGCTTGGTTTCTCATCCTCCCCCTTGTTTTCCTTTAGAGCTACAGGAATTAACCTAATGAGGTAATTGGGTCATACATTTGATACAGGATTTTGTACCATATGAATTTTGACTGATCATATGATATTTGTCAATTCTGCACCCCATTTTCTCTGTGATATATTAAGACTTCGAAATTACACAGACACAAAAAAGCGGATAAAAAGCAAAACTTGAACTACGCAATGTGGAGAATTCAGCACTAAGCCTTGGAATCAATGTATCATTTCGCATTGAAAGGCAAACCTCATTCTACGTTAAAATTGCTGGTGAATTTGCTCTTGAACTTTTGACTGGGTGCCTCTCAATGATGGTTCCACTGCATTACTCCATTTACAGATAAATGTACAATAAAACAACAAACTGTTACTGAAAGGTAATAGTATGGTTTAATAGTTGTCAGAAATGTAGATCACATTTTATGTTTAGCTACAGATGAAAATGTTAGACCTCCAAGGGAAAGTGCAACAACAAAAATGGCTTTATTTCATGGTTTGATTATATTCGGGAAAGTCAAAGTACGAACTTAACCAACTACTGTGACCTACCTCTTCAAGAAAGGCTGCACTAATGATGGTTTGATCCACAGATGAAAATGTTAGAACCACACCTATCAGTAAAACAAACAGTACCACAGTACAGTACTGTTCAGTAGTTTTCCAAAGAACGGTCACACTGCATGGTTTGATCTACAGATGGAAAAGTTAGAACCACACTTTTTAGTAGAACAAACAGTGCCATAGTACAGTACTGTTCAATAGCTATCTAAGAGTGGTTACACTGCATGGTTTGATCCACAGATTAAAAAGAATAGCAGTCCATCACTGCTGTGGATACTCGAAGTTCTTACCTCCGTTTCCATAATGTAAAAATTTAGATCAACATGAATATATTGAGGAATAGTGTTTTACCGAAGCAGTCTAGTATTACAGGCCCATGCCAAGTTTCACGTACCGGCGATATTTGTTAAATCTATCTGATTTCACTCAATCTGAGATTTCATATTACAATGCCTATCACTCTTCTAAACTACCACCGCCACATTTTTAATCTGCGGTACGGTTCTGGGGTCTGTTTCTAGACAGCTCCGATGAGTTTATGGGCCAGGAGTTACATTTATAGGTCGAAGTCTATGAAATGTTTTAGTATTTCTTAGCCTATAAACCAGGCTAAAGTGCGAGTTAACCTAAAATTTTATTGCTTAACCGTGAAAACCAACAAAATTGTAATTTTTTTTGTAAACAATGCGATCACAAAATAGTTTTTAGGGACCCGATAAGTTAGATATTTTGTTTAATTTTACAATATCTCACAAAATGAATTCTGGATATCGTTTTCTTTTTACCTTTGAAAGAGTTCTGTTCTTAAGTGTGTAATAAAAATGCACTTTTTAAATACGCCCAAAAACACTTAATTAAAGGCTTCATTACAACGTTTTTTGCTTCTTGTCGCCTCGATTCTCACAGAGCTCGTCGACCACCGTGAAGTCGTCAAAATGGGTGTATTGCTTGCTAGATTAGCGAAAGTCTGTCACAGCAAACGTCGTATATTGTCTTCATAGCACACGGATACTTGACCTTTTGACAGAAATACGCAAACTATTACAGTCCCTGGAACTTTGAGTGTCAACGGGAAACACTGGAAAAATCAACGTTAATGCTATCAACAAACTAATTGGGTTAAAATGGCGGAGCAATATTGGAATGAGATAAAAGTGGTGCGATATTGCTATTTTTAGCTGTAAGTTATCACAGTTTGCTATATTGAGTCTCTTCGCCAAATGAAAAATCTCAAAATTGATAAACAAGTAAAGGTGGGGAACATGTAATGAGCTTATTAAGCGGGAATGATAATACATGAATTGAAGTATTCTGTGGTGTGTTTTGGGCGACTTCTGGAAAGATCGAAGGAATGCTTTTATACTATTAGAAAAGTTTATTGACAGTGTACTGTTTCTTTAAAAAATATTGTGCAAGTAGATTGCAACAATTTTTTTGTTGATCACACGCAAGAATCACAAGAATGGAAAAGCTTTTGTTTCATGAAAAGGAATTAAAACATGAAGCTATTTAAGTTCTGTTTCCGATGAAATTGGACAATGGCCGCCGAAAGTTTAATTTACAAAAATAGATCGGATAACGAACCTCAAATTAGCTTGATTATATTAATTTATAGACATTTTATAAACTGTTTATGACCGATCGCCGCGAGTTCAAAATACTTTCAAGTTTTATAAACTTGTAACATATCATGTGGTGTAAAGACAATTAACGGCAGTGGTAGTTAACACTGAAAACAATGTTTAGAGTGGTTATGTGTTCTGGTGATAACAGGGTTAGTAATAGCAGAAATAGTGCTGCTTGTGGTAGCAATGTCAGTATTATTGTGGGTGTTAATGAACAAAGTCGAGTGGGTAAAAGTAATAGCGTTCGTGGTAGAGATGAGCGTCACTTTATGGCTGGTTCCGCGAGTGAGCAAGATGATGCGAATCCTGAGCTCTGATTGGCTAACCGAGCCGACTAGATAGACTTATCTTGCCTGCTCGGGATTTCCCGCGTTGTCCCGCGAAACAACCAAATGGCCGTGTAATAAATCCTTTATTGACCAAGTTTTTTTGGGTCAAGACAGCTTGTCATTAACATCGCTTTTTTTTCTTTCTGTTAATTTTCATTTTTAGTTAATACATCTTCGTGGTTTTCTCGCCTTCCTTTGCGAAACAACAACGTAAAATGACCATTTTTCACGTTTTCTCGAAGACACAGAAGTGAAAGGAGCAATGAATAATTTGATGCTTGACGTGACCATCATGGCTGCATTCGTTTTGTCGTAGCTGTAGCAAACAAAACGGATAGAAAATCAAGTTAAGTTTACCCACATTCACGGCTAGATTTAACATTGGCTGCAAATAAACCTATCAACATTTAGTTTAGTAACACAGACCGAAAATTTGAATTTTCGAGATTCATGTAGAATGACAAAGGAAATGTAAAACTAACAAAAATTCAAGTATAAAGGAGGCGTTTTCTAAAGAAACTGGTTCTCTGTCGGTGCGAAATTAATTTTCAGTGAAAAGCACAAATAGATGCGAGTTGATGACGCAAGTTGTAGCATTCGCTTCGGTGGTGGGGGGGGGTACTCCTTTATATGGGCTATATAGGTATGTGCGGCCTTAAAGGGTGTGGTTTTTCAGCCGTTTTGGTCATAAATAGGGTATCGATTTTAGCCATTTTGCCGCCATTTTGGTAATAAATAGGTATCGATTTTTGCACTCGTTATAGTGTAGGAATCTGAGCTCCAACCCGCTTCTTTGCACATGCAATCGTGTAACCTATCTAACAAAAGCAGATAAACATTGACTTAAACATTGGTCTGAACTAGGGAAATAATTATAAGGCAGGTCTGAAATAGGGTATTTATTTAAAGGTCAGGTCATAAATAGGGCACCAAATTCTTGGTCAGCTCATAAATAGGATAGGGAAAATCGCAGATTTTGGTCATAAATAGGGTAAAGGTTTTGGGAAACGGGCCGCACACCCATACCCAATTTTTCTTTGAGTACTTCCCCCCCCCCCCCCCACGATTCGCTTTCGCTCGTTCGGTAAACCATTTTTGAAACAAAACTTCATTTATTACTTCTGAGATACATATGCCATTCAATGCTTCTCTCCGTAACACTGCTAACAAGCTTATACTACAATGCGATTACAAGTCCCAACAATTCCTATACCCAGAGTCGCATTGTTCCCATAGCGAACCCAAAAAGAGCTTACAGATTAAGTACATTAGAAGATCATTCATTTAGAGGACTAAGAACTTAAAGGTTGCGTTGTGGAAACTGAAAGCTTTTTGGAATCTAACAGTTATCCGTGGCTAGCACTGAGTTTATAACAAATACAGTCGATTCTAAAGATAAGATAGCAGAAGTTGGGACACTATTCATATTTCCCGTACGCCGGCAAAATTTTGCAAGTCGGCGGCGCCATTGGAACAGAAGTAGTTTAAAATGTCTTAGAATATTATCCGCCGTGGATCCGGTCCTAATAGCGGGAACGCGCGAAATTAAGCCGCGGAAAAGCGACAATCCGGTTTTGTCATAATTATAAAAATCACCTGACGTTCGTCTTGTCAAATCGCCGAATCCTTTCTCCTCAGTCGCAATTATTCCACAGTGCTGCTGTTCAAAATGGAGCCTCTCTCATACTTACGGTTTCAACTAACTATAGCTCTTGGGCAAAGCTTTTTTTCTGTGAATCAATTGATCAAGTTTCTCGATAAAAGGCCATCATTGCAGGGGCCTGTTTTTTGAAAGTCCCGCACGACAAGTTACCGTGACCGGAGCTCCAATTTTTGAGTCAATGTCAACCGGATGCTCTGTAGTCCCTACCGTACAAACCAACCTAGCGGGCAATTCAAGTTAACAAGGAATTGTATTGCTCAACGCCAAGAGTCGACAAAACTGTGCATGTAATTCCCCTTTGTAAATATTGCGATCATAAAAGAGCTTTCCGTAATTTATATAGGGACATTCGAGAAACGAGCCATACGTGATTCAGAAAGCTCAACGTCTTCATCAGTGACTAAGTATAAACTACAATGGAACATGTTCTAATATGGTTGTCTCTTTTAATGGTCCTTTCAGTGTGGTTTTTGTGTCTTGAGTCTCTGGGTGTGACGAAGGGTGGGGACTTTTTCAATTGAAACCCACTGGGCTGTGATTTCCTGTGGTTGAGTTTGGTTTACTTTGTTTAACGAGGTGAAATCTTTAAGGGCTGCATTTTACACCACTTAGACCAACTCAAAATCGATCCGTTTGGCTTTCTGTTAAGCTGGATGTATTTAAAATGACAGGCCTAAAATGTTTCGCTTTAACTACACGAAACATAAACACAGGAGTAGTTTACTATTGTCAACGAGTGTTGATTCAGAAAGCTCAACGTCTTCATCAGTGACTAAGTATAAACTACAATGGAACATGTTCTAATATGGTTGTCTCTTTTAATGGTCCTTTTAGTGTGGTTTTTGTGTCTTGAGTCTCTGGGTGTGACGAAGGGTGGGGACTTTTTCAATTGAAACCCACTGGGCTGTGATTTCCTGTGGTTGAGTTTGGTTTACTTTGTTTAACGAGGCGAAATCTTTAAAGGCTGCATTTTACACCACTTAGACCAACTCAAAATCGATCCGTTTGGCTTTCTGTTAAGCTGGATGTATTTAAAATGACAGGCCTAAAATGTTTCGCTTTAACTACACGAAACATAAACACAGGAGTAGTTTACTACTGTCAACGAGTGTTGAAGCATTAATAAATCTAAATACAAAAAGTACAAATACATTGGTCAGCCTAGAATTACATTACGAACGTAAGCATTAAACTACAAAAAAAATTCTATTCGAGTAGTACCGCATGCGGTTCTAGTGCTTTTATTTCTGGACAAAACCACGGAGACTTAGAAATTTAAAGTTAGTGAACCGTACACTGTTTTTTTTTTAAGATATTTTCCAAAGGAATTTTAGTCCTCTTTTCCAGTTTGGCATAGATTCTTTCGTATTTAGAACGGCGTCGGTAGGTTTATCGGTTATAGGTTATACAGCTTGCTTACGCCAATCTAATCCTTGACACTGAAACATACCATTATGCCTCCACGTGGGCGGTAAAGTTCTCTTAATCTGCACTTCAGAGCTCCGCATATTGGCTTATTTACATTTTTAGCTCAGAAGTGGATTGATTGATTGCTTTGATTGTTAAAAAGGCGGCACTGCCATCGCTAGGGAAGTCCTTGAGCCGATATCGTTAAAAAGAGGAAGTTTCCAACGCGTTTAGAATCTGTAAAAGCAATTCACTCAATTCACATCGCACGCAGTGTAGAAATCCGTTAAGTAAGTGAAAACAAGAGTATATTTTTATTTTGATTAACAGCTCTTTGGGGAGTCTTTTAACAAAATAACAGCTGTGCACGTCTAAAAGAACATATTTTTATCTCGAGGTAAAAAAACAGGTAAGCCATGAATTCAGTTTTCGTTTGCAAGTTACAAATAACGGAGAGAACTTAGTGATATAAAAGGTTTAAGGATTGGGAACTAACATTTCAGTTGCTTTTCTGGGTGATTTAGTTTTTCTCATTTTACTAGTTCTATTGAATTTTAAAATATTTTTTCCAGCCTACGATGGAAAGAAAAACAAAACTTCTGTTTTTCTTGGTTCTTGTGCCCTCAATTTTGCGCTGTGGAGCTACAGATCAGTACCGCAACAAGCCGGGAGCGCTGCTCCAAAGTTTGAATGCTTTTAAGAGCTGCCAGGGCCAATTATGCGCTTCTCGAGTATCATTCTGTATCATTATGAAGAACTGTGGCTGTCTTGTTCAGCAAGGAGAGTACTGTGAGTGTTGCAAGGGTTGTGTTAAGTGCCTAGGAGATTTGTGGAGCCAGTGTTGTAGCTGTGTTGGGCTGTGTCACGTTGTACCGAACAGCAACACTAACCCACACTCTCAGCAGAAAAAGAGCAGCCATGGGGAGTTACAAGAGTCGTTGCCTCAGCTGTTTGAAGCCCTGAGTTATGGATCAAATATTCCAGTCGTATTTATGACGAGACCAAGAAAACGGCTTCCCACCTCCCCAGAGGGGATTCCAGGGGGTAAGTGATATGATTGTTGAAATTTATTGATCCTTCAATTCCCCGATGCGCATCATTCTCCACTTTGCTCTTTGCTTTTGACGCTCGCAGCATTATGGTCTACTGCTTTACATTCTTTTATTAAGTAAATACCTCCACATTTATTTGACCCTAACCTAGTCCACATAGTCGGAGTTTATTAGCAAACGTCAGTCACGATCTACGTAAGCAACAAAGCGCATTTATACACGTTCTCCAACAAACGTGGAATTTTACACGAACTGTAGATGAAAGTATCCTCTGACTGAATACCAGAAAACTTAAATCGAAGGAAGAGTTAAAAAATTCAAACGTCGATGAAAAGCCCCACTTTTATAACTTTCTTCGCCGAAAATATTTCCTATACTTAAACTTTAACTGCCGAACTCTAACATACGTTTTCAGCACCAAACGAAAACAAGAAATAAGTCGTCATATAACAAATGACACATGTGCTCAAGCATAAACCCTTCAAGTCAATAGAAATTAGTGTGGCAGTTTTGAGTTGGGGTAAGATTGACGTAGGAAAGGTGTGATTTCCACGCGTGGTCTCAAAGTGGTCGGTCTGTGAGGTCGAAGTTTACGCTACGTCCGGCTAAATTGGTTTTACGGATACCCCTGACTTAATGACATCATTTAAGCAATTATAATCCTATTTAGGGTTTGTCTCCGAACAACGAGTTTCGATAATCATCAACCTTTTCCTTATAAGCGTCTGAAATATTGTAACCACCATAAACACAAGAAAAACAAAATACTGAATTTATCTTTTTTGATGGACCGTTCCTAGAAATCTTTAAAAACCTACTACTTCCAAGGTGTGAAGAGAAATTTTCCTTGACGAGTACTATGCACTTTCTTATATATTTGTTGGGAAAATTTAGTATGAGATCAAGTCAGGATTCTTCAGTTGATCACATACTCAATTCTCTTTACCATTTTGCTTGACAATGTATTGAAATGTAGAGAGAAGTTGAATATCAATCGTGTGTGGGAGCGGATTTATTAAGTTACCATAAGGTTTTAATCACACCTAACGCCCATCATGCACTAGGAGCGTTCCTTTCCCCTATTACCTTTTCGATCGAGCGTTTTGACTGACTTTGTTATTTTTAGAAACATGGTGTCCTCGGCATTTTTTCTCAGAACAGCTTCCATACTTCTGTGATACTGCTTCAAATTATTGCAAAGGGTTGGTCAAGCTGGGGTGACTTTGCTTCAAACGGATGTTTTCTGCGAATCCTTGCAGGGTTGACATGAATTTAAAAGATAGGAAATTTGCACTGATATGGTGTTTGTTGTTTACAAATGGTTTCTTAGAAGAATTTTTCTTTTATTTATGTTTCTTCCATGGTTAGTAAAGCACGAAGTTAAAGTTTCTTAAGCCCTAAAATGTTTTAAGTTATTGACTACATTGTCTAAATTAAATAACCTCAAAGAGTTTAAAGCATTTTTTGTTATAACCCCAAGTACAAATTTCGACGTCTTACGTTTTTTATCTTGTTACAATCTCGCTTACAGCTTATTATGTTTTTAATCAAATTATGCAAAAGGTGGGAATATCCCTGGGTGGTAAATTATTGGCGTGAATTAATTATCTGTCATTTTTGTAAAAGATAAAGTAAAAATCTGATTAACAACCTCAATTAGATGCAATCCAATTGTATTTCGTTGTTCGTTGGACAAAGGTATACGAAACTAATAGAATCTTGATGGATGTCTTCTCTTAATATTTCATGATGCGGAATAAACACCTAATAGTGATTAATTCGTCAACGGGGCGATTAACACTTTCAGTTCATGGAAACGTGATGGGAAAAGTCCTCGCGTGATCTCTTTTGTTGCTTAGAGTCATGTAACGTGGTTCTGGCTATTGCACTGTTAAAAATTTTTACCATTTCACTCCAGAATCAAAACTAATTCTCATAGTTTACTTCTACAGCTAACTTTACTTCGATCACTTCCATAGTTTAAACTTGAGTCATATAATTTGGTTTCTGATTTGAACCCTTTCGCAGTTTCGGTCAAACCTCGTGTTACACGATTTGACTCTAACTTTTAATCTTTTCACTTTATTTGTCAATCTTCGAGTGTTATTAAAGCCTCTGACTTTAACTCTTCCACTACCAACCAGAGTCAAATCTTGAGTCAATATTACTTCAATCAGTTTTAACGCTTTTACCCCCACAGTCAAACTTTCAGACATATAATGAAAATGTAACTTAAACCCTTCTGCTACCAACCAGAGTCAAACCTTGAGTCAATATTACTTCAATCAGTTTTAACGCTTTTACCCCCACAGTCAAACTTTAAGACATATAATGAAAATGTAACTTGAACTCTTCTGCTACCAATCAGAGTCAAACCTTGAGTCAATATTACTTCAATCAGTTTTAACGCTTTTACTCCCACAGTCAAACTTTCAGACATATCATGAAAATCTAACGTGAACTCTTCTGCTACCAGCGAGAGTCAAAATTTGAGTCAAGCAATGTGATTTAGCGCTTTTACTCCCAGTCAAACTTTCAGACATATAAACTGCAAGTTATAAACTGATATGTTCCCAAAAATTAGTCCTTTCACTTGGTCAAACTTCAAGCCATACAATGTGACATACATTTCAATTCTTTCGATTTTGTTTCTCGCTGCCTGTCAAATCTTGAGTTAATACAATGCGCTTCTATAAACTCTTGACCCTTTCGCTCCCACAATCGTACCCTTGTTCATCTAATAAGGTTCCACCTATCAACCCTTTCACTCGCTTAGTCAAACCTTGGGTTAAATAATTCAATTCAAACTTTTAACACTCTGATTCTCTTGGTGAAGTCTAGTGCCATACAGACTTTACTATTAATTGAACCGTTTCAATGGTAGAGTCGCACTACAAGTTATATTACGCTTCCCACATAGATGGACGGTGTCAGAAGTCTATAACGAGGGGTATCGATGTCTCTTATTTGGCTCTGCCCAAAATAAATGGATAAATGGTATTGTGGGGATAGTTTCTAAAGAAACTGGTGCTGCGTCGGTGGGGAATTCGCTCCGACGAAGGGCTAACGCTCGAAACGCCCCCTTTTACCTTACGGTGGTGTAACTTACTTTATCAATTCGTTTGATTTACCCAATTTCTTGTGAATCATAAATAACTGAGGTTATTGCGTTTTATCTTATGTTAGGTGCATCGAACGCCACTGTTCAAGTTGAAAGTGGTCCTAACCACCAAGATGTCTGCAAAGTTGCATTTTTTGACAGATGCTTGTCAAGGGAGTCATGTGTGAGTTCGTGCGCATCAATGGGTTCCCATAGATACCGCTGGTTTCACAACGGTTGCTGCCAGTGTGTTGGCCAACAGTGCGAGGATTACGGAGAATTGCAGCCACTTTGCAAGGACTGCTCATCATAATATAGCTAAGCTTTAGCTCAGTTAGTGAATTCTACAGAATTCCGGCCACAAACGTTTTCTAACTGACCACTAAACAAGTAGTCCACTAAACGCAAGCGATTGGTCTTACGAAAAATTTGAGATTTGTCACATGTATACAGCTTCACAGAGTACCAATTGTTTCTTTCAAGAGACAGAAAATAGTGCTCTCAACCTTCTTTTTGTCCTTTTTGTTTAACTCAGGATTCCTAATGCCTCTTCATGGGTAAAGTAATGTTATATTTTGTTTGTTCTAGCTTAGTTTTAGTCAGTTTAAAGAATGTTTAAGCAAATCGTGACAGATTCAATAAGCCTTATCTATGTTCTCTTAAAGACCAACCGTCAATTGGTATAAAGATAACCTGTACCATGGAAATTCATTTCAATTTGTGCGGACTCAGGACCGTTCTTCACAATATCAAACACCTTCAACCTTTGATCTCAGTACTGACACCAATTGCTGTCAACGACCAGTCTTCTTGGTAGCCATTGACTAGTTCGTCACGCAACTATTCCCCCAGAGAGGAGCGTTGCGTGACGAGCCAGACAAAGGCTACGAAAGAGACTGGAACGGCTTGATTTCGTAACACATGAAAAGCCATTGGGGTCAGATTTTAAAGAACGTGACGAAGACTATTAAATACAACTGTCCAAACAGCCAAATCCTCAACACTATCAGCATTTTGCCAGATTATATTATGGCTGGAAGCTACCAGTTCAAAATATTAATGAGCATAATAATAAAAAACGTTGTTTTTTTTCTTTCAAACTCAACACCGCTACCGCGTGTAGAAGCGTTGACGTAAACCGGCAAACGTGAACTCTTCCCAGGAGAAACTCCCATAAAAATGACGGTGCTGCTCGCCAGAAATTTTTGAAAAACACCCCAAAAGGTAACAAAATCTTGTTCAATGGGCGTGGCTCAACAAAAGTTTAACACCCAAGAGGTACCAATTCGAAACAACTACAACGACAAAAAAAATCGACGCCCTGATCATTTTCAACGACGTAGAAACGACAATAAAGAACAATTGACTGAAAAATAGCTCCTGTAAAATTTTACGCCAAAAAAGGACAAAATCTACAAACGTTTGACCCCCATAAGGTACGACGAACACCCCGTCATTTTTTGATGAGAGTCCCCCATCCCCCTCCCGGGAAATTATTAGAGAAATTCATTATCATTATCTTATGCAACACGTATACATTAAATATTTGGTAAAATTGTAATATTTAAACGTTTATCAATAAATCAACGAAAACAGCTCCAAGTGAGTATTCTTTTATGAATTCAAGACAAAAATTACTTGTAAAGAAATGTGCTCACTTTAAATATTTCCAGCAGTAGTTTGCCCTTGTGAGGTTGATCTATTTGCTATATATATTTATTTTTTCTCAAGCATCTGAGCGGGCCGGAATCCTAAATCCTCGAATTTGATAGGCCAATCAGGTGGAAAATCTTACAAAATTATTTACTAAAATGGTTTAACACATCAACGAACAGATACTGGGAAGTTACAGTAGTCTACCTAACTCTTCAGGGGCACCCAACGAATGATTTCGGTAAAATATCTGTTCGAATGTAAGGTCGCCTAAATTTTTCGGAAAATTTCTCCTCAAGGGAAAGAACACGTTGTCTTGATTTTCGGAAAAAAAAATTGCCCTAGAATTTGCGTAATTTAGGTGGTCGAGAAAAAGTTGTCCAAGACTTTTCGTAAATAGATAGTCAACAGAAAGTTACCCTAGAATTTTCGTTCGAGTTACAACTCGCAATTTTTGGACGTCGTCCGCAAGTTAGGGATGTATAACGCATGGGTGCAGAAAATCGAAGTAAGATTTATCTGAGAAGGCAGTCCAAATTCACCAAATCAGAACGTCTTTGTTTAACGTTGTACTCTCGTACTGACTTGAACGACCTGGTAAGCTTAATTCTCACAGTCTTTATGCTGTTGACCGACCTTTCCGACGCGATAAAACTTAGGTCATCCTCATATTTTTTTTTTTTTCGTTTAGCGTCGAATGCGTTTTCTGATATTGGGTCGGTCGGTCGGATTGAAAAAAAAGAAAGTTAAAAAAAAAGTCATAAGAATTATTTCAAGTGAAAAATGGTCCAACTACGTACTGAGTTACTTTTTTTTAAATGCCAAAAATTTGGGTCGGTCGGACGACGCTAAACGGAGAAAAAAAATTGGATGGCCTTAACGCTTATGGATAAGCTGGATATGTTTATACTAGATTTGTTTTCTCCTTGTTTAAAACGCTTTTCCGCGATCAAATTAAAAACTGGAAATTTTATCGGTTTCAAACATGTATAGGTAATAATAATAAACATTCACCTTACATCTAACTGATCTAAGTCATCTGAATGCTTTATTTTTCTAAGTTATGGAAGATATGGTCGACGGTAATGTCGGCTTGTTTGTCTCTGTTCAGTAGCGTGTGATTTCTTCCCCTAATACTTTCGAATAAAAACGTTACTCCCTAAAATTTTCGGAATCTTTTCATAGACGCAAGCTTTTACAAAAAAGGTCTCCTAAAAATTTCTAACGACAGCAATGCTAGCACGAGTCCTTCATTTTTCGAACAGACCTATAAAGGTAGCTAAAACTTTCGGATGAGCCAAAAAGGCCGCCTAGGATTTTCGAGACGAATACAGTTCCCCTAAGAAATCCGAACAGATAAATAGTTTTTAGGGCAGCTCCAGATTAATGAAACAGGCTTCTAAAGCATAGAAAAATCCATTTAAGGCACTTCTGAGGGATTTGGAAAAATTTGGTCGTTGGGTGCCCCTGACTCTTTCAAACCCTACACTTCGTTGAAAA
>OX453286.1:21493809-21566309 GCA_949710005.1 Ricordea florida | reverse complement strand
CCAATTAGATTCGAGGATTTGGGATTCTGGCCCGTTGAGATGCTTCAGAAAAAAATAAATTGTCTTATTGCAGTACCTTTGTTCAGTATCTTCAAATTTTTGTGTGACCTGGATTGGTGAATGTGCTGGAAACAAACTCAAGACTAATTAACAATTTGACCCGTAGCCCGCAAGGGCTACGGGTCAATAGCCCATGAGGCGAAGCCGAATGGGCTATTGACCTGTAGCCCTTGAGGGCGAAGGGTCTAATTGTTTTAGTATCACCCAACTAGTCGGACAGAAGAAGCAATAACAACGTTAGCAAATGCAAGTTGAAGAAAGATTTATTTGGGAATAAAAGAAAAGGAAGCGCCACGAATTTCGCTACTCGAGGACTATTACTAATAGACCTCTAGTAGCGTAGCCAATCAGATTGCGGCATTTGCATTAGTCCACTAGTTGGGTAATACTAGTATACTGTAGTCCCTTGGCTCAAACTGCCAGCCTATATTACCCTTACTTTTATAACTTCACCATGTTGATTAACAATTCTCTGAAGTTTTTGTTTCTTCAGTGGTTAAAAATACCAAGCAAATGGAACATTTGTTTCCAACTGAAATAAACATGTACAATCAAAGCTCAACAATATTGGATGGCATTAGCCCAATATAACTGATCTAGCATCCCTGTATGATGGAACATTGTCAATCCCATTGTAATTTTAAATTGTCTCTAAATAGCAGTCTGGCTTGCTAAGTAATGTATGAAGGTAGCCAGCAACTCTGAGACTAAAAACTGACAATGAAAAAGGTTCTTGAGTTTTTAGGGAGCTTAATTAAGCAAGCATGACTTGTGCCTTGTGACAGCAAAGCTCCTTTAATACTCATGATGAATCAGGTGTTAGCAAATTACAATGTGCAAATAAACGATGGATAATAATCCATCACCTGGTTCATTATTTCAAACCAGCGTAGCATTGAACTGTCTCACTGTACACCTGGTTGCAATGTGCACTTTTCCTTTACATGTAACTACTGTACCACTATTTCAACATTACATACACCTCCTGATAGTAAAATAACCATGCTAAATACTAATTTTCACCCAACTGTGTGGTTTTTAAGATCACAGGTTTGATCATCCAAGCTCTAGTTTCCGAGTATAACCAAACAACCTCAGTATACAATGACACTTAGATGAAGGCCATTGTACATGATGTGCTTTTCTGCCATTAATATATTTCTGTAGAAATTTTGTCCCAGGTGAAGTCATAGAACTTCTAGGAATGCAGTGTCACATGTTGGATGTCCCTTCTGTGACCATTATTGACCACCACCCAAGTCCAGAAAGTATTATTTACTGTGTCTTGAACAGAACTCTTTGATCCTGTCACATGCCAATCTCGTCATTTCCTCTGGTAATGTGAGCACAATGCGGAAGTAATTGGGGTACTGGAAGCACTGTAAGGACAAAAGAATTGGCAGATAAAAAAAGAGACACTGCACAGTTAATGTTACATGTAACACAAATTTATACAAGGGTACTGTCACTAAAACCAAAGTTCCAAAAATTAATAACTATAGACAATAATTGATAAAAGTTAACAATAATTATTGTACATGTACAGGATAACTGTGGTTTGTATCTATCCAGCTTAAATTAAAACACTTTAAAACTTGTGCATGGGTTTTAAAACTGGTAATTGCTGGAATGCATGTGCTTTTAAATTAAGTTAATCAAATTTATTATGCTGAATGTTATCAAGAATGAATTTAATATTGCAGTAGCCAGTACCTAAAATACTATGCCGCTATCAATAGTGCCTCACAGTATGATATAATACCTTTCCAGGCAGACAAAAGACTGATTGCTCTGCTACAAGCTTTTCTGTGAAATCAAGATCATCTTTGATTCCATTTAACCTGCTCACATCAATACCAACCTGTCGAAAGGAATACAAAAATTAGAGCATGCAAGCTGATCACAAAAAGTTAAAGTAAACTACACTTGTAAAAGAGGAAAGAAAACAGCTTTAAAGCTCCTGTCCTTATTAACTTGGAATAAATATATTTATCAGGACTTAAGCCCAAGCATGCCCAATACTTAACTCCCACTTGATTAACAAAAACCAAAAAGAGAGACTGAGAAATTTCGCGTACTTTTGTTAAGAATGGGAAGGCAAGGGGAGCTAATGTGCTCTCTTAAACTTTTTAGTATTGGTTCAACAAGTTCCATAATCACTTGCAATACTGTAGTTCTGAAACTTTGTTTGCAGACTTTCTGAGGAAGCCTTTAAAAATCATTTGTGACAGTGGTGGGCTGACTTGTAGCACCCCATGGTATTAGGCATAATTTCCAGTCTACTCAGTTTTGTGTTGGGTGGCAAAAAAACATTTTTTTTTGTTTGTTCGCTGTTGTTCCAAAACATCCTTGACATTCTAAATTAAGTACTTAAATAAATAAAGGACTTTGGACTCCATATATTAGGGAGTTTAAGATCTCCGAGGGCGACGGCAGATAAAAACATCACCTCAAAATATGACTTAGCTCTATCATAAGGGTTTCGCGATTATTCAATCTCGTTCACGTCCTACAAAATTGGCGAAGTATCCTAAAAATAAATTGGTACGAGCGGTTTCAAATTGAAAATAGAGAATGAAAGATTCTCTGTTACATGCTGAAGTTCTCATCGAAACCTCAAATTTGGTGATTTCACGTCGTCGTTATGCAGAGGACCGCTAATATACCTGCTAAAATCCGTGCTGCACGTGCAGCACGATTATAAATACTCTTTTAACCAATGATATTATTGTTTTGTGGGGTTGTCGTAGTCGTAGCCGTCGTCGTTTCTTAAATTCCCTATTAATTTGAACTTGAGTGCTACAGGTGACTGTCAGTTCCTCTTACCATCATGTACATTGCTCCACATGGCATAACTGGACTGAGCTCAGGAATTTCACGCAGCGTGTCGTAACAGACTTCTGCATTCCTCTGAAGGTTGACAGAAACATTTAAATTATTGTTGGATACCTTGAATTTGCAGATATAGATCTTCTATTCTAAAAAGAGTTGGAAAACATTGTTTTCATGCTTTTGTCAATTCCAACAAAAACACCTTAAAGGGAACCTGATGTAATATGCAAAAGAAAATTTTTTCGAAAACACAAGGACAACTTTAACTAAACTATAGGGTTATCTTCCTGCCATACAATGACTTTGGCTGCATTGCATTTACTGTGTCCTGAATTTTGCCATACTCATGAAGCCCAGTGCAATCTATTATGACTGTTATTGTGGTCTATTTTTTTGGAAATATATATATATATATATATATATATATGGTGGAATCATTCACTGGGAGACTGACTGGGATGGGGGTGTTCATCATGAGAAGAGTGGCCGTGGGAGAGGTGCAAAATCTGGAGGTCTTAAATTTTGGAATGATGGTAGTCCATGATATCCAGTTACTTTATGTTTTAGCACTGTGCAAAGAAAGGAGTAGGAAAGCAAAATGGATGCACCAACAATCCTTGGAAAGCCTTTTGCAGTACTGCTTTTTGTATTGGATTAAATTTTTTCCAGTGAACAATAACACATCAAGGGTATTTGCTTTATTGCATTTTTGTCACAGTGTGAGTGTTAACAAAAGCCCATTTCCACTGCAAGGACACCATTTACAATATGAAAAATGTTCCCTTTGTATGCTGTGGTTTCCCAATACTCAGTTTTGTTCAAGTGGGTAGAAATGGTAAGAAAACTAATCATTTCAAGAACAGTTATATACCTGTACCACTTTCATAGTCTTCTCAAAGAAGGTGCTTGGTATGTTTGTTAGGATTTCTGGTAAAGCTCCTTGAATTATGGTGTTTGGGCCAAGGATTTGTTGAGACATGGATACAAGTCCAGGCCTCACCTGACAGTAAAAAAAAAGAGGACATCAGCCATTACTGCTTTGAAGCACCAAAAGATGTTTAAATTCTCATTATTTTTTTTTATTTTTATTTACACTACTAACAAGTAGTTACACAACTTACACAACTAAGAAATACAGTGACGACAAGGGCAAGAAAGAAGAAAAATAGCTAATTATCATTATAGCTTGACACTTTGTTACCCATGGATGCCTTCATTTTTTTTCTTCAAATTCATCAATTATGCATAAGTGCAAGAGAGGAAGTCATATAGGCACTGAATGTACATGTTTGGATATCTGATTTAACGTATAACTCTGGGTGTGCATACATTGTTTACAGTTCATACTTTTATTGATATCACATTCTCTATCAAATACCTTGCAATAGTCTGCTAAGCATGTTTCATATTGTCAGATCTCTCAGTGTTTAATTTGTGTGTTTCAATCTTGCCAGCTGAATTGGAAACAGGTGCAGATCTGAGCTGTGCTACGACCACTGTCAACTAACCTCACTTTCAAATGCCCCATTCTTGTCGTAGATTAACACCCATCCTAGCCTCCAACCTGGCACCAAAAACCTGAAGGAGATTTTTAGTTTGTTACATTTCACAGCAGGCTCTAATTAATTCAACAATAATTTATGTTCACATTGCAGCCAGGTGTACAATCAAACAGTTTGATGCTGTACTGATTAAACAATGATTGTAACTTGGAAAAGTTACAAATCACAGAACCTATTGTTTTAACACTCCTGCATGTCTATAGTGTCTTCTTTAGGGGTCGAGTGTTTTGGACCACACAGCTAAACCACTTCACCCCCTGAATAAGAAACTACATAGCACTGCCAAAATGTCAGGTCACAAGCTCTAACATTTTGAAGTTACTGTACATTCATTTATAATGTAACCAGCATCGAAATATATTTATTTATTTAATCAAGTTTCAGATTAACAATAGAAATGACAATTATCAACCAACCGCTCAATCTGAGGAAGGTTTAAGACAGAGTACCAGACGCCTTTAAAATGAGCCACCTATTATTATCATAAATAAATTAACTTAAAAATACATGTATGTCAGGCCTGGATTATTTTTAATGATGCAGCAGAGGTTTTTGCTGGAGACTTTGTATTGATGCAGGGTTTAATTTAACCACAAACTTAGAACAAACAATTATTATATTTATCAAATTATATAATTATGTGTTAATTAAAATGTTTGATTTAATAATTATTATTATAAATGTATTTTCCATGAAGTAATGCTGTTCTTCATTTTTTAAAACTAGTTACCAATGGAGAACTGCCCCATTCCTGACATCATGGATTATCAACAAACTGATCGCATGATCAGGAAGGAGCAATTTCTTAACAAGAATTTGTTTAAATTAAAAAAGTTACATCTGACAAGTAACTAACCTCTTGGAAATCCCACCACAGGTTAAGATGGGTACATTCCTGGATATTTCACCAAGTGGGTAAAATTTTTGTCCAGGAAACACCTGTTAAGAGGAAGAAATGAGAGGCACTCAATGTTTGTAATCTTTGTGTCTTTGTAATCAAATGGTTTTGAGTGCATTTTGGAATAAATGTGCACAAGTAAATTTTCCGAAGACTACAACAATTGCACGAGCCTGCACTCAATCAGCTCCATCTTTCTGAAATGTTTGGGATTAATTGGCATGCTTTTGCCCAATCAGAGCACAGGGTTCTCCTTATCGGAAGATAACCGCTAAAATTTACCCCTTGTCAGAGCACTTATTGCTGCTCGCAAATGCTCAGAAGTCTTAGAAAAACATGCATTGACCAAATGCTTTACTGCTTTGAAAAGATCCCTTAATTGTTATGCTGAAAATTACAGAGAACCCTGAGCGCATTGAAATTTTTGCATGCATCTTACTACTCTGGTGATAATAGAATAGTACCCTGTTTAATTGAAAGGGGTATAGCTTTGTTCCTTGGTGCTTCATGCCATGGACATAGTCTTAGCCATGTGAGCATCATCTTAGTAGAGTACAACTTTTCCTATTTATCTATATATTACTTACAAGTGGTAATAGTGCATAAATGATATAAAACTTGTACTTACAGCATATTCATAAACTTCATCGGCAATAACAGGAAGCATATACTTCTCAGCAACTGAGATTCAATACAATTTAACATATGGTCAATTACGCTAGTTACCTGACATGTGCATGTAGTTGTGGATTACAAAATTTTCATCTGTGTTGGTAGGGTACTGAGACACTTAATATAACATGGTGGCATTTTTTTTCCAATTGACCCCTATAGTAACAGTAAGGTTTCCATAGGTTTTTTTTTTATCTATTTACAGTATACTGTAATTTTGCCCTCATTTTCAAAGCAAGTGTGCTGATATAACATTCAGATGAAATGATGTGTTCACATTGCAATCAGTTCTGTCAGACATTATGAAACAAGCACAAATTTAAATTATGTCTGAATGTCCTTGATCTTCTGCACAGGGAGCTTTGAAGACCTTGGTCATATAATTTTTGCCAATAATTTGTGAGTTTGACCAAGTTTTGCCTAATGCATTACTGAAGAAAATAACAACCAATGACTGTAAAGTAACAAATACAGATGGCACAGTTGACACAGTGTTTCATTATGCACCTTCTAAGATGGCCTCAAGATGATCCTTTGAGTAGACAGAACCACAGGGATTAGAGGGATTGTTTATCAGAATGGCTTTTGTGCGGTCATCAATGAGAGACTCTAGATGGTCAAGATCAATTTCCCATGACCTGTTAGGCTGAAAAAAAAACAAGTTGAGGCTCTGGCTTGGTATGGATTTTATTCTTGTTTTTTCTTTTTGTTAAGGGGGGACTACCCGGCCCATAACAAAAAGGATGGCATTGCTAAATTGTCATATCTTCTTGGGGTGTAAAATCCAAAATGACCACTGCCCTAATTATTGCGGTACCTTTTGGGGTAAAACTGACAGAAACTGTATACCAGTCAACTTGTTTTTATTGTCTCATTCATTACTCATCGATGAAAAGACTTGACATTCATCTCTATTGCTATTCAAAATTTTGGTTTGCATGTCACTTGCAAATATATTAGTTGAAACTTTTGATTGGTTATCCTACTGAAAAAAGTGTGTTTTTGTGCAGGTTCAGCCAAAAAAGTGAACAAAAACATGAAACAAAGAAACTAGTCAAGTTTCATAACCATCTACATATATTAACAATGCTTAGAGTAACTGCTTTACCATCTAGCCATAATGAATGCTTAGTATATGAACTGAGCACACTGTAGTGAGTTATGGAAGACTAATAACCATAAAATGTAATCCTAACTATTGCAGTTAGATGGCAGACAGTTTAATGATTATGCCAGTTTATGCTTTACTTTTCAAGCTGCAACAGTAAGGGAAAACCCTGCCTGAAACTAAACAAGCCCTGTAAATGATGATAGCTATTTGCCATGGCTCAATCACATGATTATTATGGTAATAACTACATGATAATTATGACAATAATTATGATAATTATATATACAATTATTATAAATAATGATGATAATTGATATGGAAGCCCTAGGTTTTCCAATGCACAAGCTTCCTTACCATTAAATTGTAATGCCTGACTTCATGGCCTCGGGAGATGCTTAACGTTTGGTAGATTGAGAAGCCAGGCTTTGGTAGCAGAATGTTATCTCCTGGATTTAAGAGCACATCTATAGCTAATTCCAGTGCACCAGAACACCCACAGGCAAGAACAACATCCTAGAAGGGTAGAACATATCTTGAATATAACACTTTTATAATTCACTGCCAAAATTTGAGTAATGACCTTTCTCTCTTTAAGTTTTTACCGCAAGTGTTGCATATTGTCGGATTAGCATGATCCTAATAAACGCGTGAAGTCTTTCTGATTGTCTCGTACTTCACTGAGGTTGAACTGGCGAACTCCAGTACTCTACACCCCGTGTTTGTGGTAATGGGAACGTGGTAGAGATTAATGTTACATCAGCTCAGGAGGTTGTAGCCTGAACGGGGAGTCACAGGGGGAGAGGAATGTGGCCTTGGCCCGGATTCTTTGATTCAAACCACCATCCCAGTCCCCTAAAAATTCCTTTAAGATTTTTTACATGTAATTCTTCAAGTTTCAAAAATTTCTTTTGATTCAGATCAGTTAAAATATTTGTTATTATAATAAAACCACAGAATGCAACAGCAATTATGATATTATTAATAATAATAATCATAATAAAATTGTTGAAGTAATGATAATAGTAATATTATGACTGTAATTGAAGAGCTGCACATGAAAGGAAGATGTCACATTTTTGGCAATTTTTTTTGGAAGAATCAACCAAAAATTTTGTCTTCGAGTAGTTTTCATGTGATAAGCAATGCCAATGAAAAATAATGCAGTACACAGTCACTGTAGTTTTACTTTTTGGTATCATAGAGATCTTTTGTTTAAGCCTTTGTTTGTCTTACTTTTTAATTAAAAAGTGTAAACAAAAATATAAAAAAAAGTGTTATAAAATACATGTAGCTGTTGTATTTGAAATACCTTGTGAGTCAATGGAGCATCACAGAAGGAATGCTCTGTTGCAATTGCTTCTCGTGTTTTCACGTAACCTTTATATTAAGAGTAAGCAATGTAATGTATCAGTCAAGTGTTAAAGTGAAGGGACTATTTTTAAGTCTGAATCAGAAATGTGACTAAGTATCTATGAATAATATATGAGCAGTTGTGCTAGAAAAGAGTTTTTAAGTGCAGCGCAAATATATGAATTATTTCATATTTTTTTCAGATTACTGATATCATTCTTTACATGGGCATTTATAAACCCACCTATTTACCTGATTCCAAAGTTGATGGGCAGTTTAGATTGGGTGGTAGAGGGGATTATACCCGACGTTAATTTGTCAAGTTGCAGCAAAAAATTGCAATTACTGGTAATTACCAAGAGGATCAAATCTTTGACTAGAATAATATTAGAAATAAGATAAGTAAGATAGAATTTTACCTATAAATTATTTAAATTATTTACCTGTTGAGGGGGCATAGCCATTGTATTTGGATGACTTAAGACTTTTTACAACAGCATCAACCATCTCATCACAAGGTTCCAGATTGCCAAATACTGTTGGATCTCCTGCAAATGCAAACAGGAGGGGACGTAAGGGTATGCAGTAATGCTGTTGCATTATTTTTTTTAATTTTAGGTTGTGGTAACCGGTGAAAATATGCATATCTTGTTGTGCTTTTGCTATGTTCACTTGGATCCTAACACTTTTATAGCAGTGTTTTTACTTTATCTCCATGCAGTTTTTCAGTATTTGTCCCTCTAACACATACTTCTATAGTTGGGAGTTATATTGCCGTCATGTCCAGCACACACTAATCAAAAGCATGTTTATACCAATGAATCAATCAGGGCAAAATTTCAGGGGTGTAGCTAGTTGGGGGTTGTGGGCTGCCTGGATCCCCCAGCCCTCCCCTTGTGAGATAATTGTTTGATGTCCCTAGAATTCAGGTGGCAAAACATGCAAATCCAAAGAATCAACAGCAATAAATCTTTTCCAGTGCTAGAGAGTTACATTTAATGAAACATGGTGTTGATCTTGGCATACCAATCTGGCAGGTTCCCTGGGTGTGACACAGTTTGACCCCCCCCCCCCCCCTTTGAAAAATCCAAGCTGGACCCCTGATTTTTTTTATCATAGCTTTGCTACAAGAAATCAAGGATCAATATCAGTTTCTGGGCAACCGTGCACCTACCCCTCCCCTAAACCAACATTAACGCTAACTTTTTAATTCATTATAACTTGTTGGATTAGGGGAGGGGTAGGTGCACAGTTGCCCAGAAACCGATATTGATCCGAAATCAATTACTAATATTGAGCAGTGGAATTATGTAATCCTCTGTAGGGTTTTGCCTGTTACAAACCTATTGAAAGAGCTATCATTTTTTTCTCTGGGTTGGGAGTTATTTTCATGGCATCCACAATGGCTCTTATGGGGTTGAATGTAGTCTTAGCTGTTACAGACGCTGGAATATGCCATCTTCTCCTTTTTGCTGTCGACATTTTGCCTGAAAGAGATAAATATAAAAAATAATATTTTTTTTATATTATGTTTATAATTGTTGTGGTGTTTTAACTGTTGAGTAATTTGAGTAATTGAGAAATTTAAAAGGTAATATAAATGGAGGAATAAATTTTGAATAACTATGAATAGATGATTATCATTAATATAGTTATCAGCATGTAAATACCCAACCAAGAACTGTTATATAATAGCTATAAACTCGGACAAAACCTATTGAGACACATGACAAAAAATACTTAGTTTTTGCACTCACCATGACAAAAATGCTTACCGTAGCTAGTTAAAAGACCATTTCGCACTTGGACGCACGCGGTATTATGTAAATAGGATCAGAATTTTGAAAAAAAAAATGTTATAGGCTCCTGTATAGTGTCAAGCCAAGGAAATTCGAGAAAACTGCCCTGGAGTATTGTCAAGTATATAGTTATCTCGACTGCACAGCAGGGATTACATAACCAACTAATTTATGTGAGAGAAACGCGCCCATTGTAAAATTGGAAACCATGTCTCTACCTGCTTGTGATCACGATTTATGTCTGCATTATTTTCGCCCACTGATATGTCCAACAAGTTGTGAAAGTAACGGGTAAAGACCGTAAAACAAAAGCTCATTTTAATTAAGGACCCAAGCGAGAATCGGACATGTGCAATTAACAAGGTCCAGACTGTTTGCGCTCTGTTTCGCGCCTGTACAGTTAACATCTTTTAGATTTAAAAATACTCTTCGAATTGAGTAAAAACCAATTACTCCTTAGCTCTAAATTATTATATATTAAAGTATATAAACGGTTAGTTGAGGTAGAAAGGATTCAAATTGAACAAAAGGTCAACAGAGTCACTAAACGAAACCTGTTGTTGTTTATGCATGAAGAAAAACATTGTCCAAACAGAAATCTCAATAGACCATGGATATTATATTTAAGTTCGTGAGAGGCACTGGCTGTTCTGGTAATCTGGGTGATTTTTTTAAATTGTTTGCTAATTCGAAGTGAAGAGGCCGGCATTAAACATGGCTTTTACAGAAACATAGAAATGCGTTACAGTCAGTGGGAAGATCTAGTAGTGACCCAATAACTTACAAGGATGGCTATTAGATTGGACATTTTTATTTTTCAATGTGAAATTGGAAATACTGTATTGTCACCGCGAACAGCAATGGACTATAACTTCCTCAGCCGAAAGTGTTTTACTTGGAACACGGCCGGACATTGCATTGCGTCAGCTGTGGGGTCCCAATAGAAGGATTTTTACCTTAACGACAACGACTACACAATAACTGTAACTTACGATTGGAATTCCCGATGGCGTTTTCCATAGTGGTAATGAAGAAAAACCGTTATGATTAGCCTTAAAGTCGGTTAATCTGTTCTTACGTTTTCATATCAATGATAATATTCTAAGCTTCGAACCAGGCGCTGTTTTGGGTGAAACCGGACGAACATTTTCGCTTTATCTTCTTCCACAAAAGAGGGCTTGCACAAAAAGCATTAAGTTTATCTTCCATGAAACTTACCTTGCCGTTAACGATGTAAAAGTCCCGTTGTCTTCCAGGAAAACTCTACATACAGCCGAACTGTACGCACTCACCAAATGGGTAAAATATTCAACGCTTCACACATCCACCAACATTGCGTGTGATTGGTCAATCTCCTGTCACACCCCCAGCCGTTCCCTCAACTGCTACGTCATCCTCAAGGAAACCTCTTGTCTAATCGGGAAATGAGTTAGCATTTTTGATAGTGATATTTTTGAAACTATAGAAATGGCAATATTTCTTTGTATGCTTGCAGTTGGTTCAAATATTTTTGTGCGAAAGCTACTTTATTTCGCAAGTCTGAAATTGCTACATGCAGCTCCCTTGACTGATCACATTTGTTACGGAAAGAAATGGGACACCACCAACCACTTGACTTTTTTGGGAGCTTTTGTCTGGGCATAATATTTTATACTATTTTTCTCGAATTTTTTTTCTAGTCATTTGATGTAGATAGAATTCTTATATCTTTATGTAAGAGTTGCATTTTTGCTCAGAATTTGTTGACTTTACTGAAATCAGCTGTCTCATTCGATAGTTGTGAACCATTTTTCCGAGCAACACAAGCGGCCAACTTAAAAAGCTAAGGAATGAACTGGAGTATAAACTAGACTCTGGACCTCTATTTGCTTGTTAGGTGCTAACATAAAATTATCCTTAAGTAACAAGAATTCATGATTGCTTCTAGTCATTCTCTTTTGAAAAAGGTCAAACGCGTCTTGTAGGCAATTCATGGAACTACAGGAAACTAGAAATATCAGGAGCCCATCCTGGAAATATTTATAAGCGATGACCCAAGATCACCCCAAATTCTTTCGATTTCTTACAGGCAGCCCAGGGGGTTCTGGGTAATTTCATCTTTTTCAATTGGTAGTCTAGACGATTTGAGCCGCTGTCCCAAGATCTGGATGGCGAGTCTCCTTAGGGAGAAACACTCCTTTACTGTTCTAGTTCGGAGAATTTGTTATTTGTTTAATTCAAAATCCTCAAGTTACCCTGGTGCCCTTGCGTTGATCATTTTCTCAATTCTCTCCATCTGTGTGCTTGATGATATAAAAAGTTCAGGGGTTATTTGCACATTGGTAAGTTCACGAAGTGATAGGGAAAAATAACATTTTGTCTCTTTATCACTCGACGAGTCACGAAGCGCTTACCATTTGAATGGAATTTTCGGTGAATTTTTTGAGACAATTGGTACTGTACTTTTTCTCGTGAAGGAAACGGAACGGATTTATCTGTACCATTTGATCCGAAGTCTCGGACGCCAGTAAGCTGGGGCCTAGTATCAATGTTTTCCTGCGCTACTTAGCTCAAAAGCGCGAACCGTCAAAACAAAAGAAAAACATAACTATCAACAACCAAAACTTAAAGGTTTCACACCTGAAGTGCAATAGATGTGTTGGAGGAACTGGAAGAGATTTGGCGTGGAGAACAAGCAGTTTTCGCATTGATAAACTTGTAACACTTGATCATGATCATTCGCGATATCCGCCATGCTGTCTCCTCCCAAATATCATCTTGAGGAACCTGGCACTGGTATTGTCAAATGGTAAAAAAATTTCCGGATATTCCGGTACCGAGAAAAAGGTAATACCTTGGAAGGTATTACTTTTTTTCCGAAAACATTCCACTGAAATAAATAAACCGTTCCATTTGAACTTTTACCGGAATTTTCGGTTTTTCCGTATAAATGGCAAGTGCACACGGTTCCACCCTAAATCCTCCGACTGAAACGTTAGCTAAAAGCGAAACAGGCATTGCGTTTAAACAAGCTAGAATACAAAAATAAATGAAATACAGGAAACAAAGCTTTCTTTAGTGTTTTCTTACTACTTTTTGGGACGATAGCTATGCACTGAAATGGTTAAATTACGACATATTTTGAAACACAATTCATATTGAGAAGAACACCTGGCATTCCATCGACAGGAATGCCAAAACGTTTGCAAAGGTCTTATCTGTTTATCGAGTGTTATATTCAAAACATGTCGCAGTTTGGAGCGCAATTTTCGGAATAAAACCCAAATCAAATTGAAATAGAATTCCAGCTGATTCGATTGTGGGAGTAAAGCTTTGAATGGTCCTTCTCAAGAAAAGAGCGGCTGAGTAATCTATCAATTATCATGTAGATTACTACTGAAACAGACCGTTTGCGACGGCTGAAAAGAAACCAAGACAGAAACGCGCCAGTAAACGACAACAAAACAGGCAATTCTTCGAAGCTTAAATTTCGCATGAAATAGAAAGGTTTTTTGTTTGCTCTCTAAAACACTCGTTTATTGTTCCGCCGGACTAGACATAATATTGAGAAAGCCATTTTTGAAAAGGTGCGACTCATTGACAAGTCACTTTGATAACTTTTGGTCTAGCCAGCGAAGCAGGCGCTCCAAGAGCTGTGGAGTGGTATGGAGTGCAAAGTGTAATTAAATCCATTAGAGGTGATATGTTAATAAAAATCATTGGCCGTTAAGAAAATCTTGGATTTCCTCGAATTCTCACGTCGTAATTTGATTGTGTCATTTTGGGAACCAGCTTATTGAGCTGAGCAACTTCATGCCAAAAACAGGCAAAATTGTGAAAATGGGTCCAGTGGGAGCCCTGTGCAGGGTCCCTCCTCCACTACCTTGAATAGTGCTAGGCCATAAGGTGAACCATTTAGCGTCAACCGTCAGTGCTAAGGGACTGTTCATTATCTATGGCTGATGGGGGAGGGGGTGGGGGTGGGGAAGGTGATTCTTTTAGGGACGGACCATTAAGAAAAGTGATTGGGGGGGGGGGGGGTGGGCAATTTTCAGCTTGCACGAATTTTTTTTTTCGCTCACTGCTTATGCAGGAATTTATTTTTCAGGTGAACCCCTCTGCACGAATTTTTTTACTATGTGTAAAAAAGTCACAATTGGACCTTCCTTCTGCATGAATTTTTTTTTACCTTCTTCTTTGCATGAATTTTTTTTCTTGGCATTTTCCCTTGTATGAATTTTTTTTTGTTTTTTCCCCCACTCACCCCCCCCCCTCCCCTCATCACTTTTCTAATTGTCCGTCCCTTAACCAAACTAAGTCAGATTAAAAATGTACCCCTCACTAAAAGTGTGTGTATCAAAAAATTCCTCCTCCCAGTTTATGCCACTAGCCCAAAACAAAGCTCAATTTAATATATCTGCAAAACTGCAGGGTTGAAACAACGGATTATAAAAGTTCACCCCCCCCCCCCCCTCGATTCTACCGTTGCAGAAAGCAGAACGCGATTCCGACTTTCTGCAACGGTTCGTGCAACTTGTCTCGCAATGATTTTGTCCGTTGCAAGGTATGTTCCTCTGTGCGATGTGTTTCGTGCAAATTGTCTAGCAACGCCATTGCGCCCGCATTGCGAGACAAGTTGCACGCTACATTCAGGCTCAATATTGAAACTTTAACCTAGCGCAAATAAAGGTTAAAAAATAGTGTCTAGTTTTCTGTTCATGAACGTGTTTATGCCTACTGACATGTTAACCGGGCTATACAATTTTCCCCGGGGGGGTACTTGGGTTAATGTTTGCTGGGTATGTGCCGCTGGCCTCTCAGAGCCCCCACCCCATTTTAGTCTATTTTTTGGCCAATTATAGACCCCATCTTAGTCACTTTTTGGAAAATGTAATTTTTGCGATCCCAACTTAGTCACTTTCTATTTATGCATCTACCTTGTTACCTTGGTTTCAAGAACGGAATGTAATGCGGTCAATGCAAGCTTATTGTTAAATTTAATAAGCAACTTTCTGATCTTTTTAACCGAGAATCTTCCTATTTTGATTCCCTATTTACCCCCAAAATTAAAAAATTTGCGAACCCATTCTAGTAACGCTATTGAAAATGCGACCCCGTTATAGTCACTGCAGTTGTGAAAATGCGACCCCATCCAGCGGCGCATCCCCATTAGGCTTCTGTAAGGGAGTACCCCCCCGGGCAATTTTCCCACTTCACTGATTTCTGTTGCAGAAATAAACCACATATGCACCGTAGCGGACGCAACATAAAAAACAACCACAATATTGTGCACTAGCATTTATTCAAAATTCCAGTGAAGTGTCAGCTGGAATCACGGCTCACACAACCAGACGCAACTTTGGACAGGGGATAAATACCACCACCTGTCTACGCGTACCTCGCTTGTCTCTGATGTTTACTTCCGCTCACGTTGTCGAAATGTCAATCATGTCGCCAACATTTCTTCTCAGAACGTCCTACACACGGACGACCTTTAGATTTTACGTGTAACCTTAATGCTGTCAAGTAAAATTAGGAAATAATTTTACGTGCGTTTTGTCCAAATTTTAATAATAATCCAAGCTTTTAGGCAAGGGAAGTTATTTCACATGTGAAATTATAAATTAATGCTGAAATTTCGCGCTGTAATTAAGGAGTAATTCATGTCACCCATTATATTATATTACTAATGAGAATCATACGGTTTCAAGTTCAATTTGGAATTGATTTGCGCTAGTGAGTTTTTCAAAAAGCTGAAATTGCACGAGCACAGGAGCCCATTACCATGAGCTCCTGACGAGCAATAATAATAGAAACATGAAAAAAGTATTGTCCAGAGTAAACCTTTCTTGATTTAATGTACCGTTTTTCACTCAAAGTTTTCCCAGAAAATTTTCGTTATCATTTTACGAGATATCATTGGCTTAGAAAATTTCCTATTCTCTTTCATCCAATCATATCAGAATTTCGATGTGTAATTTGCACTGGTGTTACACTTTTTGCACTGATGTTACACTTGAACTGCACTGCTCTCATCCAATCAGAAGCGAGTAATTTTTCCTTGTATATTATTACAAAAGTAACAAAATTAACCAACGGATTGATTTCTTTCAATAAATAAAGAAGACCAGAGAAGGGTCAGAGTTCCCAGAGCAGCTGAGCTTTCTACACAGGTAGGCAACTTAATTCTTTCAATGCTTTTCTTAAGTAGCCGCTAACGAGGAACGCTTCATTTTCTTATCATTTTCAACTAAATTTTTCTTCCCCTTACCCCTTCCCCCACAAAACCAGTTCCTCGTCTTCTCTACCTCACCCTCCCCTCCCTATGAAGGAGTTATTTCTTTGATTGAGTCTCATCCCTTTGGGGAAAGAAAGCCAATCAGAATGCATTTTCTGTTTGGCGGCAGATTTGTAATGCAAATGTTAATTATTCATTCTGGATTTTACTATCACCGCCATCTGCCGAAGCACGAGGTCGACGAGAGAAAACGGATTCTCCATCTTCAATTTTTCATCCTCAAGTCTGTAAATTGGCTGTGCTTTGAAAGAAAATTTTCAAGACCACAACACTTTGCCCATAACATCTGCTCAGTTTTGTTGTTGATACGCGAAAACGTCTCGCGGTGGCGGCGATCGAAGAAAGCACATGGCAGAATATTCTTCTTGGTTTCACCCCAAGGTAAGCAGAAATTTAGTAATAATCATTCTTTCTTTAGATTAATGCCTTGCGTTTAAGCCTAAAACAGTTTTCAAAGCCGGCATTGTACAGTATTTAAAACAAACGAAAACAACGTGGAACTTGTTTTCGAAAGCTTTCTAGCGATTACCAAATACCCGACCGCTTCATTTACATGTGTCGGAGGCTATTGAAGAACGAGGCATATTACAATGGACTCTATTTATCATTCATACCTGTCTCATATTAAGTCTGCATCATATTAAGTTGCCATGTTTCTTTAATATCACCAGGTAAATGATGAGTGGATACGCTGTAAAGTCAAACATCAAGCAATGGAGGCGTTGGAGCTCACTCAAATGGTAAGACGGAAATAATAGTTTTTCTTCAATTATATAGCTTCATTTTCCGCAGCTAGATGCACCTGCCAAAAGCCCTGGCGACGTAGAAAGACGTAAAAAGAAAAAATATTTTCTTTTGTAGTCCTAAGTTTTTGCTGGAGTTGCACAAAGATAGTGAGACCCTTTGATATGTAATGTTCAACAGTTTCAAGACACGACCCACAGGCAGAAGCACCTAGATGGGAATGAAATCATTAAATGTAGTGAAAAAATTGGAATGATTTCCGCACAGGTCCCTACTTCATTTTGCATGCTGAAACTGTCTTGTTTGGTGTAATGCACGTGCAAATATTTCTTGTGTTCGAAGAACGAAATAATATAGTTACAGAATGCAAAATGAAGTAGGGACCTGTGGGGAAATCTTACCGAAAAATTATCTTACCAGGAGCCCATTGTGATGGTTCCTGATATTACTTCGCATACGCAATTATGGCTTTAGCTTATAAAGCACGCGTCCTTCTCTGGTTCATCAAAGTACGTTGCTGTAAGGGTCAAAGAATTTAAATGGGCGAAGATTTCAATTGCTGAAAATGGCTGGTGTTAGGAATTTTTATTTTTTTTTTTTTGAAAAAACAAGCATCACTCGAAGCCTTTATAAAAATTTGTCGGAACTTACTTCGAGCCGCTAAACCCTATTTTCTGTGATGCCCTCAATTCAAACCTGCACTCCTAAAAGTTTGGAGCATGAAAAATCCAGAGGTGAAACTCTACCCGGAAAAATTAATTCCCAAGGGAACCTGTCTCTCTTTGTTGAACTCTGTTAAGTATGCTAATTAGTACATCACCATAAACAATGGAGACGTGTTGTTAAATACATTTGTTTGTTATTGACAAATGAAATAATAAGAGATATTAGCAAACGTGAGACAAAATATTGTTGACTTAATTTGTTTTATCATCTTTATTTCAGATTCCAAGTGAAAATCCCTCACAAGACAGTGCGTCCTCCGCAAAAGACAGGAGTCATGGCTTTCCCTTCTGGTCACAGAGAAGAATGTAGTTAGTGGTTTCAAAGGTAGAAATCTTTATTGAATTTTTTATGTAATATTGGAAGAGGAACTTAAGCAAACATGACGCGATTCAAGTCTGGTATTACCTAAGGCGCGGTCAATACGTAATGTACAGCGCCCGTGAAACTGCATAATTTCATTCGCACGAGGCAAAGAAACCCGCCAGGGTCGCGGAGGCAAAAAGCTTTTAATTTGTTTAGATTGGGCACACGCTTTCCTTGAATCGCGACAATAAGTCATACGGACCATTTACAATATCTACCTCATTTTCAAGATCGTCGTATGTATAAACTTATACAAGTGGTCACCACACAGCTTCAACACAAATTGTAATGTCTAAATTAAACCTACGACATCTTCACGCGAGTATCTTAAGCTCAAAAAGGTCTTACGCCATTTTAAAATTGATCTTGTTGTCAAAGCTCTGCAAAATATCATACATACTCCTAGAACAGTGAGATATTTTTAGAGAAATCAAAGATCAGATGACGTAAAAGAATAAATTTTCTTCAATCATTGCTTTTCATCGCAGAGTAAAAGGCAGAAAAGGAGCCGAAGATGTTAAATTTCATGGTTACTGTACACGCATAAGATTTTGCATATGAATTCAATTGTAACGTTTAAAGCACTGATTATGATAATTATATAATATTCTGTTAAAACCTGATAATTGTCACCGAAATTTCAGTGCACAAAATTGACCAATTCAATTAAAATCAGAATTACACGCGCACGATTTTGAAAACGAATTCAATTATAACGTAGAACGTACTGTTTATTATATGTTATCTATTAAAAAAAAGAATTTCGAACTAGATCAAAGAATGATTACAAGAGTTACACATTTACAACCTGCTACACTCATATTTACGTTAATTTGATTATTTTCTTGCGTGAAAAATGGCTGTCCCTGATTGACTTTTGCTTCACACGTGTTCACCGATCACGTGACTTAGAACATGATTTAATGAAATATGGAACTTTGACAAAAGTGACTTAACAGCGCGACAACGCAAAGACCTTGGCAATGCATAAAACAGAGCAATCTCGCCTGGCTCCGTCGTGTTTGCTTAAGGCTTCCTCGCTGAAGAGCCTTGTAAAAACTAGTATATTATATATTTTGATTCTCAAAGCCTCAAGGGAGAAAACTGAATTTCCGGAATAGTTTAAGCGCAGCGAAATCTAGCGAAGCCACCATTTATGAACTAAAAAGACCAGAAGCTATTTAGACAAGATATATTTTTGCGGCCTAAAATGCTTACGCTTAGCGACATGCGCTAATATAGGCTGGTATTGGATGCAAAAATAGGCCTTTAAAAAGATGATTCTCGCTTTTAATGTTCTCGTTAGTGCGCCCAAATAATTGCTTAAGGATACGCAAGAAATAGCATCTGTAGGGATAATTCAGATAAAACTCTTGGGGCTTGCGTTACTTTAAGGTGTGCTACGTGAGCGTTAAGGTGCGTCATGCGAAGAACACTGAAGACGCGCGAAAAATTTGAGTTGCTCAATGTTGCTATCATTCTTCGGTCTTTGGTTAATCGCGCAGTACGTATACTGCACGCACATTATATTACTGTTAAGTAGCTTCCCCCAAAAATAATTACACTGCATAGTTTAATCCACATTGTATAGCAAAACAAACAGTACCACAGTACAGCACTGTTCAATAGATTTACAAAGAATGGTCACACTGCATGGTTTGATTCCCAGATGAAAAAGTTAGAACCACACTGTATAGTAAAACAAACAGTACTGTTCAGTAGCTTTACAAAGAAAGGTTACACTGCTCAGTTTGATCCACAAATGAAAAAGTTAAAAACCACACTGTATAGTAAAACAAAACGTATCACAGTACAGTACTGTTCAGTAGCTTTCCAAAGAATAGTTACACTGCATGGTTTGATACACAGATGAAAACGTTAGAACCACACTGTATAGTAAAACAAACAGTACCACAGTACAGTACTGTTCAGTAGCTTTACAGAGAATGGTCACACTGCTCCGTTTGATCCACAGATGAAAAAGTTAAAACCACACTGCATAGTAAAACAAACAGTACCACAGTACAGTACTGTTCAGTAGCTTTACAAAGAATAGTTACACAGTTCAGTTTGATCCACAGACGAAAAAGTTAAAACCACACTGCATAGTAAAACAAACAGTACCACAATACGGTACTGTTCAGTAGCTTTACGAAGAATAGGTAAAACCACACTGTATAGTAAAACAAACAGTGCCATAGTACAGCACTGTTTAGTAGCTTTCCAAAGAATTGTTACACGGCTTAGTTTGATTCACAGATGAAAAAGTTAAAACCACACTGTTTAGTAAAACAAACATTACCACAGTACAGTACTGTTCTGTAGCTTTTGAACCACAAGTTGCATTGCATGGTTTGATCCACAGAAAAAATGCTAGAATCACACTGTATAGTAAAACAAACAGTGCCACCTTACAGTACTGTTTAGAAGCTTTCCATAGAATAGTTACACTGCTTAGATTGATCCACAGATGAAAAGTTAGAAGCACACTGTATAGTAAAACAAACAGTGCCACAGTACAGCACTGTTCAGAAGCTTTCCATAGAATAGTTACACGGCTTAGTTTGATCCACAGATGAAAAAGTTAAAACCACACTGTATAGGAAAACAAACAGTACCACAGTACAGTATTGTTCAGTAGGTTTTCAGCCACAAGTTGCACTGCATGGTTTGATCCACAGAAAAAAATGCTAGAATCACACTGTATAGTTGAATGGGCAGTATCACAGTACAGTGCTGTTACTGAAGTAGCTTTCCAATAATCGGTGACAACGCCTTTTAGCAATCTTGCACTTTCTTCACTATAGCCGTAAACACAGTCTCTTAATGCTGACACCTTCAATGTAGAACTCAATAAGTGAATGGTTTGTTTGGTTGATTTCTGCTAGAAAGCCGAATAATGTAAACAGCGATTTTTACGTGGCGCACCTTTACACTGTAGCTTTAACTTCTTGTACAGAGCTTCAAAGAAATCACGACGGAAACCTCACACTATTTCACCGAAAGATTTTTTCACTTTTCTTAGCTGGATTGGTACATGAATCTTCATACCAAAATGATCTGAAAACGTTTCTCGCTGACAAACCCAAGACATTAAAATGCACACATATAGCTTAGTTTTAGCTGCCTTACTAATTCCAATGAGGTTACCGCTTGTGATTTTTTGAGCTCTGATATTTATTTGCGACATCCAGCGGATCTTTCCCCGGTTTCAGCAGCACAATTCACGCTAAAATTGCTAAAAACTACTTTTAGGGATTGAGTCTTTTATTTTGAAAACACTGTCGCCTTGTATAGTGTGCAATGTTTTAGTTTGCTTATGGCGTTCCATTTAGTAGAATTGGCAATTTTTATCTTAAAACATTCAATGTCACAGCCAAAAGCTCGCGCAGCGTGGAAGAATCCCACGGATTCGTAATCTTAGAAAGTAACGTAATGAAAATGAAAGCTGAACTTTGTTTACGAGCCAAGTCAAAACCTCAATTTATGCCGGAGTGTTTTCGAAAACATATTTCAAAGCTCAAAAACAAAATACAGAGTTGAAACTCCGGTGTAAATTGACAATTTAGTTGGCAAGGAGACGAAGTAAGGCTTCTCATGGCGTAGAATTGTGAGTTGCAAGCTTCACTTTGCAAACCAAGTTAAACCTCAATTTCTGTCGGAGTACTTGAAGTCAAACACAGTACTTGAAGAAAAAATATTCCGATGTAAATTAAGAATTTATCTTGGCGGCCAGACGAAGTGGAGCTTATAATCGCATTGTAGACTTAGAAATGTAAAGTACAAACTTTGTTTTGTTTGCGAGTCAAGTCAAACCTTTATTCATGCTGGAGTTTTGGCGGCAACTAAAACTCCAGCGTGAATTGAGGATTTCACGTGGCTTGCAGACAAAACAACGCTTGTCACTTTACACTATTCAGAAACTTCATAATAGAACGCATAAGAATTAGCACAACACAAGTCATGTAAATTAGATGATTTATTATGTAACGCACATCAACCTTGTAAGCAAGTAGTTAGGAATACTTGAGATGGCAATAAAGAAATGAAAGAGAAGAAAATGAGTTGTATTATAATGAATATGAGGTTCACATTTTTAAAAAAAAAAAACGGCGCATGCGTATCTGGCACGCCGTATTTTTTTCTAAGTCTTTTGGCGGGAAAATTGCCAACATTTGAACAGGGGTCACCCTAGAAAATTGAAAAAAAAATTGGCGCATGCGTATTTAGCGCCCTGGTATTTTTCTAAGTCTTTTGGCGGGAAAATTTAGCCAATTTGAACAGGGAACTGATGGAAAGACTCATTATGCAAATAGAGAGTGCAAATATTAAACCAGTGCATGCTTAAATATTCGCGCATGTGTAGAAAGACAAAATAGAGACTTAGTATTTTTCGAGCAAAATTTTTCGCGCATGCGCAGTGACCCAAAATAGACATTCTTTGAAGAAAAGTTCTTGCGCATGCGTACTAAGGTAAAATCGCGACTTAGAATTTTTTTTGATTTGCCTTTCTCACCTAAAATGCAGCGCTAACGCACTGGTTTAACGTTTACAAACTCTGTTCTGGTTCAACAATCTTTATTTGCTTCAACAGTGTACAGTCAGATTAGGTATTTCTGTTCTTTGTCTTGCGTTTCTTGTTTTGACATCTGAAAATACAAACAAACAGCAGTTAAACACTTACTGTTATTGATAGTATTTATAGAAGGCCTTTAGCAAGCAGCAAAGTTGACAGTTGAGTTCTCTAAACAATTTTTAGATGTTTTCATGTGCGCAAGCCATTACTGGTAGATAAAATCGTACCTGTAATAACATCTGAATAACGCAACTTCAATTCTTTACAATCTAAGCTTGAAGGCAGCTGAAACGTTTTCAGAGAAATTAACTGTGTCAACTTTTTCAAAGCAGAGCGGTTTTCAAAGCAGAGCGGTTTTCAAAGCAGAGCGGTTTTCAACTGACTGTCGCAAAACCAAAGCCAAATTCAAAGCAATTACTCTGGCCGATCATTACGCAGTTTATCTTGTGAACTAATCAGAACTGTCACCATCCCGAAGCGCGGGCAAGTGCGGGAAGTGCGGGAAAGTGCGGGAAAGTGCGGGAAAGTGAGAGAAAGTGCGCGTGCGTGCAAACTTATCACCATTGGTCATAGTTTTACTTCTGATGTATAAATTATCGCGCAATTTTTTGGCCAATAAATCACCTATCGTGGCAAGGACAAGGGCAAAATTATATGCGACAGTCAATTGAACACCACTTAAGAACTATTACGATTGCATAATGGAACTTTAAACAAGATGGACTTCAAGAAGACAGCACACTTCGACGTGTCAATCGGCAATGTACTGTGTAGCCCAAACACCTCTCATGTTCCGTTTGTTATCTCACACAATTTGGATGACTGTTGAGCCTTTGCGGAATTTATGCATTAATATGCAAACTGTGAATGATTGGTTTTTCGTTTGAGCCATCCTGCAAGCTATGAAGTATCAATTCAAATGAGGTTGAAAATATGTCGCATGTCTTAGTATTTGTAATAAGAAATGATTGATTACATGAAACACTGTTTACCTTCCAAAACAGATTAACCCTATCAATTCCAAGATCTGATGGTCAATTCCAAGATCTGATGGTCAATTCCAAGATTTGATGGTCAATTCCAAGATCTGATGGTCTGATGGTCTGATGAGTGAATTAAATTTTTGTGTCCTGGTTTGGAGAATCGAGTGCTTGATCGATTCGAGAGAAAAAAAAGTTGCAAATCCCAAAACAATGAGTTTGATAATGAATACTGTAGTCTGTTTACAATGAATGAAAGTCAATCCAAGAACGTGAAGGAACAGGTTGGATGTTTTGACTATAACTATATTATGCCTTGGATTTCCCTGTGCGTATAAGGCTGCCACAGAATTCATGGCGGGAGGAACTTACAATTTCACTAAAGAAAAAAAAATCAAAAAATCAAAAAATCAAAAAATCGAAAATTCGATCCTTAAGCCATTGATTTTACCCTGAACACTTCAGATTGTTCACTTTGAATTTATGTTTTATTAGTGGGGCTTAAAAATTCCTAACTGCTGAATTTAAAGAAAAAAAAACATTGAAGCACATTAGAACGCGAAACTGCTGTTTAAAGATGAAAATTTCTCTAGAATTAATGATGTTACAAGTGTAGCTTTGCTTTGGAATTTATGTTATAATATTTCAATTGAAGTGGATCAAAACATTTAGCAATCAGAACGGAAACTCTTTTCTTTAATTTAACTTTAATTCCTCCAGGCCCAGAGAAACACACAGCAGCCAACACAAACGGACAATCTCAGTACAGTAAAAGTACTTGGAGTCAGATCTTACCTTGGATCCTAGACCAGCATATGAAGTTCGGTTGAGTAACATAATTCCTTACTCCTAGAATATCAGATATAGATACTTATTAGAGATTAATCTCATCCAGTGTAAAAAAAACATCGTTGACTTGGGAACAAATTCTAGATTTGAGCTGAGCATTACATAACATTAATTGGCCATACAAGATTAATTGTGAAAACGTTTGATCAGTTGGAGATGCTTGGTTTAAAAATAATTAACAGTTCTCCGCAAGGGATGATACTCATTGAACTGAATAAACTTTCTCTGTCTGGGATATCTTCCACTGTACCCAATGACATGGAAGAGAACTTGTATGGCAGCTAAGAATTTGCAATAACGATAAATATTTCTGTAAAAAATATACTTCCGTTGTACAACGACGAAAACATAAATAATAAATGCAATAAAGTTACCTGTAAAGCAGTTACGATGGACTTGAATTCATCATAAGTTCCTCTCGCTTCAGTGCGGCTTCAACGGTTACATGTTCACCACCTCCATCAAATTTAACGTCCTCCAAATCCAGGTTTCGCAAGAAACAAACTCCATGAAACGGCCTCCGCGCAACCTGCTTTAAAGCAGCGATTCTCACTCTAAAACGTTGCTTTAGTTGACTGCTACGAATACGGTAAAAGCAGACATTCATCGTTCGAAACTTTCCTTCCCTTCCAACGTGGCCACAACGAAGGTGACAAACAAAAAAGGAATAAATTAAATTTGCATTATATTTGCATTTTTAGTTATTATAATATAAGTTCAAAATTGTTGTTGATGGGTACGGATATCTGGGGACTTTAAATAAAAGGATAATAAAAGGGAGAAAGCTTCTAAGACTCCTTAGTTCAAACCTTTTCTACAGTGAACGAGAAATGCTTTGTATAACACCAGTTTCCTGAAGCCACTTTATAGTTACTTATTTTCGAGGGACTTACGTTTCACGATTTTAGCGATTTACAAAAAATCGCGAAATTTAAGTCACACGAAAAAACGTTCTCGCGAAAATTAACCACGTGAAATTTGATTCCTTGCTATATGACTCTTTTTTAAATCAATTATATCGAGGGCCCATTTGAAAAAATTGATATTGTCTTTCAGCTGTAAGCGCAATTGGGCGTTGTCATAGTGATAATAGTACTCTGGCATAGTTCTACTTTATTACAAAGATACTATCCCTATGGAAAATGAAAATCAGTCGAACCAATTCTGATACTAACTGTTTGTTAATGCAGATCATTCTTCTGACAATTTTCGCGAAATTTAAGTCCCGCGAAATATGCCAGCTCTATTTTCGCGAAATTTAGTTCCCGCGAAAATAAGAAAGAATAAGACACACAGAAAATAACGGAGGAGTAACTCTTAGCTCGTTATGTAACCTTTTAGCACAGGGAAGATGAAGGCTGCTAAGAGCCAACGAGTAAAATATTTTTCAAGAGGAGAGAAGATAGTTTCGTATCTCTTCTTTTGGTTATGTAAAATTGTTCAATGCGACTACTCGTACCAAGGCTACCCAAATATATTTTTTATATAAACTTTGAATGTCTGATTTTGAGGCTGAACAACAAATTTGTGGCAAGTGTCTACCGACTAAGATGATTGTTTCTCTAGCATGATATGCTTTGTAATGTTATGGAGCAAATTAAGTGCATTTTAAACGAAATATAAAACTATAAAAATATAAGATTCTGTTGTTTAGATACTCGATCGTGATTAGATCTAGGAAACTGGGATAATCAAAACAAGTTGATCAAGTAAGTTGTACCACCGTAAGTTAAAAAAGAGGGGTGCCGACGTTTCGAGCGTTAGTACTTTGTCAGGGCGAATGGGCTGACGAAGAGCTAACGCTAGAAACGTCAGCACCCTCTTTTTTACCTTATGGTGGCACAACTTACTTGATAAACTTGTTTGATTTACCCAATTTCTTGTTTTTAAATTCTCCACCGACACAACACCAGTTTCTTTAGAAACTACACCCACAATACGTGGTTAGATCTAGTCTGTTTGAAAATTTGATTCGTTGGCGTAGGTTCGAGATGTCACACTGTAAGCGGTGTACAGAGTGGTAGAAAATTCAGTTATAAAAACACTATTCCGCCAGTGAAATCACAAATGTATAACATGGTATTTATCCATTTGCTACCTCTCGCTATACTACTAAGTTCTGTGCAATAAAAAACGATATCAACCCTGGTATGCTCTTATCGCAGGGCCAATTTAGATTATAAATATACACCCTCTCGTGAAACCATGGAATATAAATTACTCTGGGCTCCCTCTACTTGATATACAGGGCACCTGGTATTTTCTGGTTCTTTCTGCTATATAAGGAGGTTTTATCGTGTCTGGCCTACTAATTAGGGCCCTAGCAGTTAATAAATGTAATATCCTAACCATACTTCTAAACTAAGTGTTTTGTTTTTCATAACTGAAACATCGTCGCAGTTACGCCGCATCTTGAGCAGTTGTGAAGATAAGACCCTAAAAAATTTCTTGCTTGAACGGGATTCAAACCAATACCAGTGTTGCCAGTGCAACGCAACTGGAGGGGTGACGAATGGTAAATACGAGACTTTGGGAGACGGCGAGACTAGCGTATTTCTTTGCGAGCTCGAGACATTTTGACTTTTTAGATTGTGAGACCGAGACTCAAAGTGTTTTGAGTGCGAGACTCTCTCGTATAAAAACCGAAACTGCGAGAGGCACATAACCGCTAAAAAGTGAGACTGCGAGACCCGTGAAATTCGACTAAAATGTTTCGAAACCCAGAGTTTTTGAAGGACCATTTGCCACCCCTGCCTGAGAGCTGGGTAGCCACCCCTGACTGAGAGCTGGGCATTTGTGAGTTTGTAATATAAACTCAGAGGACGAAGATATGAATTTGATTATCTATAAAAAAGGAGAAATTTTCATATATTTACATTCATATCCGTGTTAATCCTCTACTGCAACTACTTATATTAAGTTTCGTGTTCCGTATAAAACTGCGATCTTTTTTCCGCAGTTAAAATACAAAAAAATTCATATCTTCCAATTCATAAATCTTTCACTTTCGCGTTTCCTGAACTACATTTGAAACATAGAAAGATCTTGAAGGAAAGGCTTTGTTGTAAAGGGTTTAAACTCGAGTCAAAGTAGTTGTTTGTCGAGTTTGATCGTCTGGGTGCAGTTAGTTCTGAGAAGAACTGTTGTTGACGTACTTTGATGCCAAGTAAACTTTGTTTTTAGCTTGTGTTATGGTCTCGTAAACCCAACAATTTAAGCAATTCTAGCAATTCAAAAATGACCGCAAAAAGCAACTGGTACCAATCAGAGACTAAACTGAGCTAGGATGCTGGAAAGAGGAAAGCGACCATCCTTTAGAAAAATGTTATTCTTTTTCTACCAGCACGTCGTTCCTTCAAGGTTCTTTATTTTAGGTTATTTTTAAGTTTTGAATTGATCAACGTAAAGATGGCACCTTCCGGCTGCGCTCAGCTTTTTTTGCTTTCACAACTGAACAGTATTTTCGCAAATATTTTGTTTCCTTAGATAACTATGACAGCCACTATGACGAGGACTAGTATAGATTAGTATAGGTAATCACATGATTTCGAGTGCAATTTGGGATAAATCAGCACGAGTAAATTTTTCAATTTGTAGTCTTAGAAAAATTTACTCGTGCTGATTTATCCCAAATTGCACGAGAAATCATGTGATTACTTGTTAATAATATACATGCAAAAATTTAATTTCAACTTTCTGCACTCAATTTCAACTTTTTGCACTCAATTTCAATTTTCTGCACTGTTTGGGATTAATTGACGTGCTCTCAGCCAATGAGCATGCTGAAATTTTTGCATGTATATTATTACCTATACAAACAGGTTGGCAACTCATGTAAAAGCCATGAAATATCACAAAACGGTTTGGGGTACACAACATGCTTTTTACATGAAGATCTTTTATAATCGAGCATGCTCTTTGCATTATGAGCCTGCAAACAGTCTCCAGAATACGTTCCTTTGCTAAAAAGTATGTAAGTCTATTTTGAGATCTCAAATTTAACAGGATGCCTTCAACTGGAGCTGAAAAAAAACAAGTCACAGAAAAAAAAAAACTCAAACGAAATGCAGAAAGATATGCTGTATGTAAAGAGAAGGATAGAGTTCGGAAGAGGGAAAGAAGAAAGAAAGCTCTTAGTCCAAGGAAAGCTACAGACGAAAGATGGAAATGCAGAGAGAGAGAGAGAGAGAGAGAGAGAGAGAGAGAGAGAGAGAGAGAGAGAGAGAGAGAGAGAGAGAGAGAGAGAGAGAGAGAGAGAGAGAGAGAGAGAGAGAGAGAGAGAGAGAGAGAGAGAGAGAGAGAGTGAGATTACACAGGCTAAAGAAAAAGTTGTCCACCACACAAGATGTTTTACAACTGACATTGATGTGGAATTTGCATACACATCTCCCCAAGCTTTAGGTAACGCAGTGCACAAAGTTTCCCCTGTAATACTTGACAGCTTGCCAGGAAAATTTGTAAAGCCAACTGTGTTAAAACGAGTCAGTGGAAAAGATGGTGTCACTTCTGAAAGTTGACCGGTCGATTGACACCACCCAGTGGTCTTTCTATTCAAACAAGGAAGATAAGATTCCAGAACAGGATGACATCTATGACTGTGGCATTTACACTTGTCTGTATGCAAGATGTGTAGCTACCAAACTACATGTCCGATGATTCCTAAAACTGAAGTTTGAAATTGTCGCATATTTGCGGCCAGAATGCTCAAACTTTGTACCAAGCACAAGAAAAATTAAAATGCCTCCAACGCGAATCCAATAACGGATTCGAACCGAGAAATACCTAAATTTCAAAGCTGAAGTAAAAAAAGGTTCCAAAGTTTCGAGTCATGTGCACTCTAAGGACTCGTTAGTACTGGAATCTGTTTCCTTTGAAGCTTTTGATTCCGTCGTCAGCTTCTTAAGTTGCGATCGAGTGACAGCTTCTTTCTGCTCGAGATCGGGCTTGAACGCGGCAAACTTTTGATCGACTTTCATATAGAAACGCTTTCACCCTTTTCAGGGTGGTAACGGGTTCAGTTGGATCTCTCTCACTCTCAGAGTTGGAGTTAAGCTGGAACCTTTTCACTCTGATGAGCGCCTAATGTATCAATAAGGTCTCAAGTTGACATGTGTTGAGACTTTTAAAGGGTTACAAGCTTAAAAATGTTGAATTTGCCTTACACCAAATTCTCCAAGTTAGTATGCAACAGAGTGTATGACAATCACTAGGAAGAATTTCTACTCGCGTCATGGAGGTAAACAGGTTTTATGAGCTGTGTTATCTTTCAATTAACCACAATATGCATGAAAAACTAGTAAGATGATGTATGAGGTATTTAGTGGAAACATGGCAACTTGCTTTTACATGTTTAATAATTATTTCTATCCTAAATCATGTTGCTCGAGAAGCTATACCAAACACTAGATACACTTTCCAAAATCACTGTGACTCTGTTCTGTCAATAGTGTTTCAATGTGATGAAACACAATATTTTTCGTGAACAGTTAGGTCTACTGTAGAAACCCTTTTACATCCAAATAGATCAATATACAAATTTTCTTAACGATATAATTACTGTACATTGAGTAGCCCATGATTAAAGCAAATTGAGAACATTACACAGCTCAAGAGGCTTGAATTGATCATACATTAAATTCTCAAAACCAACATGCAAGAAAGAGTCCGATTTTTAGTAACAAGAATCTGTATAAAGATCTTGGCAGTGAAAGGGTTAATGTAATGTTGGCTGGAGAGCCACTACATGTAAATGGAACTGTTAGTGCAATCCAGAGGAATGGTTAGTTTTCAAATTTGATGACCAAAACAAAATTAAAAGATTCTACACTCTCATCTGGAATCCTTGTTGTCGAAACCAGACCTTCAAATTAACAAAGAAAGCTTCAAAAAAAGGATTATCTAAAATATATTACAGGTGACTTGAATCAAATCTTGTTGAAGAACTTGTAAGCACCAATAGAAACCACAACAGCAACGGCTGCAGCAGGTAGTAACAGAGAACCCAACCTGATAAGAGAAAGAACAAAACACACACACAATGCTTGCAGGATACTTACAACACAAGTAATGGCAAAGGTACGGAGATTGTGCAACAGAATATACGACTGTTCAGTAGATTTTTAAAGAATGCTCTAACTGCATGGTTTTATTCACAAATGAAAACGTTCTAACCACAGTTGTGTAGTAAAGCAAACAGTTCCACAGTACAATGCTGTTCAGTAGCTTTCCAAAGAATCTTCACATTCTAGGATTTCAACCAGAGGTGACTCTTGTGTTTATGCTCAAGTGAGCTGTAAGTAGGTATTGAACCTTGTTAGACTGTCTAAGGGATGGACCAATTTTTTTTGGAGGGGGGGGGGGGGGGGACAATGGGCAATTACCGAAAAAAATCTCTTCACAGCAAAAGTATGGAAAACAAATCCCTTCACAGCAAAAGTATAGAAAAACAAATTTATGCACAGTGGGCCATGGGAAAAAAGAGGTGCTTAAAAGGCCAAAGTGCTAAAGTAAAAATTTCTTGAGACAACAATAGTGCCCAACCCCTTCCACCCTCACAAATAAAATGCTTCATTCCTAATTAAGAATACTGTTTCTCAACCAGAATTTTCTTACAGGAGTTGTAAGAAATACTGTATTAACCATTACACAACAGCTGTATATTGATTTCAGTGTTTTGCAATTGTCTACATGCAGTGCTGGTTATTATCTGGATGCAGTTTGCCTTGTCTCTTCATTTACACTTCACTGCAAGTTGCTAGAAATTGAATCATCAAACAGAAAGAAAAAATCTTTAGAGAAATACCAACTTGCTACTAAGACAATCTGATATAAATAGAGGCCAACTTAAGAGACAGTTGAAAAGATTATAAAAATTAAAGCGCTTTGTAACTACAGCATATAATATACTACTATGAAATACCTTCCAGTGGTGGAAGACGAAAATTACACTTTTCTAATTTCAAAATGTTACAGTGCATATAGGTTCCCTAACCCTTTACTCCCTGAGAGTGACCAACATGCATCTTCTCTTAAACATAATACTACAAAGGCAACCAGAGAGCTCATGAGAATATGCAATTTGAAAACTTGTATAGGTTTTTGTTGATATAACATCAAAATCTCCACACTGTTGTAATGTAAGATGTATTGAGATCAGTTAGAAGAATTAAGATTTTGATCTCAGGGGTTAAAGGGTTAAAATTCAGGTAGTAGCTAATTGCGTGAAGACACAGTAGTAGCATAGTGGTCAGTTTTCTGAGTACGAGGTCTGGAGTTCGAGCCCTGGTGATGGCACTGTCAATCATGGACAAAAGTGCTGAGACAATTTACCAAAACTATCGCTTTCTAACTAACAATAGAATTTTGTATTTGAATGAACACATTTTTTTCATCTGTAGTCACCCCCTCCCCCCAAACAATGTTGCAAAATGCTTTGTGGATGTTTAGTTGTTCATCTGTAGTCACACCCTCCCTCCCCTCTCCCCCAAACAATGTTGCAAAATGCTTTGTGGATGTTCAGTTGTTTCCAACATTGAAAAATGGGGGAGGGGAGGCTACCTTTCATGAGAGGAGAGAGAACAGAATTTACACCAAGGAGCAAGGTTATTAATTTTCATGTGTTTCAACAACTTTTGTCCATGATTGGTGTTGTTTTCTTAGACAAGAACCTTAACTCCACACTCTCTCTGTGCCCAGCTGTATAAATGGGTACTGGCATACCATACAGCAAAGTCGGGGGGGGGGGGGAGGGGGTGTAACAATAATTATACTCCCAGGTTCTTCATGCTACTGAAACTGGGATAAGCTCCAGTCAAGTGTGCTTCTTAGGATTGTGTGTACCTTTACCTTGCAGCTATTTGTTGATTTAGAAGATCCCACATCGTAACATAACCACATTTTATTTTTAGTTAGTGATTTCCTTATCTGGTTTGATCAGATGGAACAACAAACAGTGGTATGAATATCATACCAAGTTATGACTCATGCTAAATTTTTTCCCTAAAGAGTTGTTTCACTTTGTCAGCCAATAATCCTCTTTGGTATAAATACTCAGGTGATTATACAAAATCATGCACTCTGATCCAATCGGATTATCAAAACAAAATGGCTGTCAGTCATTCGTGCGCTTTTGATGAAATAAATTTTTTTGTGTTGTAGAATGCTTTTTCTTTTCTTTTTTCGAAATAATCACCTGTGTATTTATACTAAAACAATTATTTGCCTCAAGCTCAGTGATTATCAATGACTATTAGAATACTACAAGTGATTTTTCAGTTCTGAATTGATCATAAATTTGCATTATATCCTTTTTTAGTTTTTAGTGCTTGTAGTAAGTACGTAGTAAGCTCAGCTTGATCTGTAGTAAACCACTGTTCTAATCCTGCAGTGTTGTCTGGTACCTATTATACTATGGGGTCCTAGGTGCTCAAATCCTGTGTTTTTGGGCCTGTAATATGACACACATACACTTACCAACCAGACACATTTGCTTCTCCAGGGTAGACAGCTTTCTTTTCTTTTTCCTAAAAAAAGAAAGAAAAGAAAAGAGAAATCTTACTAATCAATTTTTAACAACTATGACAGTCAAAAACTTGAGTCTAAAGCTCAGTTAGCTTTTCCCAGTCTTTTCTGCTACTTAACTCCAATGCCAATATACCAATTAGCCCTGTAAGCCCCAATATCAATATTCATTTTCCCTTAACTGCTCTCATATTATTTGTTGTGGTACTAATCTCAAGAATTTTTTAATATCAATAAAACTCTTTTTTTGGTGATCATTTTTGTTATTCTCATAACATGAAAGGTTGATGAACAGTGAATACGGTAATGAGAAATTGTTTCTGCATGTAATTTTGCTTTGCATAGGCTTAAAACCTCTATATACCCCAGTATGTTAACTCCTGTTCCAAAATGTTGCATAATTTCTTCATTACTACAGTGTGTATCAAAATAACAACAAGGGCCAAAACCAATCAATACTGGGACTTGCTGGATCAAGAACCACCAAGTGAATGTCATCTTCACACTACATCCAGCTTTACAGTTGATGGTTTCCAATCAGGGATTGGGGGGGGGGGGGGGTCATACAGACCATCTGATGGGTCACCCAAACCACGTGCTAGCACTGACTCAAAACATAATATTATAATTATCGCCTGTCAGGTCAAGAAGCCTTCTTTATCAGGTCATTGACCCGAGAACCCTCTCTTATCTGGAACATTGTACACGTACCGTCTGATTAATCTTATCCTCCTGAGAAAAATGGCAGGAAAAAGAGTCATATTAATATTATTATTATTATTATTATTATTATTATCAATAACAACATCTTAGATACATGGTTTGAACCTAGCAGTCTCTGTACAATGTTGTGATTGGTCATCTAAGCTGTGATGTTACTGGCTGTTTGTCAATTAGGCCATGACATCAATGGCTGTGAAGACCCAAATCATCTTGGTCAGTCTTGTCGGTTTCAGTCTGTTCCATTCAATAAATATGTTCTTAGCATGTTGCTGACAAATGGCTCACAGAGCAAAGGGACACATAGTTTGAGTCATATTTAAAAGGTAACAAGGGATGTAGATAGTCTAGCATCAATTGGTCAAATTTGAAGCCCTGAAATAGAATTGCAAGTATAATGTGAAGTATCACATACTCAAATAGTCAGCTAATTCCTGTCCAATAAAACATTTTGTTTTACTGAGGAAAATTAAGGGGGATGAGTCGAATAAGGGCCTTAGAGGCTTGCGACAGAAACATCAAATTTTCCTTTTATTTCAAAAGAGAGTAGAATGAAAATCTCGTTACTTTTTGCCTTTTTCATATGCAATCCTTTGTCAGTTACTTACGTCAACAAGCTCTCCTATTAAGTAAGTTTCCATTAGTTCCCTAGCATCAGATGAGTGACCAACATCTTCAAAGTTCTCTGTAGCATCACCACCTATGTGTGCATTAATTACAACAAAAATGCATATTAGTTACAGTATTTAACAGAGACACTAAGTTAACCAGTTCACAAGTACTTCCAGAAGTCATCAATATTAGTTTCTCCATACAGTAGCTGTGTAATACCAAGCTGAACAATGAAGAGAATTTATAAAATGAGAGTCAAACCTCCATCACCCAGACTTGTTTCTCTGGTCCATAAATACTAATAAGATGTGACATTGGTAAGGCAAAACCTTCCTTAGCTCAGTAGAATCAGACAATCACAAAAGCGTTTAACAACCAACCAGTTGGTTGGACAATTTTAGTATATAAACCACACAAGTGAATAATGCATTTTGGATATGAATAGTGCATATTGGTGGATATTTACCTCCACTCTGGTGGATAATTGTTATTATTATTCATTCAAAATATTTCCCCGATTCTGATTGGCTAAAAGCACATGTTTAATTCACCATAACCAGTTACTGATGACCAAATTTGGAAGAATTTTGACTTTAACGAGGAAATGACATCAAAAATGCAGCATTTTCGCAGGTTAAGGCACCGTTAACCAAGACGACCGGGGGACGAGCTTGTGTTATTTTGTTGTTTTGTTATATTGCTGGTGAGTGTGAAATTTGTGAAAATAAAGCTCATTTTCTCCTTTAAGTGTTTGAAAATATTTTGATAAATAATAAAGCAATTAATGAATTCGGCTTTCATAGGATATGAAGAATTAAGCGGATCTCGGAAGGGTGTTATCCACCTTGGCCTACGGCCTCGGTGGATAACACCTTCCTCGATCTGCTTAATTCTTCATATCCTTCTCAGCCTCATTCATTAATTGCTAAATAATCATCATAGCATAATACCTCCATGTTCGAGTATGATCTATTCGCTATTACAGCTCCTTTTCCTTTATCTCTGTTGTTCACATTTCTGACTCACTAATGTTGATATTTTCGATTATCTGTCATCTCAATTATCCGGACATTTTGCACAAGGTTCAATGAGTTTGGATAGTCTTGACTGTATTGACTAAAGGATGACAACTTTAATTGAAAGAACTTTTTTCAAAAGTGATCTGGAATTTACTAAGAGGGAAATGCTGCTATATAGATCTTGAGCATGCCCAAACTGAATGTTTTAAAGTTGCTTACACATACCATCAAAAATGGCAAGCACAACCTGGTGCATGAAAAATAATTGACTTTGTTTTAGACTAACTGCTCATAATCAATTTATAATGTTTGATTAATTTACACTTCATTAGGCAACTGCTTCTTTGTGTTTTACAGAGAGAAGAAGTTAGCCTTAAAGCAGGTATCTCCTATTTTCCTTGTTGTATGACTGCACGCAAGCTAAGACAGAGTTTGCTATTAAAATATAACAATAATTTATAGCAACATAGGAGTCATGTACATCAAATACACTTATCTTGTCACCACCCACAATATTGACTATTTGTTTTTTGTGTATCAGCAATGCTTACACTGAACTCGGTACACCCAAACTTTTTTCTAAAAATTAAAGCCACGTGAATTAAGCATTTTTGAGCACCATTTCCCATGGACTTACCAGCTTGTTCAAGTAATACTTCTTCACCTCCTGGATGCTAATTTAAAAATACAAAAAAATAACAGGTTGATACAAAGCATGCAGTTCCCTTGTTTCTTTATAATAAAATTCACTTTAAAAATGGCCACATCATGTCATAAGGAGCAAAATCATTACCACATTGATACTGTTTAAATCTAAGAGCAATGCAACAAGTATGTAACAATTCAAATCATACACCAGAACACTGAATTTACCAAACACTCTACAGAGTCTTGTCTGGAAAGAGCAAGGCATAGCAACTGTAGGCAAGGTTTCAGTATTCCCAAACTACATTGCCTTGCTCGGCTTAATGAAATATCAATTATACTTGGGGTTATCAAACAAGTTGATTAAGTAAGTTATACCACTGAAAGATAACACAAACTCTGATATTTTGACAAGTCAGCCTCTTTATTAGCTCACACTGGTTTAAATCACCTTATGACATCATTTCATAACACAAATGTTTTATGGTCCAATTCCTAACCAACATGGCACCATTTTCTATGTAAACTATCCCCTTTGTACAATCCATAGCAGCGTTCCAGTTAATTTTTTTCAATCGGGGGGCAAGCAGACCACCTGAGGGGTCACCCAGACCACATGCTAGCAGTGACTCAAAACAGTTATATTTTGCCTGTCAGGTCAAGAAGACTTCTTTATCAGGTCATTGACCTGGGACCTGTCTCTTATCTGGAACACACTGATTATTTGATTTTGTTCCATTAGTAAAAACAATAATACATACTCCAAGGACTATAAATCATGACACCCATGGGAAACAAGTTAAATGTGTTTATCGCTTATCCTGCCTAAAGTATGTGTTGCAGGCAACTTTTGTTTTTAGTTAACTTTATTTATAACTAGGAAATATCCCTAAAAGATGCCATCTGTAATGGGTTTACACTGAAGTTTGCATGATAAAAATGAAAATTACCTAGTTAAAAAGAAAATGAACTTGACCATTTTTTACCTGCAACATTTGTGTGATGATAATATTGGGTCATTCCCAGTGTAATATGATTTCTTAATTTTCTTTCTTATGCAGATTTAGTTAGGGTCGGGTTTAGTGCTAAGAATGTTCGGTTTCCTTTGTTTTACAACAGCTGTGAGGAATACATTATGTTGCATTGAATATGAGCCTTGTAATTTGGGCTACTTTCAACTTTCACTTGTATTTGGGAAATGAAAGTTATCAAATATAAAGTCTGCAGGTCAACAGTTTGCTTTCTTAATGCTTACGCTGGAAAACTTTAACACAACCGAGTCAATTTTGACCACACTTAAACTTGTATTTATGCTGATATCATGTGATACACTGACATCATTGCACATGAGCTTATGCTTGCATGCCAGTAAAGACCTAGTTTCAACTTATTTCTTTGTTTTCTGATCTAAAAAGCTCTTTTTGTGTTGTGACTTGAAATTTGTATTGAAGAGTTGCATGATTAATACAGTTTTGTTAAAAGGGTCCAAAATGGCAACCGACCTGTTAGGTTGGTAATGAAACTTAGATTCTTGTAGTGTGTAATCAATAAATTTATTATGTGGATAAAAAAAACTAGACTATTAGTGCTTCAACCCAATTTCGCAGCTGGTCAGAAATTTGGGGCTTAATACCGCATCGAAAATTGTTATTTTCATAGCCTCAAGAAATTTCTTAGAAAAAATGTCAATTCAAAAATAGCTGTATCATCGACACCAATTTTATTGCCTCCATGTTTTCAGTACTGGGGGCAGTCGACAAAACCACTTTCCCTGTACTCTTGCATAAACTCCGACGAAGGGCTAACGCTCGAAACGTCAGCGCCTCACTTTTACCTTACGATGGCATAACTTACTTTATCAATTCGTTTGATTATCGCAATTTCTTGTAAACAAAGAAATCGCCCACCGCCGTAGCAAAATTGCTCGATTATAGGTTTAAATTGGAAATATAAAATACGTAGTGTCAAAGTCAAGAAAATCTCCCATCATGTATTTCCGAGTTGCCGGTAAACCCTTGGGCGATAAGTTTTGTGCAAAGTGCGATGGGCCAGTTAATATAATTTCGTATTTTATGATGTAACGACTGGAAACTCTAAAGAGCAATTTTTGTGACAGATTTCTTTTTTCTGTAAAATTTAATCTGGTTTAAAACCTGAGGAAGTAAACAGTTACATTGCTTTGTCATTCTTGTATTGCGTAAGGCGAACCTGACCAGCGATCCAGGACAAGAGAAGGTCACTCAGCTGCCAACACACAGTAACAACTTGAACAAAATCATACGATACAAAGTCTACTTACCTCATCTAAAAATTTCGTAACATCAAACACTCTATTATGGATGATTAGCCAAGATGATCCAGCCGCATTGTGCTTTTGAACTTCTTGAAGAGTCAACTTTTTCAAAGGTTCAGCCATGATGTTCGTACAAAGCCGAGAGACGAAAGAATGACATCCGTCCCAGACTCTCTCCAATACACTTTGAGGGGTGTGTAAGAGTCGCAGACTGTACCATTAATAAATGTTTGCCATATACATGGGCATGACACATGGGAAAACCAAAATTAAAAATTGGGAAATTCTATTTGGATTGGTCGGTTACCATTTGCAAAATCCACTTCTGTTTGCACGGAGAATCTAGAACTGACATCAAGAGGTATCATAGGTGACAGTAAAAGAAATGGAGCACGGAATTTTGGGACATTCCGATCGGGGCTCGGAACAAGAGAAACTGGTAACACATTCGGGGATTTTTCATTTGGGAATTTTGGACTAGCCTTTCCATATACATTCCATCCGGAATTTCTGAATTTTTTTTTGTGTAAATGGTAAACAACCGTATGCATGCAAAAGTTCACCACTATATATCCGCATTGGCTGAGAGCACATGAGTTAATCTCAAGCAGTGCAGAAAGTTGAAATTGAGTGCAGAAATTTGAAATCAAGTGCATGTACATGTATATCATTAACAGGTAATCAAATGCTTTTGTGAGTAATTTTGTATAAATACACACTGTAATAGCCTGCAAGCAGACTCTTCCGTTGAAAGACAACTTGAGACAACAAATTCCACTCGCCCAGCAGACTCGTGCAATTTCAGTTCCAGTCTGAAAAATTCACTTGTGCTCATTTACTCCAAACTGCACGCGGAGCCATTTTATTGTCTATACGAATGTCGTAAACGCCGAATTCCACGATCGAAATAGTAATTCTTACAACTATGCGGGGGACAAAAATACCTTTGCATGTTTGTTAAGGGAACTTGATACTTCATCAACTAAGTATCCTTGAGCCAGATAATTTTCTCTAGTTTCGTGCGTCAGTTTGCTTGTATTCAGGGTATCGCTATTGTGGGCGACGTTACAGACATACCACTTCTCGGAATTAATGGCCCTACATCTTGTCAAACTCGTCGACCTAGGAAAAATATAACATGTATAAGGGGCTCAGGTTCTCTAGTAAAGAAACTGGGGCTGCGTCGGTGGGAAATTCAAACACGCAAAAAAGTGGTTTATCAAACTAGTTTTGACTATTTAAATAGTGTAAGTTTTACTGACCATAAGTTTTATTAACCCTTTCCCAGACAAGATCGAGTATCAAATCTCCTGAGCAGTGCTATACAGTTCCTTATTCTCTAGATCGGAGAATTTGGCAATTGATCGATTTAGCATCTTTGATGTGATCATGTTCTTAATTCTTATAATCTGTTTGTGCGATAGTGTAATTACACGGAGAATTTCTACATGGGTCACCTGTAGCATTGAAAGGGTTAAAGAGCTGACGTTTCGACCGGTTCCGCTTCGTCATGACGGATGAATGTAACTTGCACGGTTGAGATTGGGGTGAGTTGGAACGAGGTGGTGAAGTGTTGGTAAAACCTTACCCAGACGAGGCTACCGAGAGGGGGAACTTAAGTACTGGGACAGGACCAAGAGAAAATGAGGTAAGAGAACGCATCTTCTTTACTGGGTCTCTTACTATGATAAGGGGACAGAATCTATTTTTAGATCCGGAAACTATTTTAACTGACCAATGGCTGACGTCCTTCTCATCACGTGGTTGTAATTTCAATGCGCCATGTGGAAATCGCGCAGCCATGGAATGAGATATAAATAGATTTCGCGCTAAAAATATATTCTGTGCCCTTATCTTATCAGGCGGGGTTATGTTCTCTTTCCTCATTTTCTCTTGGGCAGGACACAGTACCTACATTATGGAGGCCCCATTAGGGGGGGGGTCTGAATATCCCGTATCCCATTAATTCCTGTAGTTTGTATCCCTATAATTCAAGTTAATACTGATGACGTCACTGCATGTGATAAGTCCGATTACCAAATAGTGTATAACACATTTTCCGGTGCGGTTTCATACTTTAAAATAGAGATCGAGTGCAAATAGGGTTTGAATGATGATTACAATGTTTTTTTCTTAGGGAAATACATTAATTCGCATTTTCAAGTACTTTTTTCTATTCGCGTCTTTCATATTGATCAATTAACCTGTTTTATTCTGTCAAGAAAGAAAACTTTGACGTTCGAATCCCACTATCTCTTTTCTAAATATCCCGTATCCCTATAATTTTTCCCCGAAATATCCCGTATCCCTATAATTTTTTTCGCAAATATCCCGTATCCCTAAAACCCCTAATGGGGCCTCATTATGTGGACTATGTAGGGATCGGTTCTTATTTGTAGAGAAAAGGGTTGTTCAAAGACAGGAAAGAAAACGAAAAAAATTATATCCTTAAGCTGATGAGCTGCCCTCAACGAGTGCAATATACTTCCTTACATGCTCACGGGAAGACAAGGATTCACGCAGACTAGACCCCGTTATCACCCGTCACGCGCTCCACCCCAACCACACATCAAAATAATGAACCAATTGAGGCGTATAAACTGGGTGTTTGTTGAAGTTGCAGTACTTTGAATTGTTTTTCTTCATTGATGATGACATCTCTTGCTTGTTTTCGCCAGCTCCAAAGATGTCTATTCTTGCAAAACTGACGATAGTCTCGTATTTGCATTAAACCATGTAGTTTGACCAATCTAGTTACAGTGTGGTTCTAACTTTTTCATTTTTGGTCAAACCATGCAGTGTGACCATTCTTTGCAAAACTACTGAACAGTATTGTACTGTGGCACTGTTTGTTTTACTATACAGTGTGCTTCTAACTTTTTCACGTGGGTCAAACCATGCAGTGTGACCATTCTTTGGAAAGCTACTGACCAGTACCGTACTGTAGTACTGTCAGTGAACAGTGTGGTTCTAGCTTTTTCATCTATCAACGCATGCAGTGACATCATGTTAAGACTACTGAACAGTAAGGTAACACTATAAGTCGTGTGGTTTTAACTTCTTCATAACTTGACGATATATAGGAAGGCGCGAGGATACGTAACAAAGACAAAACAACATTTCTTATACAGGGAATTTTATTTACAATAAACGCGCATTCTGAATAGCATTTCATGTTACTGTACGTCTTTCCTTTACCTAGCTTTATCTTTTATACATTTTTCTCAAACTCATTAACAATGCACGAGGAAAAGACAAAGGGAATCTGGCACCTTGACGTGGTTGGATATGTCATGAAACACGGCTCGTTTTTGCATCGTTAATTTCTCCTTCCAAAGAATTTCGTTTGAGAAGCAATATCAGACACTCGATACATGTGTATCATCACATATCAAACACCTCGAATTTCGCTAAAAATACTCCGCTGCACGTCGTATTTTCTCTTCTCGGTGTTTGATATATTACGTCCTGCACTGTTTAGTAACTGCAGGAAATAAGAAAGCTATGTGCTAGACCTCTCTGTGCGAAGCGGACGGACATGGCCGCTAATGTGATCAAAAGAGTGTTTGTAGTAGTGTACCGATATATATACACAACAGAAAGATCTACTAGGCTGGGATCTCATGGGTATGCCCATAACAAGGTCACTGGTAGAGAAAAAACTTACGGCTGAGGCAATATCCATATTTATTTCTCTTCCCAGGTATTAACCCTTTCACCCTTAAAATCTGAGTTGCAATTTTCTTAGCAAGTGCCATACATTTGTTTTTAACTTAGTTTGGAGAATTTGGCTTCAGTTAAATTCACTTTATCTGAGTTGATCTTTTCATTGACTCTCACTATCGTTTACCTTAAAAAGTGCCTCGGTGTTTTGAGGAGTAGTTCTAAGTTGATCAATTCTGGGAGTGAAAGGATTAAGGGTGTTGTGACTACATTAAAGAACAAAACTAAAATCAAGCATTATTTGACAAAAATTTCATACAGTCTCAAAATGACTGATGAAAGAGCCTCCGTTTGCCTCTTATTGGCTACAGCCCTGTATAACGCATCCCAGAGCATGCTAAAAACATGTACCACATAACAATAAAAGACAATGGGTGCGAAAAGATTATCATATATTAGTAAAAATGTACTTGTAGACTAATGCAAATGTCGCAATCTGATTGGCTAAGCTACTGCAGACTATCAGCCATTCGACAGCACTTGGTCGAAGATCATTTTGAGAATGGCGACGTCTTCGTCTTTAAGCGAAGTTTTGCAGGACGATTTAGTATTTGGTATTCTTTTTACCAACACATGATTCGCTTATTATGATTTTTACTAAAACAATTAGATTATTCGCTCTCGATTTCTACGAGGTGATAGTTGATTCGGCCTTCGGCCTCATAATAGAAATACATAGAAATCTCGAGCTCATAATCTAATTGTTAATTAGTCTACCCATGAGATCCTTCCGATGCATTTTAAGAGCAAACAAGTTTTACAGGTCACAACAAACCAGTTTTACAGGTCTGTGCAAGCGCACTCATCAACAACTGAAATTTGCAAGCGAAGCTTCATTCTCAGGACAGGCTGACCGCAAAGTGTCTGTTGCGACGAAACCTGGTTACGAAGAGCCAGTTACATAAAAATGTGCTGAATGTCAGTATCTGGGCAACCGTGCACCAACCCCTCCCCTAACCCAACATTAACGCTAACTTTTTAACTTATTATAATTTGTTGGGTTAGGGGAGGGGTAGGTGCACAGTTGGCCAGATGCTTACATTGATCCCAAAAATGAATGTCGAACGTAACTACTTATATCACACACTATCAACAGTGATTTGATTGGTTCAGCGTCGAACGTCAGCAATCACATCGTTAGTTCTACTATAAGATGCAAGTTCCGACTTTTCATAAGCATTTGGCAATGAAAAAGCACGTCGGAAGACCAGTTTTTGTACCTATGCGCTTTCTCTCTTACATTTAACTAACTAGAGAAGTAAAAAACACTGCTTGAGTAAGAAAAGACAGTTCCCATAATTATAGCTACATATGGCATCAATTTGACTTACACGCACACAGATGGTTTTGATATAGAGAAAATCAGACTTGAACTTCAGTTGCAACTGGTATTAGGCACACCTCCCCCTTCCACACACCTGCTATAAACACCTACTACTCCATTTACTGCAAGATACGGGTAAAGAACGCGTTATGACCCTCCACGCAATATTGAAGAAATATGGTAATAGTGTAGCGTGCAACCACCCAGTTAGGGACGCACGCGGGAGGTTGCTAAGCACGAAAGAAGCGTGAGAGATGCTCGAGGCGAAGCCGAGATCATCTCTAGCTTCTTGAGTGCTTAGCAGACCTCCCATGTGCGTCCAGAACTCGATGGTTGTACAGCTGCTGCGTTAACCATTTCTATTATAATATAAGAATTCACAACTTCGCAATCTGACCTCGGCATGCAACCCATGGGCAAATGGATCGCGCGTATTAGCCAATCACAGTGCGCGCTTTCCCAAAGGTATAATACAATGATTTATTACCCATCTTTCAATATTCTCAATCATTTCCACTTTTTTAACACGACCACTTTGCACTACGGTATGCTACAACTGGAGACCTACATATATTTCCCATAATGCTTTTCTCGAACATAACCAAAAACGCAGAGCAGTTTGACGCAAAAAAAAAAATAATAATATAAAAATTTAGATTTCTTAACGCTTGGGTGCAGATGACAAGTTTAGGCAACAGTTACGGAAGGAAGACATGAAATAGGCGCCGCCAACTAGTCACCTAGCTTGGGAAAAAGGACTGGTACAGAGTAAGTTCCAATTCACGCTCGTATATTATGGGCCCCTGGTTGCCATAGAAACTTGACGATCGAGAAATGAAAGTCAGGACTGAAACTGTCGGCTCATCCTCGGTGTAAAAACCTGTTACGTTCACGAGTGACGTAGAACAAAGAAAACAAAGGAGACAAAACAATAAAGACTAGGAAAGTAATAGTGAAGACAAGAAAAAACTGAACAGGTTTTTACACCGAGATAAACCCAAACTGTTTAAAACACGCAATTTAACCATAGTTAGTATTTTCGCTCTAATATTCTCTTACGCTATGACGCGAACACGCAACTGTACAAAGTTTTAAAATGGAACAGAGAAATTCAAAGCAACTATTTTTCTCTGAATAGATATATTACAACAATAGAAATAATTATAATATTAATCTTCAATTAATCCACTTCTCAATTGATGACAAATTAACTGCAGCTGTAAAATTCTCATAAGTCTTTTTGATCACGTTATTTAATGGGAGACACTGGAAGTATGACTATAATCACGCAAGCGATATTGAAATTATGGCCGCGTTTGCTGTAGAGGTAAACTACTCCCTAACAAATCTGGGATCAATATCAGTTTCTGGGACACCGTGCACCTGCCCCTCCCCTAAACCAACATTAACGCTAACTTTTTAACTCATTATAACGTGTTGGATTAGGGGAGGGGTAGGTGCACAGTTGCCCAGAAACTGATATTGATCCCAAATCTGTGTGGAGATCCAAAGTGCACAAAAGCAAACATAAAATGAAGATAACTTATCAAATTGCTGGTTTCGCGAGTGGGGAAGCTATGGCAAATCCTTGGTTCTGATTGTTTACCCGAGAGGGCACGGTGGACCCATCTTGCCGGCATGGGATTTTCCGCTATATTACATCCATTTTGAAATCACTGGTGATCCCTGCAGTTTGATTGGCCCATAGCAGTGTGATTTATTCGCGAATCGCACCATCTTAGGTTCTAAATCGCATCTTCTTTTTCAGCCAATGAGAATCAACTGAGTTAAAATGTAAAAGCGTTTCTGGTTCCTCTTTTTTGTAAAAAAACGGCCACAAGATCAATAAAATATTGGCACTTGACTAACAAAAATCCTGTATTAGAACTATTAAATTGTGCGATTTCAAAACTGGATGTAATAAAGTGGTAATTGAACTTCGTGTCGCGCAATTTTGGTCTGAAATCACACTTGTGATTTCATATCAAAATATCAAATATTTGAAATCACGCGTTTGATTTCGGACCAAATTGCGCTCCACTCAGTTCAATTACAAGACAAGACAAAATGACCATTAAGATGGCTGGATACTGGCCTCGTTCGTTTTTGTGATTTTATCTGCGCCAACTACGTCTCTGTCAATGAAAACGCAAAAAAATGATAATAATAATAATAATATTAATAATAATAATAATAATAATAATAATAATAATAATAATAACGTAGCCAATATGGCCTCAACTCAAGTGTGGTCAATAACGCCTATATATATATTTTGCTCATGGTGAATAAGCGGAAGACAAATATTTCAGCACGTAACAATCAACATGAACTCATTAAAAACAATGTAAAAAACAACGCGAATCACCAAATCACAACTCAAGGTAAAAACGGATGAGAATACTGTAAGGGTAAATTTAGAGCCGCGAGGCGAATATGTTGTGGTTCAAGTTTATTCTTGCTTTAAATTTTATTTTCCTTTGTTTCGAACACATTACTATATATCACCATAATAACGAAAAAAGAAAAAGAAAATTTAATTCAAGGAAAAAATGGAACCACAACAAATACATCGACGGGTTCATTCCCTGTTTGTATTTCTCGAAAGCGAATGACTCCTCCTGCCTCGCTGACTCGCGATTTTCTGTGTCAAAGTCAAAAGAATTATCGCAATACTCGTCGAATAAGAAGGGGAAACACCAAACAGATCACAAAAAGTCCAACAAAAAAGCCGATGTATAACAATGAGAAATATGAAAACGGACTACGAACGAACAAACAAACAAATACATAAATGGAAACATGGGAAAATTTGGGGCCGCTCCCCAACTGTTCCCTTATTACTCAGAAAAAGTCAACACATGACAGGTTCCTCCTTCAAACAATATTGCGAGTACTTATCTATGGAATTAATATTACTACAGTACCACAGGTCTTAACACCAGTAGACACGATAATTTGAAGGTCCTGTGAATGGGACAGCTTTCACTATGAAGTAAAGTAACAACACAAATGGAAATGTCACGTACTCCACGCAGTCACCTAGTCACGCAGCCAGGTAGTCCGCTGGGGGCGTCAGAAAATCCCACTGCGTGACACAGGGAAGTGAAATGCATCTCCTATATTTGTGTCACGAAAAGCTCTGTCCAAGTGGCTGTGACTGGTCACACATCCGTGTAACGCACGTCGATTTCTTTGAGTCTCGGTAGTTGCTGAGTAAAAAGGTGGAGAGAAAACAGTGGGAGATTTGGCATCAAGTAAAGATAATCATACGGTTTCGAGTTCAATTTGGAATTAATTTGCACGAGTGAGTTTTTCAAAAAGCTGAAATTGCACGAGCAATGAAAAAAATTGCCTGGAGGAAGTGCCGGACGATCTCATTGCGAACAGGAAGTGAGCATTTGACGTGGATTTGACACTTTATTTACTGATTGGCTGATGAAGATCAGTTGATAACGCTACGAACTCAAAGCGGTTCGTTTAAAAAATATTTGCACATGGAATCGTCGATGTGTAATTTGCACTGGTGTTACAATTGAACTGCACTGCTCTCAGCCAATCAGAATCGAGTAATTTTTTCATGTATATTATTACAGCGCGAAGAACAAAAGGGGACCAAAGAACAACAAAACGAGGAATGACTAAGCACGGCAAAGAAAACCTCTTGGCCCCTTGCTTCGTCTTTCATTCTCGGATATAGTAAACATACCACTGTCCTCGCCAACTCCTATTATTGCATATTATTCTGATTTATTGGCTGTTAAAACCAGTAACACCGACAAAAGTGAGGGAACTGACTCCAGTCAAATAAGCCTTGCATTTAAACTAGGACCTCACACAGTTGTTTTGATCTGCCAGTGAAAAAGGGCGAGCAATTTTGGCGCCAAAATCTTTTCTCGTCAAACCAACGATTCCTCCTTACTATGGAGGACCACTTGGCAGAGCAACGAGGCCCTGTAAAGGATAAATTCCGACAAGCGACATGGCCTTGAAATGGCGACACGAGGGAGCTGAAATGACCACGAACGACGAGCCACTCAAGCGAAATTACGACAGCGACCTGCGAGCCTTCCGAAATTACGATGTGAAAAGGTTTGAAACTAAGATGGGCGACATAAAGAACCCCCCTAACAGGGCCTCAGTAAGAGACGGACCATTAGAAAAGTTATGGGGGGGGGGGAATTTTCAGCTTGCACGAATTTTTTTTTTCGCTCACTGCTTGTGCAGGAATTGTTTTTTCAGGTGAACCCCTCTGCACGAATGTTTTTTTACTACGTGTGAAAAAGTCAAAATTGGACCTTCCTTCTGCATGAATTTTTTTTACCTTCTTCTTTGCATGAATTTTTCTTCTTGGCATTTTCCCTCGCATTCATTTTTTTTTTCGGTTTTTTCCCCACCCCCCCCCCCCCCCCCCATTACTTTTCTAATGGTCCGTCCCTAACTCAGTGAGGAGTGCCCTCAATAAGCGATTGTCGAGGTGGATGTTACCTTGAGTTTCTCGTAGGTAATTGGCGACAGTCGGGTACTATTAAGATTCAAACTCCGCAAGCTGGACATGACCACCAGTGATGATAGTCCGTCATCCGTCACGGGCGTTTCACACAGGTTTAAGGATTCCAGTTTGTGAAGCTGCTCAGCGACCATGTGAAGACCTTTGTCACCAAACTAAAATTTACGGGAAAATCATCAATCAATTGCCTTTGATCACAGTAAAGGACAGTTCAGTAGCTTCCACAGAATGATTACAAGTACTAGTTACTATTTAGTTAAATTACCATTACAGGGTACCGTTTTTTGGCTTCTAAAGAATGGTAACACTTCGTGATTAGACCCACACTGTATAGTAAAACAAACAGTGCCACAGTACAGCACTGTTCAGTACCTTTACTTAGAATGGTCACACTGCATGGTTTGATCCACCGATGGAAAAGTTGGAACCACACTGTATAGTAAAACAAAGCGTACCACAGTGCAGTACTGTTCAGTAGCTTTACAAAGAATGATCACACTGCATGGTTTGATTCACAGATGAAAAAGTTAGAACCACACTGTATAGTAAAACAAACAGTACCACAGTACAGTACTGTTCAGTAGCTTTACAAAGAATGATCACACTGCATGGTTTGATTCACAGATGAAAAAGTTAGAACCACACTGTATAGTAAAACAAACAGCACCATGGTACAGTACTGATCACTGGTCCCAACTAACAAATCTTCACTTATCTCACCTGAGTTGACCATAAATTCAAATGTAACAAAGCTGGTAACTGAACCAGGTACTCGGCACATGCGCTGGTCACGTGCGTGAAGGCCAGGTTCAAACTTTGAAGATTACCAAAGGAACCTGACTTGAGTAACCTGGCCAGGTCGTCATCCTAGCAACAAAGAGAAAAACACTGTAGTTAAACATTGCACCCTCAAGAATGATTCACATTTTCGTTCCCAAGTGAGTGCCAAATATTGTGGGATAAGCTACTTTGGAGAATTTGTCAGTAGATCATTTGATCTACTTTGAGTTGATCCTTTTACCAAATCTCATTATCGGTTTCCTTTACAGTGTCCTGCTGTAGTAAGGAGAACTTTGACATTAACCACTCCAGGAAGTGAAAGGGTTAAGGGAAGAACACTGCAAACGTACGAATAGACAACCACACACAAACCAAATACAGAAATAAAGTCAGCGGTATAGTGAGCAGGAATTTTCTACGTACAACCAAAAAAAATCTACTATTAATTCCAAATATATGCTAGGCTGACGGCAAACCCCCCACGTAAGGGAACAGTGTTAATTCCACAATCTTTGCTAAAATGTCTAGGACCGATTGCCAAATTCATTCAAAAAATAATACCTTGGTTAAAGAAATCACATGGTGTTTTATTGGTTACCCAATATTGAGAGGGGAGCGAGGCAAAACTTAGATTTAGTGTTTGCCATTTGTCCTGAAGGGGAAGAAGTGCCTGTCGGACCAACATTTTTGGCAAAGATGAAGGATTCTGTATCGTGAAGCACCTAGGAGTACGAGAGGCTAGTTCATGGCACGATCCTCTCCCCACTCCCCCCCCCCCCCGGAAAATGGTTCTCACAGAACAACAGCCACTTACAGTTGATTTCGTAGGAAGGGTAAGCACTGTCGGGCCACCTTTCTCTTGCTGCAGTAAAAAGAACAACAAGAGTGAAAAAGTCTGTGCTTTAGCATTGAGAAGTAAAATATCAAATACGAGATGTGGTGTTTCATCGCATATAAAACAACGAGAAGAGAGCTAAAAAAATATGACAAGCAGCGGAGTATTTATGGCGAAATTTGAGGTGTTTGATCTGCGATGAAGCACATGTATCAAGTGTTTGATATACAAGTGTTCAATAATCCTTATTTGAGGGGTACCTGTAAACGAAAATAAATAAATAGCTTCTCGAACGGAATTATTTTGAAGAAGAAATGAGAACTAGCCGTGTTTGATCGAATGTTTAAACAAGTCACTGTCCCTGATTTCCTTTGTCTTAGCTTCTGCATTTTCAATAGGTTTCAGAAGGCTACAGCAATACTCGGTAAACAGTATCAAAGAACTTAAAGGTAGAAAAATTGGACGTTGCATCTTGCAATGTGTCCATATGTACAAACTACACTACTCACCATTTGCCTAAATTTGGCTTTTCTAAAAGACAAAGGGAAGAGAGAACAGCAGTTTTAGCAGAAAAGAACAATACATCCCTTGCTTTACAATAGGTGTTGAACCTTAAGAATTTGATGCATTCAGTCAAAAAGCTTGATTTACATACAATTGAAGAGCGGTACAAAAGCTAAGTCGCTTTCGATAGAATAAGAACACGGATAAGTTACTCTAAAAAGTTAACACTTATTATAAAGCACTTCATTCAGTGGGGAGTATAGTCTCCTCCGCAGCCGTTATTAGGATCGTCACGCAACGCTTCTCCCTCACTAACTAACTAACTAACTTAGTGGGGGAGAAGCGTTGCGTGACGCACTTAGTGGGAAAAAAAAAGAAGCGTTGCGTGACGCACTTAGTGGGGAGAGAAGCGTTGCGTGACGATGCTAATAACGGCTGCGGAGGAGACTATGGGGTGTATTACCCTCCTTTATTTACTCTCCCCACTACAACCACACGCCCCCTTCACCCACCCCCCCCCCCCCAATCTCTCTCTATCTCTATCTCTCTCTTGTCTTGTCTTGTCTCTCCAGGAAAAAATTAATGGGCCCGGATAAGAAAGTAACATCCTTCTCTTCACTTCTCTCCCCACAATGACTTACTTCTGGCAAAGAGCTTCATAGCATTCCTTCCCTTCCTCTGTGCTCTCCAATGTGGAAATAATCTGCAGTTTTTCATTTTCACCTTGAAGTACCTCAACTTCTAACATGAACGTGAGAGTCTGCAAGAAATAGCAAAGACTATAAATACTAAAATATTCTACAACCCTGCAACCAATATGGTGATCACGACAGATAGCACGAACGACAACAATTGTAATGACAATACGTCGCCTACCTGTATGAAACAACAGTCGCCTCTCAAAGCAAGAAGCATAAAAGGACCCAGCATGGAATCTTTGAGGTCCAACAGAGTCTTCTTCCGTCTTCCACAGCAACCAAGCAACCGAGACATCTAAAAGTATATGTCAAACAGTAAAATAATGTTAGTACAGTTACGACTGCTGTAATAGGTCAATTTTTGCAGGCCGTATTCTCTAGTACGGCCCACTAAATTTGAATTTTTCTTTTCGTGCAGTCAAAAAGAGATATAATGAATATCTTACACATCTTGTTTTTCTCGTTCTGCACATTAAGTTAAGGATCCTCGTTTTCTTTTTCCTTTGATTTATGGCCTCGTGCTTCGCGCTTGCGCCATAAATTGAGGGGAAAAACGCAGTCCATAACTTACAGTACAGACCAAGAAAAACGAGATACGTAACAGGTATTAAATGGTTGGTTCCGCGAGCGTGCAATATGAAGCCAATACTGACTTCTAATCGGTTACCTGAGCGAGCAAGATGAACTTATCTTGATTAAATATCTTTTCTCCAACTTTATTTGTCCCTTTTTAATTGTCCTCATCTCGTGACAGGACCATATCTAAATTCATCTGAGTATTTCACATGCCTTTGTTTCTTATTTCACTTTAACAATATAAAAAGTATATAGCCGTATGTGTTATTGATTTTTACTCCTTCTCCTTTCTTTGCCCTTATTTGTAACTCTAAGTGGATTGCTAGTTGTACTTAAGTGTTAATTTTGTAACCAGATCTATTTCATGTATGTAGCGTAAGTAGACCCTAGCGTTATAAGTAGTGTAATTAGTGTACAGTTTGTAACCGTAAGTAGTGTACAGCTTGTAATATAAAAAAAAAAAAAAGATGAACTTATCTTGCCCGTTCTACCGCGAAACAAAGCAAAGCAAAATGATCATATAATAATTCCTTTTTGACGCACATCTCATAGCACAACTAACGCTCCCATAGTACAGTTAACAAATCGAATGTGGTTTTCTTGACCACTGTGATGACGCATATCGTTGTCGATAAGAGTACAGACAACGCTAAACCACATTCCATTCGTTTTTTACCACAATATCAATGTGAAAGAAATTTTTCTTCAGAGCGTGACCAAGATCGTGACACAAAGAAAGAGCAAGCGTCGTCTATCACTTTCTCGCAATATGATTGGTTTATTTCCCAAAATGAGCGTTTCTGATTGGTTATTGCATTGTCTAGACTCTTATCGACAACGGCAAATTGGCCAATCAGATTGCGAGTTCAGTAACAATTGTGTTAAAATACTGTTTGAAAAGTGGCGTGCAAATATTTGTCACAGAACATAGTGCTGCCCTTAGGAAAAGGTAAGATTAGTCACTGTATTGAGAGCTACGGTACAATGACACCGTAGCACACACTTTTACTATTATCACAGTTTATAATATAGCTACGTTCTTACGCGCGCTCTCATTGGTCAAAAACCTATGTTTTATCAGAGTATAAAACATAGAAAAAGCGTGTTTTATTGTTTTTCGCCACATTACCTCTACTCGACAATTCTGTAAGACGGCGAAAAACATTTTCTTTGAAGAAATTCGTGATGGAGTTCTCTGCGAAGCAGCAGAAAGTTTTGATGCTGAGAATAATAAGACAAATAAAAAAGAAGAAGCGAAAACAGTCGAGAAGTTGGTATTAAATGGCGTCGGTTTGGCGATCTGTGTGCTTTTTTGTTTCTACTCGCGGCGTGTAAAATCTATATCATAAAGCGAATTAAGAAGCCTAAGCCGTGTATTACACTGTGATTAAAACACTCCAGGCATTTGAGAACACTCGAGAAATGTAGAAAACACTCACCTGCGGCTCGTGTTTTCTACATTTCACTCGTGTTCTCAAATGCCCGTCGTGTTTTATTACAGTGTAATACACAGCTAAGGTTTCTTTGTTTGTTAAATAACTAGACCAGAAGACAATACGAGTCACTTACAACATGGGCAAAGAAATGCCCCTCATCAAAACAGGAAACCCCTCCAGGACATATAACATCAATCCAGCCATCTTTGCCTTTTCTGACAGGAAGAATTGATTGATGAACCTGTCAATTCAAGATTTAAAAAAAGTAAACTACAATAAAAAAATCTGAAACTTCAAAATACCGTATAATAATTACACAAGTCCCACACGAAGGCTACTGGCTACTAGCAGCAGAATTGCAAAACATATTACATGGTTGTTAATCCTGAAAAGTACTGTCATTTAGCAAAGCTAAGCAGCACTCTCTCTGAGGGTGAATCCCTTTGGTACGGGGTGTACGATCCGGATCAGGAACACTAAGGGTGTATTCCACTGATATAATGAACTTTATTTAAGTGCAAACTGTACCTAGCACAGACATGTTAATTGGGAACACTGTAAAGCACATATCTAATCAAATCAAATCAAATGTTGGTTTTTGTGGAGAGGGGACAACCGGAGTACCCGCAGAAAAACCTCTCGGAGCAGAGTAGAAAACCAACAAACTCAGCCCACATATGACGCCAGGGCCGGGAATCGAACCCGGGCCACATTGGTGGAAGGCGAGCGCTCTCACCACTGTGCCAACCCTGCTCCCCCAAAATTATCCAGATTGGGAATTTCTATCCAAGATCATATGAACAAAGATGCACCAAAGGAACCGATGAATCTACTCTGGACAAGGATCCATTGGTTTCTTTGAGGCATCACGATCCAAGTGATCTGGGATCACAAAACCTAATCAGGATTATATCAAAAGAACAAACCGTTAGCGGTTTGTTACAAATGTACACTTTATTGTGTCTCTCTGTAAGTGCATTTGCTGTGAATGGTTAATAATTCTGGAGGGTTATATAGCCCCAGACTGTTTACCTCACATCTTGGGTCTTCAGCAAAAGCTTTGATGACAGCACTAATGTATCTGCAAAAGAGACAAAGTCATCTCAAACAAGCAATGCTTAAAACATTCCCTCCTGAGATTGACTTAATAGATTTTACTCTGGCTAATGCCAGACGATTTTACTCGTCACCGGGGGACCTCTTAAATAGAGACCTTAAGCAAGGACGACGTCGACAAAAACGAGAATGCCAAAAAAACAATAAACATAATGAGCAAAAACAATGGCTCTGCACGCCCCGCACGTGCGTTTTGCATTTTGGTACATTTCGTTGCCGTTCTCTCCAAAACAACGACGTGAAATGACCAAATTTAAAGTTCTGTGGAGGACGTGAGCACAAGTAGAGAAATGTTCAATTTACTCGGAAAACATCAACGTCGTTCATGCAAGTTAAATTCCTAAACAGTTCGCATGAGTTTTACAAGGAGAATGTGTTGGAATAATTGCAATTTCATTGCAGTAATGCGAATTTATGTTTTACGTAGTCGTTCTCGTTGACGTCAGCGTCGTCCCTGCTTAAGGTACCTATTATCTCTCTTCACCTTTAACCCCCTAAGAGTGACTTGATAGATTTTACTTGTCACATAGAGACCCGTTAGGAATTACAGGGTTAAAAAACTCTCTCTCTTAACCCTTTTCCCTTTAAGAGTGACTTTATACATTTACTCTGGCTAACGCCTCACGATTTTACTTGTCAAAGGGAGACCCTTAAGGAGTTATGGGGTTAACCAACTGTAGGAGACTTTTATGGTATTACCATTACAGGATGTTCAATAGGCACTGGAGATTGGAGAATTGTCCAGCCAACTGACAATGCGTTTTAGAAGAGTAATGTTACTGGTCAACATTACTGGCAAACAAAGCTTAAATTATAAATTTTAAGAGAAAACAATGAGCAGGAGAAACACTTACAGCACAAAGGTTTCATTCTTAAGCGCCCTACAAGAAGTCGGAAAGGACACGTTATTACCTCATGATATTTCATTAATGATAGAAAAAAAATAAGGCCTTCAAGAGTAAAATACAGCATTTGGTACATGTAAAAATACTATAAATATCTGAAAAATAATGATACTACTAATAACAATCATAACTACAACAAAAAGAATTTCATCATCATAACAAAAATAACAAAAATAATACCAAGAAAGCAACAAGTAAAGTACTTACTCCTTTGGAAAAGGAATTGGCTGCAGTAAAGTTGATACATTTGGTCTCCAATCTTCAAACTGTGCTCTGAAACAAATAATATTTTTGTATGACCATCCAAAAAATGTTTTGTTTTCATCCACAGCTTAGAGCCAAGACTTTAGGCTAAGCAAACAGCCCTGGTTTGCACAAAGAAATACATCACCAAACCACATTTAACAATAATTCTCAGAAATTCAGGTAAATTTTCCTGAGGCCACTATTCCCCAAGATTGACGAGAAAAATTGCTTTAGTATATACCAATGAAGTAACCTCGGCAGGAAATTTAAGGAAACACACCTGCGACGGCCAAGGTGAAAAAATTTACTTGTTGAAGAGTAATTTGTACAACAAAGACACTTGCTGGACATTACTTTGCACATGCAGTTTCATTGTGCCATTTATTTGCGCTATTGTTTGGTTCTACCTTATCAATGTTTCATCATGGTCATGTTTTGCTTCACTTCACTAGTGACACCTCGCGGCAACGGCTCTAAGGCGAGAATTGCTGCCCTCCACTTTTATTTAGCTATGATACTATTTTGTTTAATTTTGAACCAAAACTCACTACAGCAAGGTTTACCCAGAAACCCCTGCATCATTTACCTCCTCAGAGGTGAATAATGTTAAGCATCTCAAGGTGAAGACTAATCATACTTGTCCAATACTCTGACAAATTCATGCACAAAATTGTATTGAAATGCATTGTGTTGTATTGTGTCGTTCTAGAATGCATTGTTGAACTACTGTTATGACCATATAATACAATACAATACTATGCATAAATTTGTTGGAGTATTGAACGACCCTCAGACTAATCAGATTGCTCAAAATGTCAAGGTTGCAGAGTTGGTACATATATGCATTAATTGTATTGACCAAGAGAGAGGTAAAGATCGCGGCATCTTACCTGATTTCTTTTAAGCGTTTTAATTGACCGAGAAGTAGTTGAGGTCAATAAAAATGAACAAAAGAATGAGGCCAATATCTAGCCATCTTGACCAAACAAGCTTGGTCAATAAAGGATTTGTTGCATGGCCCCTTTGCTGTGTTTTGTTTTTCGGGACAAAGAGGGAAATCCCGTGCAGGCAAGGTAGGGCCATCTTGCTGGCTCGTGTAGCCAATCAGAACTCAGGATTCTACTCATCTTTCCCGCATGCCCAACCAGCCAAATAATTATCTAAAGTTAAATATTCACTTGAGTTCAACAGCTTAACACTGAAGTCAAGGAAAATGTAAAAGGAAATGCAAGACAAGAGCAGTCACACAATGTACACAGGTTAGTTATTATTCATACAATAATCTTACAACAAAGCACTGGTCACAAAAAGAACCTTACATTGTGTCTAGTACTGTCATGAAACACATTAGGAACTGGGTGTTGATTTCCTCATATTTAACAAGCCTGAAAAAAAAAAAATAAATAAATAAAAATAAAAATTTATACAGTGAAATCATGTTTCCCTTGTGAGCTTCAAGTCAAATACCATTATACAACTTTAGACTGTACACGTAGGTCTCATTGACTATTTACCCAGGAAAACTCAGACTTACAGTACAAAATGTAGTCTAATTGCTGCTTAATAACAGACCTTTCCAGATCCTGGAGTCAATTCGATATAATACTTCCACAAGTTTACAAGTGTAACTTTTTTTTTAATGCTTTAACACTTTATTGCAAACATTACAAAGTATTACAAAACAAAACATTGAATAAACTTTACACAAAAGAGCCATGGTGATTATGCAATTAAAACTTATAGTAAACACAGGAGAGGTTTCCATAGAGAGTGAAACTTGTTAATAAGCCCTTTGGATTGGAATATGCATTTATGTACAATTAGCTTGCCTTTAACAAAATCAAAAAACAGGTCGATGTTAGGGGTCTTCTGTTCAGTTACTCAGAGATTCGAACAGAATTTACAAGTATAACTATTGTATCAGAGTCTGGAAACAATAGTTAGATACTGGTCACTTGGGCCGGGTTGTTCAAAGCACAGTTAAGGTACTCTGGGGTTAGTATGAAATTTAAATGCAGATTTGCCTGTGTGCAGACGTCTCCTATTTCCTTTGTTGCACGCAGAATTTTTCCTTGTGCAACAAAGGAAATAGGAGACGTCTGCACGCAGGCAAAATGCAGATATGAGAGCTTAAAAAGCACAATCAGTAAATTCTTTTTGAATACATTTTGATGATTGTGTGCTCTGAAAAAAATAGATAAAGTTATCAGAAAAAATGCTTTCTAACAAGAGGAAAAGAAACCCGGGTTAACATTCAACCCTCAGTTAGCGCTAATCGGCCTTCGAACAACCGGCCCCAGGTTTATAGGTACATGTACTTACAACTTATCACTTTGATCAAATGCAGAGTACACAGCAGAGAGAATCACAGCTACCAGATTGGGAAGAACACGAGGATGAGGACAAGCTGCTCCAGGGCTATGTACACTAGTAAGGACAAACACAAACTTGATGGCTCATTCAGTACTAAGGGACCATTCATTTTTTAATGGATAAGGGGGGCTGGTGGGATTTGGGGGGGGGATGCAAAAAAAATGGCTTCAAAGGGGGGGCCACCCCCAAAAAAATGAATTGGATTGTCAGGGATTTGTAAAAATTCACTTGTCAAGTGAAATGTAACAGTTAATATGACATCAAGAAGCATGTAGTGGCATTTGAACGTATTAATCTGTAAAATACCAGATGTAACTTTTTTTCGAGGGGGCCAAGGGAGGGAGTCATCCCAAAAAATTCCTTTTGAGGGGGGGGGGGGGTCATGTGAAATAATTGGCAAGCTGAGGGGGGGTCACTCAATTTCCCACTGACACTCCCCCAAATCCCACCAACCCCCTCTATCCCTTAAAAAATGAACGGTCCCTAAAATATCATTTATCACATCAAACCTACTTCAGCTTCTTCTAGTACCAGTGCACGTAGCACCAGTGTGTTATTTGGGCTCAATTAACTGTACCAAAAAATTAATACTGCCATCAGGCATGGTAAAGCATATCATACAAGTACAACGTAACTTGTCATTGACTTACAGTTGAGTATTTTGTGGATACAATGTTAAAACTGTTTAAAACCTGTCCAACAATACAGAGGCAAATTAATTGAGCTTCTTAGGAGATTAGTGAAGTTGCCAGCATCCTAACTAAACAAGGCAGACCCAGTTTACCACAGTATGTACATGTATGGTAGCCAGGGAGCTGAAACCTAGAACAGCTATATTAGGAAAGCCAGACCGCAAGATTGTGATTTGAATTCTAACTCTGACAGATTAAAAAAAATTAATAATCTCAACTTGAATAAGGACAAGAGGAATATAGCAAAGAGCACTTCAGTACCTTTCAACAAATTCTCTAACAACATCAGCATCTTCATCCTTACAAAACAGTGTATAAATATAATCTTGGACAAACATTCTGAGATGTGGATATTTGCCAAAATCCTAACGTAAGAAAGAAAATAGTCATAAGTGAGTAACTGATTCTAAGTTGGGTAAGACTGTAAAAAGCATTTAGCAAGGGGACACAAAATGACCTGTCACAAAAATGAAAGGATACAGAGCTGTTGAGAGACACAGCACTGTACAAAGTCTGATTAAGGATAAAAACCAAGAATCTTCAGGTCCTTCATTAAAGGGTGTAATATCTCTACAGTAAGGTGGAATTGGCCTAAAAGGATACTACCTTTAATTTATGATTATCTGTGATACAATGTACAGTGTAACTGACAATGCTATAACATTCTACATTTACAGAATAATGGAGAAATAGAGAGACGCATGAAATAATACTATAACTAACCATGTTGTGTTTGAGGATTCTGTGGACAGCTGGTAAAAAGACATCTAATACCTCTCCATTATAAAGTTGGCCCTTACAATGCTATATCACCAAAAGTAAATAAAGAAAACACTCTTCACTTCTCACACAGTAAGATCAAATACCTTCAAACTGGTTTTAAAATAGTTTGGCCTATTCACCTGAACAGGAACAAATAGTCAATCATAATAAGGGTTTATGAGAAAGTGCTACACATACATAGTAATAATTTACATTGCAACTTTTCAAAATTCTGTAGGATAGTCGCACATCGGGCGTTCAAACCTTAACTTTTGGTAGCCCTGGTCAGTTTTAACTCACCACTGGCGACCGTGCGACCGCCAATTTCTAGCCCTGTAGAGTTGTTCAATTCCTATGAGCACCAAGTAAAATCTTAAAATCACAAGCAGTATGTATTCACAGCAAGTATCATAATCTTAACCACTTGGTGGGAATTAAACAGGGTCTGTATCACTGAACAAATCCAACTAAGTAGTTAGAAGTGAAACAAAATAGAGGCCACAAGAATAATTATGTCCATTTGACTTGGTAACTTCCACTTTGAAGCAAATTTTGTCTCTGTTTTAGAGAAAACCACATTGTTAAAAGCAAGTTATTCAACCAGCTAGGTATTTATTGTAATAAAATCATTACTATGAAGGCTTGCACATTATTCATTTTAAACTCTTTTTCAGTAGGGGGTATATAACAGAGTAAGTCAAAAAGCATTACCGTAATTTCCGGCCGTTTACCCGCATGGCAGATTACCCGCATCAGTCAATTTTTCCAACAGCGAGAAAAAACTTTCAACAGATTACCCGCACTGGCGGATAACCCGCACCCCAAAACAACTGTACTTTTAAAATCAATAACAATTTTAATTTGACTAGCGAAAAGCAACTTCCAAAATCATCTTGAAACTCTGACGTGCACGTTTTACACCGGGCATATTGAATCAAAATTACGCGTGGCTACACTTATCGTAAATGATCAGAGATTGTAAATTGTAAAAAATCAGTTACCTTTTTATAATGTTTTGAATCAGGTAAAAACTTCATCCATTGTTTTTGTTGACATGGTATCCTTTTGCGTGCAATTAGTACGTTTTCACAACCATTGTTTTCGATGTTTCATTGAGAATAATAGCGCTTGTAAAAATCTGTCCTCAAAAAATAGATATCTCAGGACCTACTGAGTCTAAGAAATCGCCCGAAACGGGAATATACTCTTTAACTCAAGGCAGTGCTAGCTAAGAATATTTCACTGATGCGTCAAATATTCCGGTATTGTAAAATTTTGAGCTGCGAATGTTTGTTTACACGCATGCCGACAATCACCTTTCCTTGTCGTGTCATTAATTAGGCGTGGCCATGAAATGAACATGTCGGGATCATTTTTGTGTGCTTGTGAAGCCTGCTTTTTCACATTTAAATTCATTTCTTTTCAAGTTCAATACCCGTGTAAGTGAGGAATGTTTTTTTTAACTAACAAAGAAACAAGCTGTGAAATAGACAAGGAAAGAAAGTAATAGCACAAACACGATAAAAGATTTGTTTATCTATCGATTTTGGTTCAATTTGTTCGGCTTTCATCAAGAGCAGAAAAGTCTGTTATTATGATAAGCAATGAAAGCGAAGTAGATAAGGCAATACACGAGTCTTAGGATGAATCTTATCATCTGTGTTTTTTCCCGGTTAGCTTATGGTTTTAAACTTTACTAGTAGGTTTAAAAATTATTGCATTAGCTGCACCTTCCCATAACCTGCACCAACAACTGTTTGCAGAAAAATGAACACATTACCCGCAGGTAATCTGCTGGACATTACGGTACTTGAAAACCACTGTGGCAATTGCAATGCTTGATATGCACCAAATTGTCAAACTCACTGCAATGTTACTTTCTCACCAGATCTGAGGTACTGAAGTTAATAATAACATTATTACTATTTTACCTTACTAAAGAAGGCACACACTTCTGGAGATGGTTGGACATATTCCAAGACAGGTGCAAGAGCCTGAAATATAGATGCATAAAATGATCAAAATTTTACTGCTAAGACTTTAGCAACAACAAAAGGCTCCTTAAAGTTACTATTTCCTTGCATTCTGTTAGGTGACTTCAATGTTACATGTAGATCAATAAATTATAAATAGTCCTATTTTTCTAGTTGTCAATCTAGATGCCTAACAATACCATGATACTGTAGGAAATGGTTTTACACTGAACAACTCTGCTAGTGAAAGAGCACTATTTTCAAAAATGATATCCAGTGACATAAGGGGCCGACCATTTTGACGTTTGGGAAGGCAAGAGCCCAGGAGATTTAGTTTGTGCCTAATCTTCCATGCATAACACTGCACTCCAATTTTTTCCATAATTATTTTCATCTTAATGTACATTTTTATCTCTGAGTCTATTTGCAGGACAGTTACATTTAAAATTGCCTAGCCCATCTTCCACACACAACTCCTCTCTCTGCCATTAAAAATTAAATCACTGGTCTGTAAGGTACAAAACACTCAGTGATTACTGACCACTATAAGCCGTTCCTGCTCTTCATCAGTAAAGGAGATAAAATGCTATAAACGAATGACAAGTTTACCATGTTACACTTGGATTTATGTGTTATATAATATTACATTACAATCATTTACCCAAGAGAAAGAGGCTGAGGGCCGTAATCAAGACCAAGGGCACAGTTTTTTCCTATACAGACCGACCTAGCCCAGAAAATAACTTATTTTTTTTGGATGTCTTCTTTTCAAAGGGGAAAAGAGAGCCATAATCGCTACAGTGGGGAAAAATATGGCCCATTGGCCATATTGTAAAAAGCTGGACCGGTCACGCACGTGTGATTAGACAATCAAATTCAAGGATTTAGGATTTCGGCCCGCTCAGATGCTTTAAGAAATAGAAAACATTTTCTGTGTTTCTATCAAGTTTTAGTATAAATCTACTAGCGTTCTATCACAAATGCCGCGCTCTGATTGGCTACGCTACTCACTATCTATTCTGTGATAGATAGTGAGTAGCGTAATGGCGGGCGCTTCTTCACGTTTTCGAAGTGTCCCTGAAGAAGATTTAGACAGTGTACTGGTCGAGGCTGTTCCAGAAAAGACAAAGTTTTGAACAACTGGTAGATTTATACTAAAACAATTACATTATTCGCTCTCGATTTCTATGCGTGATAGTTGACTCGGGCTGTGCCCTCGCCAACTATCACGCGATAGAAATCTCGAGCTCATAATCTAATTGTTTAATAGAAACACCAGAGGAAGTTTGGGAGAAGGAGAAACGCTGTGGGAACGCAAGCCGATAGTCGAGTGTAATGAGTGCATGACTCGATAGAAAATAGCCTAATACCTGTGACTACAACAATTTTTTTTGTATCTACAGAGTCATAAGAACACAATTTTTAACCAATCAGCATGCATATTTGCATTACTGATCAAGTGCGGGGCCATTTTGCTTTGTTTTATTTCATGGGATAACAAAAGAAACCCCCAGCAGACAAAATAGGTCCATCTTGCCCCTTGGGTAGCCAATCAAAACTCAGGATCTTGCCCACCTACGGAACCAGCCATATAATAAAACATGTAACAAATATGTTAAAAACCTTCTATTCTTCATTCACGTTTTATCTGTAAGTTATAAAATCTTGGTTTTTACAAGCACACTGTGCTCTTGGGCCAATGCTTTTGGGTCAGAGATCTAAGTGACAAAGGCCTACCTGCCTCAATATTTTTTTAAGAAGTGAAAACAATTTTAATTACTCACATGGGCTAGGATGTCAGAGACCATTTCCAAAGGAACTGTAAATATAACATCGTCTTGTATTGGTGTGGTTAATGAAAAGAGGACCAGCTCCTGAATGGAACACAAATCAAAGAGAATATGCAGTCAGCCATTTAAGTTTCCTTTTGTGTCGTTGTGGCTTGGGACGTGACATGTTGTCTTACTGGCCATGTGCCTGTCCCTATAGGCAACTGTCTACCACAGTGGGATGGGGAAAGGGCACAGTTGTAGACAACATAAGATCCACGACCAAGTGTGACGCCAAGATGGCTGAATGTTGGCGAAGTTCTTTTACGCATTTTTATCGACTGACAGTCAATAAAAAAAACATGAAAGAACGAGGCCTACATCCAGCCATCTTGACCAAAAACAAGCTTGGTCAATAAAGGATTTATCATATACTCATTTTCTTTTGTTTTGTTACATGGTACAAAGTACCAATTCCTAAGTAGCCAAGATGGTACCTGCTCAGGTAGCCTCTCTGAGATCAGGTCTACATACAGTGGCATACTTGAAGAACCAACCACATCATAATTTTTTTTTTTACTGGCACATGATATTGTACAAGTATGGTACTGTAATGTTCAAAGCGTCAATACCTTCAGCTCACGAGTCAAAGCTTCTGGATCACTGGATTTTGATATAAGCCTTCTGTACCTCAATAGATTAACCTGCAATTAAAAGGGACTGACTCTTTAATATAATAACAAAACTTGTATACTGCATTTGTACAGGCCTACATGTAGGCAAAGCTCAATGCATTTGAGAGAACTTGAGGGTAGATTGTGTAAACATGAGAATAAAGGTAATAGTGAGTCACACATAATTATCAATCTTAGTCTAAAAACCAGATTTCTGATTGTGTGCTTTCACTTAAAAAATTTTTCCATGTATATCTCACCTTCCATTTTAATGAGTGTAGCCATTGATCTCTCAAATATGCGTTGGATGCCTGCAGTAAAACATTAAATGTCAGATAAATAAAACAAGAAACTTAAATCTCACTGAAACACTACAAAAAAAGATCATGACATATAGCATGCAAATATGATACTATATTCTTAGATGTTTGTACTATACTCTTAGATGTTTGTACTATACTCTTAGATGTTTGTACAGGAAGTGTGTGACCACTTTTAAGTTAATACAAAGACTTAAATCAAATCAGTGGTTTTTTAAACACCTTAAGTAACACGGAACCATCTGAAACTGAGACTCGGATACAAAAATGTTGACCAGTGTCCCATCTGTTCACTGTGTACGCATCTAATATTTCTTGATACGAGAGTGGATATTCCATAAAGCCAGCACGCTACAATAAAACAAATTCAGGGTGAAATTCAATACAATGCATTCAAACAAAATAATTTACGTTACCAATCAAATGACCATGACAACCTTCAGTCTTTGTGCGCTGGAGAAAAGTGGCACAAGGTACCACACCAATCGTCTAGCGGACACCACCATAAATCTTCCATGCAATGACATTCATTGATCATTGCAGTTATGTACACAACTTAAGCCGCTGTGAAATTAAAGCCTAAAAAAATTCAGGCCTGAACGGGATTCGAACCCATGACCTCTGCGATACCGGTGCAGTGCTCTACCAACTGATCTATCAAGCCAACTGGGAGCTGGTCATATTGTGAGTTCATAACATACCCGATTTAATTAATTTTCTGACAGCATCACTTTAATTTTTATCAGATTGACTTGTTTTATTTATTCCATAATCTTTGGTGGATTTGCAATGGTTTTGGGAAAAGGATGTGAAGAAAGAAAAGCTATCTTAAGTTTCATAAATCTGATTAAAACCTAAGTCAGCACATTTCCAAAAACACAGAAGTGTAACACATACTCAGTTTGCATAGACGAAAGTAGCCAAAAAATATGGACTTGTGAAATGCTAAAAATTCAGCAGTTCTACTAAAATGAAAATTGAATAAAAGATAACTTTTTGCCAGAAACTCTTTGGTTGTTTCATTTTCAGGATGCAACAAAGCTTATTCAGACCCGACCCAGAGTGAAAATTATTATTAAAAAAATTTTAATCCTAAATTTGCATTGATTTTTAAATCATTGCTGTGTGACCAAAGCTCAAATATACAAACTTTGGAATGAATAATGATATCTCTTCTTATGAAAAATATTAAAACTTATCCCAGTCTAAATACCATTAATAAGGAGAAACACAATCCAGGTGTTATATCAATTTTTTCACACCACACCTCCAGAGTTCCAAGTGTTGTCTTTATGGTTGAAGAGGAATTCCTGCTCTATAGACACACACTCTGAAAAATCCAGATGATGTGATATAATCATACCCCAATGAAGACATGTCTGAGTTAATCTGATTGAACAGGTACAGTACTGCTCACTCCTGTTAATTTTCATTATCAACTTTTTGCTAGAAGATCAAGTAAAGGATTTAATTGAACAACTGCAACATTCAGTACTGAAGACAACATAGAGGTCATAGACAAAATTCAATTATCCTTATCAACCGTTGTAAGCACACCAGGAAAGAAAAAATATAAATATGTATTGATAAGAGAAATTCATAAGGTACATACATGTTCCAGGCAAAAACATTTTTTGGTTAATTTTATTTTTTAGTATGTAATTTTCATTTTTATTATACAAACTACAGCGCAAACCTGTTATAGAAGGAACATTTTTCTAAAAAAACATTATTTAATTAAAAATAAAATTATCTAAAATCAAAAATTTACTGCACTGTAACCAGACAGTCTTTGTGCTAACTCCGAATACAAGAGTGCTTCTCTTCTCTTAGTTTTAGTTTCTTCTCTCTCTTAGTATTGAATATCCTAACATTTTACATGCATCTTAAAATTATTAATTCCAGAAAAAAAGAATGCACAGTGTACATGTGCCCCTTGGAGAATAAAATTAATTTTCCCAACAAACAATCAGGTATTTTTAGTTCTCTTCAATGAAAGAACACAAAGAGTAATGTGCAATTGTTCAATTATTTTTTTCAAGATTACATTTTGCACCTGCTCTCTATAGCATGAAATTTGATGCCTTCATGATAAGCAAGAGCACTGTAAAAGCCAAGGTGAAGTTGAAACGCCCCAACAATTGTTTCAGTGGTTTTAGTTTCACAAAATAATATGGAGAAAAAAATGACAAAGAGAGATATATGCCTAAATTTTAAAGTAAACACTGTTCCCATGACAACTTTTTTTTTTTTTCACACAGTGGACAATGTCCTCCCTAACAGCTTCTACAAATTGCAACCAGTGAAACCACAGTGAAGAGACCAAACAATCAGTCAACATATTAAAGTCAAAGCAAGCAGTGACATTCACATTTAAAAACTATTATTAATCGGGTATTATATTGCCAAGGAGTGCTTGCCTAATAAGCGTTCAACAACCAAAAGTAAATAAAATTCTAAAACCTTTTTTTAAAACTAAATTACAGTCATAAATTTTATTGCTGCAGTTAGTCTCGGCATAAAAAAATTGATATTAGACCAGATCATGCTATATTCTTCTCAGGACAAAGGTTCTTTAAGCACTATACTGTAGGTCCCATTCCACAAAGAAGCAAAAGGCAATAACATGGTAGAGAAATTAATCTTGGAAGCATGAATAATTTACCAGTAACAGTCATACAAGGTGGCATCATAAAAACAAATGGTTGAATACAGTGTGGATAAAAGATTTTAATTTTAATCTAGGCAGAATAGTGAAAGCTCTGGCCATAAAACACAGTGGTCAACACCAGCATAACCAATATTTAGTATCAAACTACATATTCAGGTTGAACAAATGAAAGTAATGTTGCATGCAGATTATGAAATATCTCATTTTCTCTTTTGATATCATAAGGAACATAATTAAATTACAGAGTTCTAAATATTTTTACTCTGTATTACAATATGATTGAGTTGGATTCTCAAAAGCTATCAGTAACTGTAATGGCACAAAAAATAAGTCGGAAAGAAAAAAAACTTCATTGAACAGATAATTTATAATTTTTGCTTACATATAGCAATGGGTAATACTTCTCAGGTCCCACAATAACAAATACGTCCTTAACACTTTACTGAAAAGCAAAGGTCTGGAGTGTAAACTTATTTAATAAAGCATATTTCACAAATTATATTTTTGGGGAAAAACATGTTCACATTACCATAATTTCAGACAGGAATATGAAGGAACAGTTTTCGTATCCAAATAGGCCTGAGGGAAAAATATCTCAGTCCAATTGTTAACTACATGTAATAGTAGCTCGAGGACTAAATTCTGTAGTATTAATTTTCATGCAATTCTCCATGGAAATGCAAATACAGCCAATGTAAGCATAACATTTTAACTGGAGTTCAATTAACGTTTCTTTAAAATTTAATTTCCCTTCTTCACAAAAGAATTCTGTCAGAAACTGGAAGCAACTACAGTCAATCAGATGATCAATATAACCTCTTATTCTCAGGGACTTCTTTAGCTGTGTTTAAAGTCAGCTGGGAGTAGTTGTATTCTTGTGACCTTAACCAGCCTAGTTGTCTTTAGTGCACACTGCTCTAAGTTTTCTTAAACACAGATAATTTAAAGGTAAAAGGTACCCATCGCTGCCACTAAGTCTCATTAGTATATCTCTCAGTTACTATGTGTGCTGTGATTGGTCAATTTAGCGGGCCGTACTTCACTGTACGGCCTGCTAAATTCAAAAGTTTGTTTTGGTCGCCAAAATGTCTCCAGAGATATAATAAATATCTTACAAACCTTGTTTTCTCAGTCCATACTGTAAGTTACAGATCCTTTTTTCCTCGGATTTAGGAACAGCGTGCTTTGCGCTTGGGCCTTAAATCCAAGCGGAAAAAAAAAGGATTTGTAACTTACAGTATGGACTGAGAAAACAAGGTTAGTAAGAGGTATGTACACTGCATTGTACGGTTGAGTACAGACAGTGTACATGTATTTCTTGCACCAAGGAAAAAAAGAAAACAGCAATTTTGAGAGGACATTGAAGTCTGGTGTTAACTTGATAAGAAACAATGTATTCGCGCTGCGTTAAGTCACCACAAAAAACAGTACGTGTTGGATGAGATTTGACATACGGTATACTGTAATACAGCACTATATGTATGTCATAACATTTTATAAATGCCTTACATGTACATATGAGGAAAAACATTATGCATCAATTCGATGATAGTGAGGTGCAATCAAAGCCAGGATAGGTAGTCAACAATATGCAGTTAAAGATTTGATCATCTCAGAATATACTTACACAATATTAAGCTGTTGCTATTTGGGCTGTAAAAAGAGAAGGCTGGAATAGGATTCAAACCCAAAATGGTGTGAAAATTGGTAAAAGCTCTACCAGCTGAGCTAAGAAGATATCCATGCTGAGTGCAGGTCAACAATGACCAGTCATTGATGCCTTACGAATCTGCTCCCAAACTACAGTAATGGAGTAATGGGTTTGACTTCTGTTTCAGCCTGTTCTTTTTTACAGCCTTACTTGTAAAGCCAAAGAAACGCTGTCACAAGGCTTCTTTTTCTTTTTTGTTTTAAATTAAAATTACACATACAATGCAAAGTAACAAAAGAAAAATAGGACAACGAAGTAAAACTAAAAACAACAGAAAATTGAAGAAAGGTAGAGGCGAAATGAGGTACTTAAATTATAATGGTTACAATATTTCAGGGGATTACAGCATATCTTCACATAAATCTGTCACGAGGCTTAAAGATCACACAGCAAGACCTTATCCAAGTTTCAAGTAGCATGAAGCACCTGAGAGTATTGTTACTCCCCCCTGGATCGGATGCTAGACCAACTCAGGGATACCCCCAACAGTCGTATTATGTGTGCCACAGGAGACCCACAAAAGCCACAGGAGGCCTACACTTAATAGTGTAAAGATTAAATACAACACAGCCAGAGCTTATCCAGGTTTCAAGCAGCATAAAGCACCTGGGAGTACTGTTACTCATCCCCTGGATGGGATGCTAGTCCAAGTTAAACAACAGTCTGCCATAATCTTGCACAAAATATATAGAGATCAACACATATGTAGTATGTGTCAACATCTATTATTAATTGTGGTATCAAACATCTGCTACCCTTGTCTTTCACCTCTCTTGCCTCCACCCACAAGCCTGCCTATTCAATTTTGTCCCAGTGTTTTTTCAGACAGATGCTATACAAATCTGAATTTGAAAACCGCAAGCTACAGTAGGTGTCTAAACAAGATAGAAAAGAGGCAGCTTTCACAAAATTACTATCATTATACTACTACATGAGAAATTTCTGTAATTTGATTGGCTAAAAGCAGTGATATTTCCGCTTAATTTGAAATACCTACATGTGAAAATTACAAACCTTTTGCAAGTAGTAGTATAAACAAATAATAGCATGATTTGTACGTGATATTTGGCATAAATACCACTCGGGATATTTCAAAATTGTCTCAAATTTCACTCGCCTAACGGCTCTTGAAATTACGTACAACAATTTTGAAATATTCCTCGTGGTATTTATACCAAATATCACTACAAACCATGCTATTACCTATTCTAATGTTGGACAAGTGCCCCAGTCATTACTGTCATAAACGTCAATGTGTACTAAGACAGTCTGCAGTGAGTCCAATGATTCTCATTAAGTTCCAAAGTAAACAACAACATGGCTTAAGTAGACTGGTCAGAAAGGAAATTGGTGCAACACAAAAAGATCTGTTCATTCTGCCACAAAGGAGGGGGCTCAAAATAATGTTTTCTTTTTTCTAGTTGGCAGAAGGCACTCCAAGAGCAACCCTGCAGAAGATCAACCAGAAATTACTTTGTCAATGTATAGCCTCATAGACAAGATTATTGAATAACATTTGACATATGCAAACACCTACCCAAGGTAGGAGCAGCCAGGTACTGCAAACACCAAGTGATTATTCTGGCTTGAGTTAAGGCAATTTTGGTCACAAGGGGTGACAGGCATAGTACATGTATGTTGCACTATATCACTGGAAGCCAGATTCCACGGGGAGAAACCCACGACAGGGGTTTCAATAAGTTCTGAAGTTGGTAGCTGACCCAATTAAAGTAGGTGGCTGTAACACTTCAGGGGCCACAAGAAAAAAGAAACTTAATGTTAGAAAGTAGGCAGTGATGATTTGAGAAGTAGGCGGCAAAATTCACCGGTTACCAGCTTCTATTGAAACCCCAGCCACTAATAGCTTCTCGTAGAAAGTTAACTCTTATATTTTAACAAAACCTTTTAGCAATCAATTATCATAAAGATGTACCACCCACAACCCATTTGGACAAAATGTATGTACTATTTATAAGAGGAAAGTTCTTGATCATATATTAAAATACTTAACTTTACTCACTTGACATAATGTGTAAGAAAAAATAATTCTAACAATTATTAATGTACAGGAAGTGAAGGCTCTGTCAGCGTGAATTCTAATACACCACACCACCATGAAAAGGTAACATAGCAAAAATGAAATGATAACAGACAACAAGAGATTTGAATTCAAAAAATAGTGACACTGATACAGAGCCCCTGAATGTACAGTAAAGGGTTGGAATTCAGATGCAGCATAAGGTAGATGCCCTATAAAAAGATTCCATAATGAGCTACAAATAACAGTTGACCACTCAATATTGCCTGACTAAATTGTTAGAAATGTCTGGTCAAACCAAAATGAAAGGTGGATGGACACTGCTGTTTGTCATTTAATCAGGCTTCAAGTTGGAGATCAAAGCTGCTAGTATTCAATCATGGATGCATAACACAAAAAAAACAGACCTTGAACAAAAAGTTGTACATGAAGATGAAAAAGATTTTGATGTCTGGCAGAAAACAAACAAAAAATCATGCAATGGTGAAATTTCTTAAAGAAGCCTTACATCAGCCATTAAGATCTAAGAAAAGAGAGCTCTTTAGAAGCACAGATTTCACATGCAATTAACAGGTCTCTAAAGTTAAATGTCCGTATTATTAAACTTCCATAATTTTCGCAGGTACAAATTTCACTGACAACAGAAGTACAGTATGTCTTTGACCTGCAAGCACACTTTGCTTATTTCATTTCTGTCCTATTTTTATATGAACAGTAAGGACAAGAAAACAAATTCAACTGGAGACATAATCACATTGTCAAAACATGCAGGGATTGCAGCTGACTTCCTTAATTGCCAAAAACAGCTTTACATGCATGAATTTAGTAAAAAAAAGGTCAAATGAAGCAGGTAGCTACATAATCAGAAGTGTAACTACTGAATTTAGCAGTATAAACAATTCACTGGTTTTCACTACAGTAAAAAGAATGAAGAAACACCCATTATGACCAAACTGACCATCTGTGTTTTTAAAACACCACACTCTGTAATCCTCTAGATGAGCAATTTCAATTCTGCCACTAACCAATGGCTGCTTTCAATTGCCTATCACTTTCTGATAAGCTTTTTAGTTGTTACAAGCAAACAACAAACTCCAGTAGTTTTGAAGTTAACAAAAATTAAGTCTTAAAGTCTTGCCAGCTTTCCTTGCATTGAAAAAAGGTTGGCATGTTCAGTTTATAAGATATTATTGGAATAAATGAGTTCCCCCCACCAAAACAAAAAAAAACAATGTACATGGTAAGTGGGTAAGACAAAGCAAGATAGAATGGAGTAAATCTCTTAAGAAGGATAAAGCTGGGAAGGTGTCGCCGGCACCAAACATTTTATTTTTCGTATAACTTGTTGAAGCGAGAGGCCATTTTAAGTGGTATCACCAAGTAAACCTTATCCTAATAATAAAATAATAGCAATAAGACAATGATGGAGTCTACTTTTTGGCGCCCTCGTAAATTTAAAGGTTAAATGTCTTTCTCTGAATTACTGCATTAAAGAGTTCGTATTATGTTCAAAGTGAGGCCCAATTGACACAATTTCTAAAATTCACGTTGAAACAAACTATCCAAAGGAGCATCTTGAAAAATCAATAACGTACTGAAATTGTTTCCGAGTTATAGAAAACACAGCGAAGTACACAGATCTGAGGGTTTTCCTCGCGTCAGTACCATATTATTATGGTTATTACATCTGGTTATCAATTTTCCATTCCTTCTAATATGGTAACACATTTTAAGCTAGATCTGCGACCACAGCCAGTTATAGATCGACGGAATCGGCACAGGGGTGAAAATATTTTAGGGTCAATAGAAGTTTAAAAGATATTTTGCAAAATTGCAGAAACGAAGGGGAGCAAGCGAATTTAGCGATTAATTGGGCTTCACTCGCCGAGCATTGGCCGAAGACTAATCCAAGAAAAACTACAACCAACCTAGCGAAAAGCCAGACTTGCAGATTACATTAACGTTCATATTCTATATTTTGTGGCTGACCAGCCTCTTTCATCGGTCCGTTTTGCTCCTCAAGCCGATATAGAGATAAGATGGCGTCCGGCTGCAGGCAATAAAGTTAAGATTGCACATCGTAACCCCTCAATATCTATATGCTTACAAATAGGCAAAATATTTTGACTTACCGTGGCAGAATACAGTTGAAACTCCCCCAAATAAACATGGTGCGCTTCCCATCTTCTCAAAAACTTGGAGCTTAACACTTTGCTGATTAAAGTTCGGCTGTGGTTCAAGCGACAAACTTGAATA
>OX453286.1:21186309-21488809 GCA_949710005.1 Ricordea florida | reverse complement strand
TGGAAAAAAATTGTCTAGTACATGTAGTCTTTACCTAAAAGAATCATCTTATTTTTCCCTGCAAGTGAACAGCTAGCTGAAGAGATTTGAAAATGTACAGCTAACTCATCCAGATTGAAAACGTCTTTTAAGTGTTGAGATATACGAATCAGACTCTGAGTGGTCGCTAATGAGCACTTAAAAACAAAGAAAAAGACCAGTTGGTAATTATTTAAAGTTTACGTGAGCTTTTCTAAGCGACAGTTTAAGCCGAATTTCACAAAGGTGGTCGTAACTAGAGCTGGTCGCTTACAAGATTGGGTGGCAAGGATAGCGTCGACTGCAGTTCCCAGGGGGGGGGACTCCCATATGGAGTGGACGGGGATGCTCGTCGGAAATTTTGAATTTAACCCCTAAAAGAGACCAATCTGGGCGTGACCGAAGCTTATGCAGACCCCTAAAAGAGACCAGTTTATAAAACAGACAAATAAAAAGTACAGTGACTTTTTGTTATTTCTTCGCGTGCAACCCTTAACGAGACCTTGACGGCTAAAAATAATGACATTTTGCCCGAACACCCTAAGCGAGACCAAAATCCGAAATTTACACCCCTGAGCGAGACGACGAGCATCCCCGTCCATTCCATATGGGAGTCCCCCCGGGCTGAAGTTATCATCGGAAGTACGGCAAATCGTCAGCTAAGAATACTTTTGCTGTGCGCCGATTGGACTTTTACCTTTGGGTTAATCAATTATTCAACGTAAGAATATTGTCATGAAGTTGTTTGCATGGATCCTTGGTTAAATTTATCAAATGCAAGACAATGTTTCATCACATATCAAACACCAAGAAGAGAGGTCAAGATACGACGTACAGCGGAGTATATTGGGCGAACATCGAGGCGTGTATTTGCCAGGTTTGCCATCAAACATTTGTGAGTGAAAATCGTGTCGAATTATCGGAGCTACTTTAGCGGAGTCCATTCAATACATGCTTGTCTGAATTTATATTGGACAGAACAGATTATTCAACACTGATGCGCTCACCTATAAGACAAGAAAAGGGTTTAAAAGGCAGTAACCCTTAACTCCCAAGATCGAAGCGACAATTCTTATTGGTGACTCACGTTCACTTCTTTATCTGCTGGTTTGGAGAATTTGATGTTTAGTTAACTCAAAAACATAAATCATTGAATAAATTGATAAATTCCCCGAACTCTTTTGCTAAATAATGAATTCATACTGTTAAGAGAATTTATATTTCGATCATTCTGTAAAGTGAATGCGCGTGTCCAACGCACATCACTGTCAAGTTTGTTAACGTTCACAGAGCGTCTGAGAGACTTAACTGAAGTCAGCAGGTGTTTTCCTAGTTTCACGTTAACACCTGGGGCTGGTTATTCGAAGGCTAATTATAATAATAATAATATTTAATATTTATTATTTGGCATTGCGCGAATTAACATATATGAAATGATCAAATGCGCATTACAAACTATTAAAAACTAACTAAAAAATTTATTAATTATCGAATTAAAACATGAATATATCTTAACATGTCTGTAAATGACTCCTAACTTAATGATATAGTACTTAAAAATAATTATAATTAAAAAATGGTATGTTTCATTAAAATTGATAATAATATACAACTATGTTTAGTAAGAAATTATATGTAAATTTTAAATAGTAAGTCTTCAGCTGTTTCTAATAGTATAATAGTTGTCCTGTTTCCTAATATCAATCAATCAATCAATCAGTCAATGTATTTATTGTCGATAACGTGGGGAGTGGCGCTCGACATAAATAAATTACAACTGCAACTACAAGGGCCTGTCTATAACAGCGGGTTCTACATCCCCTACTCTTCGCGAACAATAGCCGAGTGTTCACATTCGAGGACGGGAAACTCGTCAGACGGGTAACCCGTCTGACGAGTTTCCCGTCCTAGTGTGAATTCGCGATGAAAAAGTTATCTGACTTACCGACATGAATTCACATTAGAACGAGTTTTTTGGACGGGTTAAGATGCCGAGGGTACTGGTGCGAGATGTACGTGGTTACCGAGCCAGCTGAAAATACAATCGCCTGGCTGTTTTAGGTATTTCTAAAGTATGCAGGCCTATATTTCAAACTGTCTCTTGGGCTCAATTTTTGTCGAAGTTGGTCAATAGTAAAACTATAGTCTTCCGATGCAGCAGTTATGCCTTCGGCTACCAGCATATCCTCGAACTCTTCTCTTAAGTTGTTGAAAACGGATTCATTTGCCATTTTCTTGAGGGCCATTGTTTCCAGAACGAGAGCAAAAGGCTTATCTCGGCTTTCAGTTGATGACAACACAGCGGCAAAGACGTTTGTCTGTTTGTCAGTCCAGGATTTGTTTTTCTGCGTTTTAGAACGCTTTACCTTCTTCTTCGGCGCCATTTTGTTTTCCCAAAGTGCTCTGCTTTCGTTCTAGTTCCAGTCTAATCGGCGCATTTCAGTCTCCTAAAACTCGACCTGAAAACCCGTCTAAGTGAGAATTCGTGATGCATTTTGACGAGTTTCTCGTCTAGTTGGGAAACTCGTCTTTAAAAACTCGTCGACTCAGACGGATAAGTGGACCATATGGGTAAATTTGGACGAGTTTCTCGTCTAAAACCCGTCCCGACCCGATTTCGCACTAAGACGGGAAACTCGTCTCAGACGAGAAACCCGTCTAAGACGGGTTACTCGTCTCTAGTGTGAATTGGGCCATTGTGTAGGTTCTTAAACGTGAACAAAGATTCATGAACAAGGGTTGTGAGACGGGACCTACGGTTTATCGTCCTTATCTGAAAAGACTAGAAATTTTAATCATTTACAAATGTCATTGCATAGGTAGCACTTTCTCCTCCGTTTTTTAAAGACCCCGAGTGATAGTCCGGCCAAGGTTCGAACCAACGACCTCCCGCACGATAGCCCCGTGCTCTACCAACTGAGCTAACCGGTCGGCGGTAAATGTCCTTCGGTAAAATGTTCCAGATTCTAGGGGCGCTACTTTGAAAGTCCTGTCTCCAGGTGTCTTCTTTGATCGTGCACTATAATACTCGAGTAACATCTCCCTGTACGATCTAAAATTGTATCAAGGCTGGTTGTACTCTTAAGTTTTATTAGATCCTCAAGGTACTCAGATGCGTTACCATCGATACACTTATGAGCAAGTATTGCTATCTTAAAATTTACCCTGTACATTACTGAAAGTACAATATAAATTAACAAGTGTAGGAGTAATGTGATCAAACTTTGCAACATTTCTAACAAGGCGAGCCGCTGCATTTTGTAAACGCTGTAACTTACTTAGCCGGGTGGATGGAACACCAACCAAGAGACTATTACAATAATCTATAAGTGACGTTATAACTTCTTGAATTATAGATTTCCTATCATCATAACTCAAATACCTGTTAATGCGTTTAATGTGTCTAATGCGTTTAGCGCTAAGCCAGGCTTAAAGTTATCCCAGGTTTCTTTTCCTCTTGTTTAAAAGCATTTTCTCGAATAACTTTCTTCAGTATATACTAAACAGTGGATAGCGTTGAAGGTGCGCTCTGATTGGCTAGTCAAACTCCGAATATCCTGTGCTATTTACCTCCGAGCAACTTGCGAATTTTTCGCTCTGCCGCGCGAATATGGCGGCCCGGTTTGTATGTATGACAAGCGAAGAAATCATCCAAATTAACAACGAAGCAGTCCCTGGAAACTCCAAGAAAGCGACTAAATTAAATTTGGCTTGGCCGTGTTCAGAGGTAATGGCTTATATTTTTAACCCGGAGTTTAGCGGTAAAAAGCAACGAGAAAGGTTTTGTTTACAAATGCAAATTAATCTTGCATAACCAAATTTGATGTCGCTTGTTTACTTGAGAACCAAAGTTGAATTATATTTTTTACAGAATGCTTTCAAATACAGAAAGGGTTTGCAATTCCATTTGATGAAATGTCGCCATTAGAACTAAATAAAATTTTTTCTCTCAGCGAGAAAACGAGACGTACGGCAGTAATTACAACAAAAAATCCCTAACGGCGATCGGCGCTGCGTTGGATTGTCATTTGGGAAGTCCTCCATTTTCCAAGCCCTTTTCTTTTTTTGTGTACACTTATCTCACTGTTTTAGTATATACTAAAACAACTATTCACCTCAGTGTCGGTGGCTAGTGGTGGATATTTACCTCGCCGCTTCGCGGCTCGGTAAATATCCACCACTAGCCACCTCCACTTCGGTGAATAGATGTTAACTATATTTTTCAGACCAATTGTATTCAAAAAGAATTATTCTGAGTGTGTTTTTTAAGCTCCCGTGTCTGTATTTAAATTTCGCACTAAACCCGGCACCGAGGACAGACGAAGCACGAAACGCTGGTTTTTGCATCTGCGGACTTCCCGTGGAACCCGTAAGCCTGGTTCATACTTGTGAGCACAAGTAAGAACAAGGATCAGTTCACGCGTGCGCAGTGCGAGTCACATGAGTGGAAAAACAAGATGGCGGAAATGTTTAATTGCGCTTATTTCACCTCGGTGCACACTAGCGTTTTCTTGAGTTTATGCTTGCGCTAACGATTGTGCTCAAGTGTGAACCAGGTGATACAATGCTATCAAGTTTGTACGTCCGTCCGTTTGTAAAAATAAAACCGTTCAGCAAATAATCGCAATGTCTCGGATGCTCTTCGTTTTCTTTCGCCGGGTTCCAATATCTTCTGATTTCTTTGTCCATCCCGTGACCTACATACACTCACTGTACTCTCCCCTTCTCTGAACAGCACAGTTTGGCCATTATCTCATCATGCAGTCCTCAACTGCCTTTTTTTGGTTGTGAACGCGCCGTTAAACCCGGCATTTCACTCTCAACAGTGATCAAATGGAAACTTCTCCTTATAATGTCAGTAAATTGTTAACAAAAACAAGTAGCGAGGATGAAGAAAATTATCAGCTCAAAGAGGATTTTGCATTGATCAAGCACCAAAATGTATGCATGGAAGCCAAGAAGGAGAACAGGTATTATGATCTTCAGGAAATAGAGGGGAATTATTGGGAAAGGCAATTCCTGTCAATGCTTCTGCAAGTTCGCGGGTAGGATGGTAACTAATTTGATTGATTAATTTCGCCGGGACAAGCATTCGCTCCAAACATTTTCGAATCTGTGCAAAGCAATGATAACAATCGATTGATTTATTGTTTCATTTATCAAGCCTTGTGCAGTTATCAAACGAAATTCCATATGAAGGGTGTTGACCGTTAAAAAAAATATATTGGATTCCTTTTTTTGGGGGTGATGAATGGCCATTAAAATTTTTAACTGCTCGCAAAATTTTACCTTTGCTCGATTTGCTCGCAAAATTTAAACGAGTGCTCGCTTGCTCGTGTTCCCTAAATTCTTGCAGTTGCTCGCATGCTCGCAAAGCAATTTTTTTACCTCTGCTCGTGCTCGCAAAAAAATCGCCTGCTCGCATTGCTCGCGAATGTTCGCAAAGACCATTCGTTACTCCTTTTTATTGCTAGTATTGCGAAAAGGAGACCGACGAAAGGGAGAAAACTTCTTGTAATGGAAATCATTGTTGTTTAAACCAAAGCATGGTTCTGTTTGTTCGTGGCCTCGTCGTCATGCCAATAAATAAGAGAACTTTTACGAGCAGCCATGATATAACAGCTCTTCTAAAGATGATAACGAATGTAACATTGTTTTTCTTGGAGTTCGTACGTTCAAAGCGGAGATCTAGATTTCTCAAGAGCACCGTGTCAGAAACTACGTACGGAACACAAAACACGTCGCTGCCATGGGTTAGTAATCGGACTCCAGCGGATGTTCGGAGAAATTAAACGCAAACTTCATATCTTGTCCTGGGGCTCGCTTCGCGAAAGCTCCGCTAACTTAACTGGCCCGAAGCTCCAGTTTTAGGCTGGAGACTACAAAATATTTTTGACGTTCTTAGCGAACAAACCAGCCGAACGAGAGAGTTAACAAGTATTGTGGGGATAGTTTCTAAAGAAACTGGTGCTGCGTCGGTGGGAAATTGAAACACAAGAAATTGGATAAATCAAACAAGTTGATTAAGTAAGTTATACACCAACCACGCACTAAAAATCTTCCGCGACTTCAACTTCTCCGGCGAAAACAAGTTTATTTTCACCATGGACATCACTTCTCTATACACTGTCATACCGAACAACGAAGGACTTCTAGCACTCAAATCTTATTTCAACCAGCGCTCTACTAAAGAGCCCAGTTCAGAAACATTACTTCGCCTCGCCGAACTAGTTTTAACTCTCAACTGTTTCTCATTCTCCAACAACCACTACCAACAAATTAATGGTATCGCTATGGGCACTAAAATGGGACCTAGCTATGCCAATCTCTTCGTAGGCTACATTGAAAATCAATTTTTCCGCCAATACAACGGACCTAAACCTAAACTATATCGCCGCTACATTGATGACTGCGTTGGCGCAACTTCATCCACCAGGGAAGAACTTGAGCATTTCATTCATTCTGTCAATTCGTTCCACCCAGCATTGAAATATACTTGGCAAATTTCAGAAACCTCAATAGCTTTTCTCGATATCAACGTTTCAATCCACAACAATGGCCTATCAACTAGTGTGTACTACAAACCTACAGACTCCCATAGTTATTTATTGCACTCGTCTTCTCACCCCACCCATGTTAAAAATTCCATTCCATATTCTCAATTCCTCAGACTTCGACGTTTATGTAGTGATGAGTTGGACTTCTCCAGCAAATCAGAAGAAATGCTTCAGTTCTTCAAGAACCGTGGCTACCCTGATTCAGTTGTGAAGACAGCTCAACAACGCGCTCAAACAACTGACCAACACTCAGCACCACAAACGTCACAAAAGGAAGAGAACCAGAGAATACCGTTCACACTCACTTTTCACCCACTCAACCTACCTGTCAAGAACATCATTCTGAAGAACTTCAAGTTACTTCAGAATGACAACGAAACAGGCAGCATCTTCTCAGTACCACCACTCATTTCATTCAAACGTAACAAAAACGTAAGCGATTTTTTAGTTAGAAGTACATTAAAATCAAACGAATCACCCGGCACTTTCAACTGCACACGCAAAAGATGCAAAACTTGCCCTTTCGTCCACAACACAAACAAAATAACAGGACCTAAACGATCGTTTAAAATCACCGACCGTTTCACATGCACTTCGCCAATGTTATCTATTGCATAAAATGCACCTTATGCAAGAAGATATACATCGGCGAGACCGGAAGAAGATTAGGTGACCGTTTCCGCGAACATCTGCGTGACGTCGAACGAAATGATAAAGATGCATCGAAACCTGTAGCGCGACACTTTAATCTACCTAACCACTCAACTCACAACATGGCGGTATGTGGACTTTCCGTACATCAGGGCAATACGGAAAGCCGTAAAAACCTAGAACAGAACTTTATCTTCCAACTCGGTTCTCTTAATCCCCACGGTATCAACGAACGTTTCTCATTCATTTAATCATTCATCTAATTTATTCACTTCCATCCACACAATGCTATGGTTCCACCAATAGGATGGCTCCATACTTCTCTATATAAATTGAACGTAACCCACAATCCTCTCATTCGCTCCGACGAAGGGCTAACGCTCGAAACATCAGCACCTCCCATTCACCTTTCGGTGGTATAACTTACTTAATCAACTTGTTTGATTTATCCAATTTCTTGTCGAACGAGAGAGTTAGCCTAGAATTGTATTACTCAACACAAAAAAAGAAGAAAAAACAACAACAAATTTGTTATTCCTGTAGTAAATATTGTGATCATCAAATGGCTTTCTAGCAACGGGCCATTGGAGAGCTAGCCATTTCGTTGCGTCTCACTTCACTTCCGCCATGAATTGATTTTTAATTTTCAACTGTTTATTTGAGGAACGCGAGATTTTGAAGCTTGATGTAAGAGGAATCATGTTCGTTTTCAGTTTGCGAGTATTGTTCTCTCAGTCGGCTCTACGCGAAACAAAATATGGTGATTTAAAAGCGAGAGACTTTTCAAATGTTAACTGAAAACAGTTTTAATGCATGGTTGCAGCTCCTAGCATCAAATTTTCAAAAAAACATACAGGGCATACTCTTTTCCCTGCTGTATCTAATTTTCTCGCTTCTCAAGTTTCGTGCACCGTCGAGTTTCCACTGAGATTATTCAGTGCGATTTCGACGTTTTCCGTCTGCGCGTTAACCCAAACCTCATTACAAATTGCCGCCGCGAGAGGGTAATGCCATGTAATTCAGAGTGAAAGAAAAAATTCTGTGCCGCAGATTATTAATGTTGTATCACTGGATTAATTCTGAAAATGAAGGTGAAAATTCTGGTTGTCTATTGATTCGAAATATTTAATGAAGTATTCGTCTAAATTAGTTAAGGATACCGTCCAACGTCCCCAACTACTCGAAGGATACAGTTACGTTAAGGAGTTATTTGGGCAAAGACTAAAATCGAAAGGCTCAAAACCGTATAGGCAAATTGAATTACGATCACAGGTATAAATGTTGACCGCCAGGCTAAATTCTCTTGACCGCAAAAACGTCAAACTTGTTTCGATATTATTCTAACAAACATTTAAAACATTACTCTAACAAGCAAATTCTATACGTAAAAAATAACTGTTTACATACCTCGTATCTGTACTTTTTGTATTTTCGCCGTCTCCAACAGAGGGGTCGAAACACTGCCTTGAACTTTTTCTTTAACTCCATGAATGTCGCGAAGAGCAAAACAGGACTTAAAATGTGGACAACAATAACTGGCCTTATCTAGTTAAAATTCATTCTCACACAAGCAGTTTTGTTACTGTCGTCAGAGGTTCCATTTTTTTGGTCCTTCGTCCAATCGAGTTCGGTAAATACAATTGCATTACGCAAGAGCGGACGGGAAGAAGACTTCTAGTTTCCACCTGGTTGAGTGAAGAGCTTTTAGGCGAATTATTTCCGACAAAATAGAAAAAAACAACTCATCAATATTCGTCTGTTGGTTGAAAAAATTGCTGAGCCCCCTTGGAGTACAGATATACAACAAAGACGACGACGGTTTGAAGTTAAAATCCATCTGTTATCCATTTACGCGTCTGATGTAAGGTTAAACATTAAATCCCGTTATAAAAGTTTTAAACATGCAAACGGTCATTAATTATTGAATATAATCCTACTTGCAGGTGAAGATCAAAACCAATTGTTATACCAATGATAAATGTGACTCAAAACCAGCCGTGATAATTTTATTCCTTTAAAACCCACGCTTTTTATTAATCAGTATACAGCAACAGAGTCACCGTAGTGCTCAAAAATTAAACCGAGTCTGTGCAAGCTTTTAAAACTTGAAGATAGCTTTAATCGCGCAAAATGATTAGTCGAGATTTATAGAATATACATGAGTATGTCCAAACTTTACCGTTATCCACGACGTAAAAACAATGCCAAGGAAAAATTCGCTGCCAGTGCTTCTCGTCCATAATGGAAAGGAGGGACGTCGCCAGGAATTCTGGGTGTTGGGTCTTTTCTCACAAACACGAGCAAAATTTTGATGCAGGGTTTTACGAGATAAAAGAGATCAATGGAAGTATCTGGGCAACTGTGCACCTACCCCTCCCCTAACCCAACAAGGTATAATAAGTTAAAAGTTAGCGTTAATGTTGGGTTAGGGGAGGGGTAGGTGCACAGTTGACCAGATACTTACACTGATGGTTCCATTATAATCATTCCTTGAATCAATATATCGTCAATATAACGTCACAAATTGAACTGCTTAATTCACCCAGGAAATTGCGTATAATCTTGTTTTCTTCAGGGGAGGGGTGAGGCTTAATGAATTTCTTCCGCTAGAGAGGGGTGACATATTAGAATGGGGCGCCTTATTTGAGTGGGGTGGCCCATTAATGAATTTACGATACGTATGAGAGGGAATTTGCTTCTTTATTGTTGCCTCTTGTAATGAAGAGACAGACAAAACGGTTTGTTGTTATTGTTTATTATACCCACTCAACTTTATCGATGCCTGTTATAATGCTTTAGAAAACAGTCCTAAGAAAGTACGCGCGCTGATTGGTTAGAAATCGTGTTTCTATAACTCGATAGAAACACAGAACTAGCACGAGCTGTTGACGTAATGATGACGCGAGCAAAGAGAATTTACATTTTGATAATCAAAGCTAACAAGTTGCTTTTCTTTTTTTCGTCGCGGTGTTTTCTAAAAGAAATAGAAAACATGTTCTTCGTGTTTCTATTGAGTTATAGAAACACTCGTGAAAGTTTGGGAGAACTCGAAAAAGCTGTGGAAACACTCGCCTGCGGCTCGCGTTCCCACAGCATTTCTCGTTCTCCCAAACTTTCACTCGTGTTTCTATAACTCGATAGAAACACGGTACATGTTTTCTATTTCTTAATTGTAAGGTGTATTCATCACTAAAGACCTATCTCAACCGTCCTCAAATTTTCTAGATCTCTATCCCTTTCTCTTTAGGCTTGCTCTTTGCAAAACTGATAAAAGCAAAGAAAACGAAATGTATTTTGCCCAAGTTAAGTAAGACAGAATGTTCCAACGCGTATGCCGAAGTAATAATTGTGCTGATCAATCGAGCGGCTCCACACTGAGAAACTGCAGGCGACGTCTTCGTTGTACGGTATTCCATGACATTCTTTGTGGTTAGAATAGGCGCTGACGGCCGGCTCGGTGTAGAACGCTTCGACGCCGTGATGGTACGGACCGTCTGTGAGGCTCAAAGAAATCAAGGGAGGAAAATGAGGAATAAGATCGTCGTAATTCACGACTCGCCAGCTATTTCTGACCAGCTTATCGTGCTGTAAGGCGAAGTCGTAGTTGCCGATTCGAGGAATTCCGAACGTGTACGAAATGATGTTTTTACGACTGGCTATGTTATAGTGAGAGATCCAGGTACTGGCCAACGAGGCTAGTGCACCACCCAATGAATGCCCTGTCACCCAGACATGATACGATGGATGCTGTGATACAAGAGATTTTAATTCAACCTCCATCTCTGGCCATAGCAGGTGGAATGCCCTCTTAAAGTAGCCCTGAACCTTACCACCAAGAAACGGATCAAAGGGCGTGGTTAGCGCTTCTACAAATTGGACAAGAACTTGATTCAAACTGAAACTTCCGCGAAATGCCACCACTATCGCTTTGTCCACATCGGAGACTGCCACGTATCCAGAACATTGGTTGTCAAGCATATCGCAGTCCTTTGTAACAACAGTCTTCAAAATAAAGTTACTAGATGACAAGGCGTTGTTGAGGCATTCTTGAGGATGTGTTGGGTCATAGGCGACGGCGGATAGAAGCAGCATCTTGTGGGACAAGTCTGGAATGTAGTGGGACAATTCCTCGCCACAGCGCGACTTGTCTACGATGTTCTCTGCTGTTTTGCACGGATTAAGCAGAGATCCAGGCGTGTGACATTGGTTGCTCCTTTTACACCACCTGCAAGAAACCCAGCCAGAGACGCAGTCTTCGCAGTTGTCATCGTCACACAACAACCACCCTCCCAGGATCGGAGAAACAGAAGAGAGAAGGATAAGAAGACGAAACTTCGAAAACATGACGGTCAGTAGATGAACAGTGTAACACCAAACAGGATGATGTTGAACTGTTTACTTGAAAGTGAAGCAGCAGGAAGATATTGGCCACGGCAAGAGTTTGCGCAGCTGCAGTTGAAAACAGTTAACTGCAATTTTACTAACACACCTAGGATGGATTTGGGCGTATGATACTAGAACCAACAATGCCCTTGCGATGAGTAAATCTAAAAACATTAATGTGCCCTATATGACGCATTTTTCGGAATAATAATAATGGTATTCCTCAAAACCTCTTGTCGACGTTCTTACATCTAAACTTGCACATTCCACGTCCTAGTCTATCTCGAGTGTGAATCTTTTATAGCCTTTCCAATTGCAAGGAAATCGCTTCGAACACAGACCAAAGATGTTAGATATCGGTGGTAGATAATTGTTTTGGTATGAAGTCGTATGATTAAACGCTGCCACTTGCCGCATAATTAATCGGTGTTGGCCCACCTGTCTAGAAAAGGCAAACAAAACACTTGCAAATATAAACAGTTTGCCCACTGTCCTTGTTTTGCCCATAAACTCGCCTAATCAATCCCTTCACAAGAAATTGGGTAAATCAAACGAGTTGATTAAGTAAGTTATACCACCGCAAGGTAAAAGGGAGGTGCTGACGTTTCTAGCGTTAGCCCTTCACATTCCCTCCGACGAAGGGCTAACGCTCGAAACGTCAGCACCTCCCTTTTACCTTGCGGTGGTATAACTTACTTAATCGACTCGTTTGATTTACCCAATTTCTTGTGTTTCAATTTCCCACCAACGCAGCACCAGTTTCTTTAGAAACTATCCCCACAATACTTGTTATAATCAATCCCTTCCATCGTTTAGCCCCCACATTACAAAAACTACGTGAACAAAACTGCTCTGGCGTAAGGTGTGAAGGACAATTATAGATATATGAACTTTGTCCAGATCCTCGCGCATTGACTGTAAACCGGGAATTCAACAGGGAAATGATATTTTATGTCAAGTAACCTTAACTAGCCAAAAGCGTTAGTGATATTATTTAAACAATAAATGCAGACTCGGAGTGAAGAGCTTCTCGGCTTGCTCTTGGGCAAAAACTTGGGGATATGGAATACGAATAGCTTTTTCAAGGTATCCTTTTATAACCTTATTTTTAGCATCCTGAATAAACTTGTTGTCCTTGTCTTGTCCTCCTTCAAAGTGTGTAAAAGTTTCAATATTCATATATGAATGATGTTATAATTATGCACCTATCAATGTTAAGCCGGCGGGGGGGGGGGGAGAGTCAGGGCATGGGGTGGGGATTTGATTGTCTTTGTTGGCCCTGGGGTAGGGCATTTGACTGACCTTGTTCTCCCGGGGGAGGGCATATTTGAATCTTTCTTTGCCAGCCTTGGGACATTTGACAGCGATATGCAGCCCGGGGTGGGGAAATTTGGTTGCATTTGACTGGAATGATTTGCCCGTAGGCAGGGAATTTGACGGCAAATTTTTCAAAAATGTCAAATCCCCACCCCATGCCCTGACTCCCCCCCCCCCCCGCCGGCTTAACATTGATAGGTGCATTTACGTGGGGCTTCTCAAAAAGGAATAGGACCACTTACATTCGATTCTAGAAACTGTCACCTGACATTCTAGCCACAAGAAAATGGGTTCAAAAACGGATAAAATATTTAAGGTACAGAGTTGAGCCAAAGATAAATTTTCCGTCTTACTGTAAACGTGTCAGCGACATTCATGGCATTAAAAACTTTAAAAACACAGCTGTGTGACCTCTGTTAGCTCACCTGTCTTACACAAATTATGCTGATTAAACTGATCACAACTGACATGATATGATAATCGCCACTTGAAAATCACTTAAGTATAGCTCTAACCTATTTTAAGAGGTTTTCCTCACCACACAAAGAGTTCACAAGAAGTCTTCATCACACACCTCTTACACTGGTCTGGCCACCTGGGCCGGGTTGTTCAAAGCAGGGTTAAGGTAAGCTAGGGTTAGTGAGAAATTTAAATACAGATATGAGAGCTTAAAAAGCACATACAGTTTAAATATTTTTTAATACAATTTGATGATTGTATGCTTCGAATAAAATAGAGAAATTTATCGGAGAAAACCCTTTTTAACAAGAGGAAAAGAAACCCATGTTAAAATTTAACCCTGGGTTAGCGCTAATCGGCCTTCGAACAACCGGCCCCAGGCCTCGCGCAAAAAAGGTCACCGACCAATAACAATTGCCGCGGTCAAGCAATATCCATCAAAACACGTCGACTAATATCTTCCTGTTCCACTTTAAAGTAAACTAGACGCTCTCGGGAGCGTTCACTCGGGCTACACTTGATAATACGGCTTCGAACAAACGTGAATGTGGGTTTACGCCTAAGTTTTGTATATATTGTATACTATATGGTTGGTGCCACGACCGCAAAAAAACCTACCAGACTGTATATCGCACCGTAATTGTTGTCGACGTCGTGTTTAAGCTGAGCGATTTTATCAGAAAGTTTTCTAAGGTTTTACAGAAATTTCAGTGATAGTTGGGTTTGTTTACTAATCGAATTAATGTTGACCAATCAGCTTTCTTGGTTCCCGCGGTAAAAAACAGTCGTGAAACTTGATGCCATTCATCTGATTCCAGGTTATCGAAGGCGAAGAAGCGATATGTGGGAAAAACAACAATATTACTCCTCAATCGCGGGATATACTTTTCTTCCGATTTAGCCTTATTGGCCCTGTTCCCGCTAATCTCTTTCCACACGACCACGCAGAAAAAAACACTTGAGTTTGAATAAGAAAAGATATATGGATGATTTTGAAATAAGGCGCCTCGCTTTCATGCCTTCAGGGACACCGCAGACCGCGAGCAGCGCAGGCTTGTTCATTCTCGACGTTGTCGATAGACTTACAGGAAACCGAAACCTAGACTCGTGCTACCACAGGTAGCCCGAGTAACAGTTCAACATCATCCTGTTTGGTGTTGCAGCGTCCATTTAATGACCATCATGTTTTTGAAGTTTCATCTTCTAATCCTTCTCTCTTCTGTTTCTTTGACCCTGGGAGGGTGGTTGATCTGTGACGATGGCAACTGCAAAGACTGCGTCTCTGGCTGGGGTTCTTGCAGGTGGTGCAAAAGGAGCAACCAGTGTCACACGCCGGGATCTCTGTTAAATCCGTGCAAAACAGCAGAGGACATCACAGAAAAATCGCACTGCGGCGATGAATTGTCCCACTACATTCCAGACTTGTCCCACAAGATGCTGCTTCTATCCGCCGTCGCTTATGATCCAACACATCCTCAAGAATGCCTCAAAAACGCCTTGTCATCTAGTAACTTCATTTTGAAGACTGTTGTTACAAAGGACTGTGATATGTTTGACAGCGAATGTTCTGGATACGTGGCGGTCTCTGACGTGGACAAAGCGATAGCGGTGGCATTTCGGGGAAGTGAAACCGTTAATCAAGCTTTTGTCCAGTTCTTAGAGGTGTTAACTTCTCCCAAAGATTCGTTCGTTGGTGGTGAGGTTCAAAGCTACTGGAAGAGGGCATTCCATGAGCTATGGCCAGATATGGAAGCTGAATTAAAATCTCTTGTATCGCAGCATCCGTCGTATCAAGTCTGGGTGACAGGACATTCATTAGGTGGTGCATTAGCTTCTCTGGCCAGTACCTGGATCGCCTACTATAATATAGCCAGTCGTAAAAACATCATTTTATACACGTTCGGTATGCCTCGGGTGGGCGACTATGAGTACGCCTTGCAGCACGATAAGCTGGTCAGAAACAGCTGGCGAGTCGTGAATTACGACGACCCTGTTCCACATTTCCCCACCTTGATTTCTGTGAGTCTCTTGAACGGTCCGTACCATCACGGCGTCGAAGCGTTCTACACCGAGCCGGCCGTAAGCGTGTACTCCAGCCACAAAGAATGCCATGGAAAACCGTACAACGAAGACGTCACTTGCAGTTTCTCAGCACTTCTTGGCTCGTATGATCATCACACAACTTACTTTGGCATTCGCGTTGGATTATTCTTTGAATCGAACTGTGTTCAATGAGCACAAATTTCCATAACCTATTCAAAGTTAATTTGCCTGATGTCAGAAGAAAAAAAGCTTTCACTTAAGTAAGTACTGATGCAAGTTATGCATAGCATAAAATATATAAGTGAATGAAATGGTTTGTAGAAGTATAAATTGCACGAAAAGCTTGCTGTAGTGCTAATAAATATAAGGGAACAGTAAATTTTTTGAGCCCAGGAGTTTCAGTAGTTACTAGTAATTGTTTGTAAACTTGTTTGTAATATCAGGGACTTGAAAAAAAAATAGGTGCTCCATGAGCACATGAATCTACGGCCATAAGTAGTTTCACCTCAAGGAATGTTTAGGAGATTCAGTGAGGTAAGTGATTGGCATGACTGGACTGTGTTTTGAGTGAAAGAACTTCACTGTAGGACTGTAGCTTCGTTAATGGTACTGGTAACTTGATGAAGTACGAGTCGGGCATGAAATAATGAACTTTTATTGAACAAGTGTAAGTTAAAGTGAACAGACAGTTTTTCTCAGAGAACACTAACTTGTTGGAAACACAATAAGAAGAAGCCTCAATATCGTCATCATTTACATCATCAGCAGCTGCTTCTAATGAAAGGTTATCAGTGTCTAACTCATTTGATTGTCTCACATAGCTTCCACTTGAGTCATACCATGCGGCCCAGTCTGCTAGTGTTAGATTTTCCAGACTAGCTGGACGTTTTGCATATCTTTTTATCAAGCCAGAGGCAAAAATATCCTCAGACTCATCATCAAGCTCGTTAATATAACTTACTGGCTTTAATACCTCTACACGCTCATCCTTGGGAGAGGTATTTATAAAAACAATCTGGCAAGATGCCTTTTGCATGGGAAGCTGTAATATGATATAAACTGCCTCTTGGGCACTAATTTCAACATTATTTAAAAACGTACTGCCAAATTATCCCTTACTTGCTGCTTAATTGTTGAATTTTGTTTTCTTGCCTCAACACAAGCTTGACGTAGAAGATCACTCATCCCACTGTGTTTGAAATATAATTCGCTATATAGACAGCACAACCATATACATCTAACACAAACTGTATATCCATATTTGCTCTCCATGCCTTCACACAAGCAGGATTGTAGTTATTAAACCTCAACTCATTTGGACTTCGTTTCAAAAAAACAGTTGGGGTATTTAATGATGACTGTATGGCGGAAACATAAATGTCTTCAGTGATATTCAAATTTGACAACAACTTGTTAAAAGTGATATCTTCCTTCATATCATTTAAATACTGTTTTATATTTTTCCATGTATCATCATACAACCCTCTATGACTTTGGGCAATGTCTGTATCTAGAGGATAGAGAATTGTTGTCTCCTTCATTGGAGGTTGTGGGTAATTGAATCTACAAGCATTTCTCCTTTTCTTGTGACATGTATGAGAATGTCTATGGATTTGCCTGTTAACCAATTTTAAAAGATCAGCATCACTTTCTGGCTTTTTGCATGTGATTATTTTGTCAATAAATAATGTTACCTTTTCATCACTATCTTCTCCAAAAGTGAGCGAATTTTCTAACCATATCAACATGTGAATGTGAGAGGAACCTCTTTGTTGGTATTCAACTCTGTAAAACCAGTCTGAAATTTTTCCTAATGGTTCCACACCTCTTAATAGAAATTGTCCAAGAAATTGACTTATCTGGTAGTCAAAATGTCTAGCACATGTTACTGGATCAGTTTGAATTAGTCTACACTTTTCATCCCAGTTTAGGTTCTCTATTTCACCATCAGAGTATTCCTTTTGATCAACAAGTTGCCCAAGTATTCTTAGAAGATGCGTCCATTGTGTTTCTACAGATGAGAAACTACAAAACAATGAAGCTGGACCTAATTGCCTGATCATTGCAAACAGATCTTTTTTGGCTTTCTTAAAATAGGGAGGTGATCCTCTCAAAGCTCTTAAGAATTTAAAACCTTCATCGTGGTGTATCAATCTTTCTAGTGCTCCTTCTTGCTTCAAATTTCCTGCCCGCAAAGAATCATTCTTTCTATTCTTGCATTTTCAAAGAGCAACATTTGACTTTCCCAAAAGAATTTTCATTTGCAACTTTTTGGCTTTAAAAAAAATATTTTCAACATTCATGGCAGCTCTCCTATCAGATCTTCTCAGCTCTGATTTGCATATGTCACTGTATTGAACTTTGACACTACGATCTTTGTTGAAATATACCTGGATATGCTAATTCCTCACAATATTTATCTCTAAACAAACTCAATGGCCTAGAACCTTCTGCTGGTGCAACATTTAGAATGCTTTGACGTTCACCACTTTCTAAGAAATCTGGTGGAGTGAGCATGGTGTCAGTTACTCCAGAAATATTTTCTGCTTCATCTTCACTCCATTGATCTTCTTCACTTAAATGTGAAGAATCAGCTTTGTTTTCAATATGACTATCAGACAGCTCTGGCTCTCCAACCGAGTCACTTTCATCCTGTGACAGTGACAGTGACTCTTCATTGTACTCCGAAATCCAGTTTTCATTAAAAACAACACCCTCCTCTTTATACAAATCACTCTTTTTTAAAAGCCACATGGCAGCTTCAATAATTTTCCTTGGTCTGATATTAAGTGACAATACACTCCTTTTGTATTGCAACCTTCATTTCAAGTTTACTTTAATCCTACTAGTCTGACTTGGAAGCCGTGGTAAAATACTAACTGTGTGACTTATATCTGCTGGCACATTTACAATATTACCATGGATTTTGAGCTGTTTTCCCCTTGGTGCTTGCATAAGTTTTTGAAAAGACAATTCTTGGAGCTAATAATCTGCATTCTAGTTCATTGAGATCAAAGAAAGATGGTTTTTGTGGAAATACCATGCCATTGACAACAGCACATGCTGGAATTTTGTCTTTACTCAAGAACTTTTTGCATGACTTACAAAGCCATTTTATACCATCAACACTTACTTTACCTCCAAGATGTTTAAACAAATTTCAGGTTCAACCTTTTTAAATGTATCAGCATGAACTACACTATGCTTATACCACAATTGATCACAACAACTACATATGTAGAGTGGACCCTTTGAGACTGCTTCATGGACCTTTGCTATATGGAATTCCATGTAACAAATTTGCAATTTTTTAACTGCTCTGTAATTTTTCTTGCAGTTATTATATAGCTCGTTTGTTGCACCTGACACCTTCTCTGCTCTATATTGTTTCATGTACTCTTTCATATATTCATGTTTCTTTTTATCTGCACTTTTATTGTTTTGTTGGTCACCTTTGTCTAACTTTCTTTTCAACCTATACTCTTTCACATATGCATTATGGTTTTTCCCATCACTTTCAGAATAATGTGCAGCACAGTTAAACATGGTGCTTACATGAGAACTCTCATGCATCATTTGATTTTCAATTGTTTGTTGACCAGCTGGTAAAGTAGAAACATAATGCAGCTCACCTATATGGATCTTTCATGTGACAAAGAACTTGCTCCACGAATTACAGTGATTTCAGCAAAATTTTTGCTAGATTCTTTTATACGAATATTTAAATTCATTGAGTCAGCTACTGCCTGTATAATGATGTTATCAGCCCAAGTTTGAGTCATGGACATACTGCTTAAATATTGCAGCCATGAACCGTACCAACATAGCTTTCAATAAACCTCTCAGGATTTGCTCTTAAGTACTCAACACCTGCAGTTCTAATTTCTAAGTGATGACTGCAGTTCCCATACAACTGATGTGAAACAGATCTAAAAAACAATCACTACTTCCACCAACATCAAGAGGTATTAATCCATGTCTTATTAAACGTGTGTTAAGTAGAATAGGAATCTCTGCAGGACCTGGGGCTGGTTGTTCGAAGGCCGATCAGCGTTAAACCAGGGTTAAATTTTAGCCCGGGTTTCATTTCCTCTTGTTAAAAAGCATTTTCTCTGTTAACTTTCTATATTTTGTTTCAGAGCATACAATTATCATATTGTATTCAAAAAGAATTATACTGAATGTGCTTTTTAAGCTCTCGAATCTGCATTTAAATTTCGCTCTAACCCTGGGTTACCTTAATTAACTCTGCTTCGAACAACTCGGCCCTGGGTTTAATTCAGTGTCTCCCGATAACAAAAGCTCCTTTTCTGACAAGAGGTAGTTGTTATTATCAAACAACTTGAACAAAAATTCTGGATAACATCTATAATTCCTCTCAGAAGTCAAACACTTTCGTTGTTCTAATTTCCTTAAAAAATATCAAGTAAAAAAAGACTCTTGTTTATGAGCAAGTTCAACAATCCACAGTTTACAACTGGTAGCCACACTGAATAAAACAGATGAAACGGGAACACTTTTCTTCAAGATATGTTTAATTCTGACTCTTAGTTTTCTGCGTTTAACTAACTTTGAAACTTTACATGGTAATCTAGATGGTTCTCTGTCTCTTTTCCTGCATGCAGTAACTACACGCTTACATCTGCCTTGCCTTATTTAGGTGTAAACACCGGAAAGATTGTCTTTCACTCCGAGCATTTGCAGAAAAAGTACTATAAGTTGCGTATTGCCCAGGCATAGCTTCTGTGGATGTGTTTTCCACGGTCATGATTTCGTTAAATAAAGTTTTTTGTTTCCACTCTACTAGGAGAGTCAATACTCTGTAAGAGGAGCGCTCATGTAATCGCGGTGGAATCGACTGCGTTGTGCGCTGACAACATATATACTGTATTCTGCATACATGTACATGTAATAGACCCTTCCACGGTTAATGGCGCCATATTGACTGGGGGGCAAACAAAACCTGGTTGCTACGCAACGCGCCATATATTCCCTTTCAAAGTAAGACGCGGTTCGCTACTCTCATTCGCTTTTTTGTGAACAAACGCCTATTTCTATAGCCGAAACTTTGTGGCAACAAAAGGAAGACATTATTAAAGGTGAGTGATCGATTACTTTGTAGAAATACGTCTTCTTCTTTGGGTTGTACGCGTATGTTGTGATAGGTTGTTCGAATGTGAATCGCTCAGAAAACTACTTTTGCAAGACGTAAATTGTGGATGTATTCCAATGACATACCTCTCAAATGAGGAATAAAATAGAACTTTTAGTCATAAATACCGGGAGGCGGTAGATTGCAGGCCTGAAATGACGATTAACGCAGCTAAAAACTCTTCTTGGTTTTGCCTCTATTTTAGGGTTTTAATTTCCCTCGAGGTCGCCTGGCTACTCGTGTCTCAAAAGAGCCCTCGATCGAAAATCTTCTAAACCTGTCGAGACCACGCATCTATCATCTCGTTTTTGGGTTTGTGGAATGATAACCTCCCCACATGTGAGTGAATAACCCATTTCCCTGGATACCTTCGGTCGTTGTCGCAACTTCCAACGCAAAGCTTGTCTTCAAATCCCATTTCCCCTAGTAAATTTTATGCACGGAAAGTGAATTTAGACCTAGAGAAACAAGAGACAAACCATACTTCCAATATTTTTCTTTATGTTTTTCTTTTTTTGGCCACGTAAATCCCATAAAGGACTGTTTCTTGTGTGCTTCTCTCAACAATGGAGACCGCGATTCACATTCGAACAATCTATCACAACATACGCGTGCAACCCAAAGAAGAAGACGTATTTCGGCCAAGCAATCGATCACTCACCTTTAATAATGTTTTCCTTTTGTTGCCAAAAAATTTCGGCTGTAGAAATAGACGTTTGTTCACAAAAAAAGCGAATAACTATTTGAGGGTAGCGAACCGCGTCTTATTTTGAAAGGAAATATATGGCGCGTTGCGTAGCAACCAGGTTTTGTTTGCCCCCCAGTCAATATGGCGACCATTAACCGTGGAAGGGTCTATTCTTCGCATGGCATGTGTGCTCCCTCGAAAGGGTTGAATAATCCCTTCAAAGGGCTGAATAATCCCTGGAAAGGGCTGAGCAATCCCTCGAAAGGGTTGAATAATCCCTTCAAAGGGCTGAATAATCCCTGGAAAGGGCTGAGCAATCCCTCGAAAGGGTTGAATAATCCCTCGATAGAGATTCGAGATTCCTTGAGAGGAATGAATTCCCACGAACAGTAAAGTCGTGATTTCTGCGCCATTTGAAGTCGGCAGAGGATGTAGATGCCCTGATTGTAGATTCTGTTGTACATTCCTTAACAAAATTTCAAAAAGCAAAGATGGATATTTGCTAAACATACTCGACATCGCTCTACGCAGCAAAGACTGCCCGCCATGCCATGGTCACTTGCTAATCTACTCGTCGATTTCATGGCGATTCCTCGTACAGATACACAAGAACTGAAATAAACTGTCTTAAAACAGGAGTGCTCAACGAATGTTTTTTCTAGAAAGGTGTTTTATTGCATGTTACGATGTTTTGCAATCTCCGGAGTCGTTTTTGGTTAATAATTAACTAGCGTGGGAAAAAAAGAGCCGCTCCTCACTACCAGCAAGCAACGGTTATTCAATTATTTTAGCCAGCAAGCAAAGGCCTATTTACTCAGTTGTTGCCAGCAAGCTTTCAATTCCAAGGAAAAACTCCCAGCCAGGATTTTTATTGCGTTGTTTTGCCAGCGGCTTATTTTGACTTTTCAGATCTGCCAGCCAGGAAATTTATTTAGAAGTTGCTTTTTGCCAACATCTAATTTGAGTTTTTGTTATCTGTAGCCTGGATTTGTCATATTGGTGTGTGACATGACTCCTAAATTACATGATTAGAGATCTCTAGCTAGAGAGCACTGCAAAAGGCTGCAGGTCAGCTAGAAATAAAGCATGCCATTCTTTTCCAAGCAAGTTTTTATTCAATATGCGAGCAATATGCGAGCAAGCTTATCGGTATTTCAGAAAAAAGCTAGCAAGGTTCTGGCTCAAACGGAAATTTCCCAGCCAGCTCAGTACGGTCGGCGGAGCGGGTATTTGGAGGAGCGGCTCCGCTAGGTACTCTTGTTAAAACACATCCACTTAAAGCTATCCCTAGCTGTAAAACGCAAATTGGCGTTACCACAACAAGGCGAACTCTACTCATCAAAACACCGCAATCTTCCTTCAGTTCCTTCCGAGATACTCCTTGAATGTTTTGCAACAAACTCCCTCTTCCGAACATTGACAGGTTTGACTAACGAGTACTAACGAAACTCTGCCGTCAAATCAATCACAGTTTTGTTCCTCTCAATCGCACATTCGGTCATTAATCGGGAAGCGATCTTCGCATTTCCGAAATTTGATTAAGTACGAATATTCTTTTGTTACGCGTTTTTGGTTAACGGACACGCTCGATGACATAAGAGACCTTAAGATACCCCGAAATCGGTGTACGGGTAACGGGTAGCGCCATGTTTTTTTCATTTTGTGGTGACGTCATCGACCTTACCCGGTAGAACCAGCCGTTTTTCCGGGGTAGACACCAGTTTACCCGTAGAAGATTTACGAGTAGCTGCAAGTCCTACGTGATGGAGAAACGAGTAAGTTTTTAAGACTTTTTAAGTACAAATGTAAATTGTATGACTCCTTGGTAATGTTATTGCAAGTTTGTTCAAATATTTTTGCCAAATTTGAATTTTAGCTGTAAAGAAAGCACTTCAAAACGTATTGATTTTGGACCTCAAATGCGCAGGTTGAACTCTGAAACGATATCAATTTGTGGCGGTATTTGGGGGGATTTCTGAGAATTGCTCGAACGTTTGAGTTTCGCACAAGAAACAGCATTGAAAAATTTAGCATTGGAGTCACTGTTGAAGTTGACAATCAAAGGAATTGTTTGGTGATGTGCCTCGATCAAATGGCGGGGTTTGCGATAACAAGCTTTCGGTCGAGGGACTTCCCATCAAGTTTCTTAAAATCTTTCTGTGATATTTCAATAAGCTTATGTATGAACGAATTATTTGTTGCAGCTTGTTGTTAACATATGAAGTGTAGAATTTGAGGGAGATTTTGTATGCATTAAGCGACATGCATGTACAAATTTAATTTTGCGTACTTGTTCTTTTAACTAAGGGAAGACAGAGCTCGTGCGGGTCCTGGAAAACCTGGAAAATCCTGTAATTTTACTGTGGCATTTTCCAGAACTGGAGTCCTAGAAAAGGGTTGCTGGTCCTGGAATGTTCTGGAAATCTGTTGAACTCGATTGTAAACACTAGACGGAATTTTGCTCAATGCATCCACAAGAAGAATTTCGATGTCCTCATCCTCAGTGTCGAACGAATGAAGAAGAAGTATATCATTGGCGTGCTTTCTAAAGGAAGAACATTCGTAAAGTAAAATTTTGGATACATTTGATAGACTTTATTAAACAATTCAGTCAACTTATTTCAGGGGAAAAAGAGCCAACCTCGCCGCCGTAGCCGCCATCTTTGTAAACAATCCTTACCAATCCCCTCGCTTTAACTCTTCGGGTATCTTAATCGAAATAGTCATGCACATGAACATTTTACGGGTACGGGTACACTACCCGTACCCGTACACCGATATCGGGGTATCTTAAGGTCTCTATAGAATCTACGACCCTCCGGCCGTAGATTCAAAAAGAAGTTATTCTTGCGATTTTTGCGATATTTGTTAGTGATTTTCTGACATATTTTTTTCTCTTGCGAATTGCGAAAAACATTTGCTAGCAAATTTTTGCTAACAAGATCGATCCTGGACATATTCGTCAGCAGGGTACTGCCATCAGCCAACAGTAGTGGATTAGTGAACGGCTCGGATGGCCCGTAGACGTAGCACTGTAAAGTTTCTTCTGGTTCTTAATATAAGAAGAGCGTTGAACCGCATCTGCCTTTGTTACTAACTAAATAAACTGACATAAAGGAGAACGTTGTTTTGTTAACGTTTATTCCCCCACTTTGACGTTACTTGACGTCTATCGCGCATTTTACTTTAAACTGATAAATTCTGTTTGCATGATTGTTTCATTGGGCCATCTCGTTTGGTGCGTACCTAACCAAGTCCCTGAAAAAATTATGTCAGAAAATCACTAACAAATATCGCAAAAATCGCAAGAACAACAAATCTAACAAGAATCAAGACTTTAAAAAAAGAAGTTATTCTTGCGATTTTTGCGATATTTGTTAGTGATTTTCTGACATAATTTTAGTTCTCTTGCGAATTGCGAAAAACATTTGCTAGCAAATTTTTGCTAACAAGATCGATCCTGGACATAGGTGTAAAGAAGAGGACCGTCATCAATAAGTAGCTAGAGAGGCCACTTCAGTAAGCGCACTCAGAGGTATTCCTGCCTAAAGTACAACGTGGTTTTCGTCCAGGCAGCAGCACAATCGACATGATCTTCACCATCCAACCAGCTCCAGGAGAAATGCATAGTGCAGAACACGTATCTCTCTGCTATCCTCACAGATCTGTCTAAGACGTTTGATAAGGTCGATCAACGGGGAGGCCCTCTGGATAATCCTATCAAAGTTCGGATATCCTACACGGTTGGAGAACATCATTCGCCTGTTTCATGACGACATATCAGGTCAAGTACCTTCTGGTGGAAATGCATCTAAGCCACTTGACATCACAAATGGAAGTTTCGCACCCAAGTTTTACCGTTTAAACCCCGCTGTTGTCAAGGGTAACAGAGCTGGTTTCCATTGGAAACGTTTCGCGTATTGACGTCACTAGCAGCAAAGCGAGAGAATTTTCGAACGATGAATTAGTGAAAACATGGGAGAAGATGAGTTCCAAAGGCAGAACTTTATTCAGTGGCTGTGCACTTAAGCAAATGTAACACTTTGGCTGGAACTCGCGTTAATTATATAAACATGTCACACGACAGGCGAAGACTGATGACGTCAATACACGCGAAGTTTCCTTTGGATACTGACTAGCTCCGTTACCCTTGACAGCAGCCGAGTTTTAACGGAAAAACTTGGGCGCGAAACTTCACTCGTGGCACGCTCACCTGATAATCGTAGTAAACAATACTGTACTTTGGTCAGCGAAACTATACATTGTTTTGACTTCCACGCTCTAACGTAAGCGAGACGAGAGTGAAAGTGTCCGCATGAAAGACGTTTTCAATCGAAAAAGAAGAACAACAACATGCGATACAGGAAGTTTAAAACCAGTCACCAGAATTGTAAACATTTGTTTTTAATGTGGAACTTTACGTCGGTTATCAACGAAAACGATGACAATAGTTGACAGACTCGAAAGTATTGTTCACAATAAATGTATACATAAAACGCTGGAGTATGATCATAAATCACCAGTATCGCTGGCGTTTTTCCTGCTACAGCGACCCCATTCATTGGCTAGTTCATGGTACATGACATCTAACTATGAAAATGTTTACCGCCAGATGCCATGAGCGGGGAACATTGCGAAAACTATGACGTCATCCGGACAACAGTTCACTGTAAAATCGCGAAATGTTGAACGCCGTTGCACGTGATCAGAGGGTTTTTGTTTTGCTATTTAACAAATCACTTTAACACTGATTCCTTGTAAAACAGTCAATTTTATTTCCCTCGAATCTTTTCCGTCTTCTTTGTCTTGGGAAACGAGGGAAGTCGAGGACGAAGTCGAAGAAAGCATTGAGATTCTCGGGAAACAAAATTCACTGTTCCCCTCGGAACCAGTCATTGAGTGTTAATTATTGAAGCTAGTAACTTCCGTAATATATCGAAACTCTCCCTATGAAACTTAAGTTGGATCAGTAGAAAACGCGACATGACCTACAGAAAGCAATCCTTCAGTTACTGACCCTGAGTTTCATATAAGTTAATACAGCGTGAGTTTATTATTTATTCAGTGAGATGTATTTAAAGCTGTAGTGAGGTCTATGACTTAATGCTGCACCTTGCTCGGATTTGTTTCGCAAAATGAGGTCGAAACGTCTCAGGACGACTTTGAGCAAAAAAACTTACCCAGTCTAAAAGAAACAAAATGCTGACAACAATACTGAGACAGCTTGTCGTTAGAACTTACGCAGACGAGCCACGTGCAAATCTAATAAGCTTGCCCCTTGTTAGTTCCCGAATATCTTAAAACGTGACTCTGTCGCACCTTTGACAGGTTCCTTTTTTGTTCGTGCCTTCGCTGTCTGTCCCAGAAGGAGCGACTGAATGGACAATGACTAATGCTGCGACCATTTGATATTCCTTAAATCAACTCCTTCCTGGATCATCTCCCACAGAGGACTGAAAATAAACAAGAACGATGCACTCTGTCATGCAGCAACAAGTGCACGAGAAATAAAAGTGAAACAAGGTACATATGATATTGACCAAACTTGTTTGGTCAAGATGACCGTATATCTTCCTTCGGAACTTTCTATTGCCTCTGTGATTGTATTTTAACATAAATGTATTGTTCAGTATGTTTAAACTAGTATGTTATTGTAAGTAATAATTTATACGGCTTAATTAATACGTTGTGTTTATAGGTAATGTTTTAGTATTTGTTGCAGTGTTATAAATAGAGTGAGTGCTTTAATTTTTTTTTAAAAAAAAAAGCAAAAAAAAAAAAAGACCGTATCTCAGCAGAGTTCTTTTTTGCGTATAATTGACCAAGACGTTGTCGACGTCAATAAGGGACTGTTCGTTAGTTAAACACAGGGGTGGGCTGGAGGAAAATTAAGCAATATTCAAAAACATTTCCAGGCCACCCCTCCATGGAATGTTTTTTTTCAAGCCCCCCCCTTCCCAATTTTCTTTACATATGTCTCCTCCCCCCTCCCCTACCTTCACCATTCCAACAACCTTATTAACCAAGAAAAAAAACCGAATGTACTTTTAAAAACAACTTTATGTATTTTTTTAAGCCCCCCCCCCCACTCCCCTTATCAGGCAAAACAATTTGGGAGCCCCCCCTCCCTGATGAAAATGTTTCCGATACCCCCTAATTTTCATCCAGCCCCCGTCCCCCCCTGACCCATAATTAATGAACGGTCCCTAAGAACGCAAAAACAGAATGAGGCCACTATCCCGCCATGTTGACCGAACAAGCTTGGACTTATCATATAGCCATTTTGCTTTGTTTTGTTTCGCGGGACAAAGCGGGAAATCTCTTGCGGGCAAGATAGAAAGATGCGAGACATTGAGGCTTCAAGCATAAGCCCCTAGTCAGAGAGAACAATGGAGGGCTGACTCTTAACAAGTCAACTTCTTTTTCGTCTTACGGTGGTAGATCTTACATTCTTTTTGCCTGGAGTCAGGATTTTAAAACCTCAAAATCGACCAATAAAGGCTAATGCTAAATAGAGCTTTTCCCACCTCATATCACGAAGCCTTTTTACATTTGCAATGGTTTTCTCCACTGTGTAATCTATTTCTTCCTCGGTGGTAAATCGCCCGATGCCAAATCTGCGAAACACAACAACAGAGAATCAAAGTTTCCCTTGGCATTGCTTACGCGACTTTACGCACTGTATTTACAAGAAGATCACCTATAAGACACGATTACTAGGTACGCAGTGCTCGAAATTAGCGGTTGCCCGGTTGCCCGAGACAACTAAAACTTTGTTCGGGCAACCATTTTTTAGGAAAAATAAAGGGCTAGTTGCCCGAGAAGAATTCGTCGGACAACCCAGGAAAAAATAAAGAACAGAAGCTATAAACTTGAGACACGAAAACAGCTGCTCTAAATGCGAGGTTTATCTCCTGATACTGATAAATGGATGAGGATCCATGACAATTTGTAAAACAAAGGAAATAGAAGGTTGTAACTGTTAATTGAACGCCGTTCGTTCGATTTAATAAGCCACGATAAGCTTGTCGTGTTCTCTTCAAACCCTATACCTCCTCCAAATATTTCTTATTCGCAGCACTTCGATCATGATAACTATAAAAACAGAGGCATAATGATGGGGGTATTATTTCTCTGGTCAAACCCTATAACTAGGCAAAAATCATACAACATGTTAAGGGCAACAAAGTCCATATCAGGGCAACCAAAGTCAAGGGCAAGGTTGTCCGGCATTTGCCATAAGGACAACCTGGATTTTTTTCTAATTTCGAGCACTAGGTACGAACATCAATCAACATACGGTAGCGCGAAGGGCCGCACTCGCAAAATAAATTATCATCCCGAGGTCTAGACAGCATGGACCGAACGCAGCGCCGTTAGTACAAAAACGACCTAGGGCCGCATTAAGAATTTGTGTAATAAAAAATGCTGACCTGAAGATTCAGCGAAAATTTTAAGACCAAGAGGAGGATAGGGGGGGGGGGGGGATTTCCGTTGTAGCGACCCATTCAGGAGTCTTGCATTCCACTGCCATATTTTTTATCAACAAAATAGTTCGTGCCCTCCGCTGGCTCGATTTGAAACACGAAAATCTAACTTTACATCACACGGAATCATTTGGGACATTACCCGGTTCGACAATGGAAAAATATGGGACCAGAAATGAGAAAAAAAGTGATTGGCTGAATTTGGCTGAATCTAACCGCCGAGGACCGGTTACCTCAGTTAGTAGAGCACCGGACTACCGTGCGGTGGGTCGTGGGTTCAAATCCGCGACCGGACCAACACTCAGGGTCTTTAAATAACTGAGGAGAAAGTGCTGCCTTTGTAATGACATCTGCAAATGCTTAGACTTTCTAGTCTTCTCGGATAAGGACGATAAACGTAGGTCCCGTCTCACAGTACTGGTGTGGGACGTTAAAGAACCCACACATGGAAAGAGTAGGGGACGTAGTCCCCGGTGTGATGGTCTATCACTTATTCTGTTGTGGGGACACCTGTGTATCCTACTATTCACTCTCATGAGATTGTGAACTGCGTGGCTTCAATTTGCACCTTTAATAAGCAGTCTGGCAAAGTCCCCCACAAAAAGTGTTGTAAAGCGCTTTGAGCCTTGGAAAAAGCGCTATATAAATCCCACGTTATCATTATTATTATTGTTATTATTATCATCATTATTATTATTATTATTATTATTATTATTATTATAATAATTATTAATAATCGTGAGAAGATGAAGAAAACACTGCTCAATAGTGCTCAATACACATTTGTGTAGAGCGGTATATAGAATTGGGTTACTAAATGAAAACACACATGATTCACTGCAACTCTGAGTTTCGTGCTTACGCACTCATCTGCCTGATGAGTGCGTAAGCACGAAACTCAGAGTTTCGTGAATCAGTGAATCATGTGTGTTTTCATTTAGTAACCCAATTCTATTATAATTATTATTATTATTATTAATACTACTATTATTATTATTACTATTATTTAGTTATTGGCCCTCGGGCAGCTTTAGTTGTGTAATAAGAGGCGCTTTTTCCATGCTTAACCGCGGGTTCGCGCAAAAACAAGGCTAGAGAAAAGCTTAAGGATATGCGGTCCTTTCTCTCTTTAGTATAATTACCAATTTTCCCGACAAAGAGCAGAACAATACGGCTCGTCCATTTTCACTTTTTTCTTGAGTAGAAGAGGAAAGTGGAAGAAATCTGTCTGTAGATTTTCCCCAAAATTCGTCATCTCCAGCCAGTGGCTTGGAATGATTTCCGCACAGGTCCCTACTTCATTATGCATGCTGTAGTTGAATTGTCTTGGAAAGGGCGCGTGCAAACATTTCTTGTACGGCTACAGCATGCATAATGAAGTACGGACCTGTGCGGAAATCATTCTAGTGGCTTTTCTATTGGCACGAAGTTAGCTTGAAGGCACATCCTACATACTCTGTGATTGAGCTTATTCAATGTCTTACCTTATAGAGGAATGGGCAAGATCCTCATCAGCACCGATGGCACGGAGAACATACGAGGGCTCCAGCGAGGCAGAGGTGCATGCACTGCAATATGCAACAACAACAATAAAAAAAAAGTTAAAACCTCACTGTACACACACTACAGTACTGTTCAGTACCTTTCAAACCAATGGTCACACTGCAAGGATTGATCCACAGATGAAAACGTTAGAACCACACTGCATAGTAAAACAAACAGTACCACAGTACAGTACCGTTCAGTAGCTTTCAAACAAATGATCACACTGCACGGATTGATCCACAGACGAAAAGTTAGAACCACACTGTATAGTAAAATAAACAGTACTACAGTACAGTACTGTTCAGTAGCTTTCAAAAGAATGGTCACACTACATGGTTTGATACTCAGATGAAAACGTTAAAACCACATTGTATAGTAAAACAAAAAGTACCACACTACAGTAATTTTCATTAGATTTCTAAAGAATAGTCTTGGGGTAGTTAACTGGGGGTGTTTCAAATGCACTGCTCACCTTCCCGATGACAAGGCGACATCCTTCAGTGCCATTAGAAGACTCTCGCCCTCCACAAAAGCAAAGGAAAGGTTCACGCACCCGGGATATGAATTCTCTGGGTCGCCATTCCTGACCACGTGGGTTAGATTGGCGGTAATGTTATCAACCAGACGAGAAGACAGTTCAATAACTCTCTTGTGATCATACTGTAGGTACAGAAGGTGGAAGATGAACAGGGTTCACAAACAATAACAATAACGATAATAACAAAAATAATCATCATCATCATAATATTAGTTATTATAATAATAATAATATTCTTAACAATACTCATAATAATAATGATATCAATAGTAATATTAATAATATCATAATATTAATAAAAATAATATCCATAAATATAATTGCAGTAAGAATTTATTGTATTAATAATCTTGAGGAAAATATACAAGTGTAAAGCATCCCACAAATGTCATTGTGCTAAATCACTTAAATACTAGTTACCATACATGTACAAACTTAACGGCAAGCAGAGACCAGCAGAGAGTGAAGTAGATAGAAACCTTTGATGCAATCACTTGTACCATTGACATTACCAAGGTGCACTTTCCAACTAGAAACCCCAATACAAAAGGTGAGAAGCTTACTGGAGTGGATTGCATGTGGTCAGAGAACAGCTGACATGCAAGTGGTTTCAAACTGTTTGTTGAGAAAACAAAACTAAAACTGAAGTTCTTACTTGGGACAATCACACACAAATGAGCCCAACAAAACTCAAAGCACATACACTTTTGGAAGCAAATACACTCTGACTTGATTTGGTTTAATTTGTGCTTTACAGTGTACCTAATTAGCATGTCAGTGCTAAATACAGTTTACATTTAAATAAAGTTCATTATCATCATCATCATCATCATCATCATCATCATCATCATCATCATTCCTCTGGCAGGCCAGTGACTTAACAGGATATCTGTCCCCACACCTGCCGGTCAAGGAGTGCTGCTTTTGGATGCTCCTTGTGGAGCCCTGTGTCCCTCTCGAGGATCGTTTTCAAGGTGGTCCTTGGTCATTCCACCTTGCGGCAGATTATTATTATTATTTTTTTACCGTTTGTTTATTTATTTATCAGATTACCACCGACAAATATCTGGTGGCAGGGCAGGCTAGATAGAAAACCATGTGGCACTTCGTCATTACCAAACACAGACAGACAAGAGGAAACTGGTCATGACTGGTTTTAGTATTACTATGGATTGGTGGGGAGAATTTTATGTGACCAATCACAAGTTTATTACTGGAAAAAACAGTGAGCAACTGTGCTGTACATAGACTCTAAGACTCTTGCAGTAGTTTAATCTGATTCTGTTTCCGTCGATTGAGTGACAAGCTGTGATTCCATTTTTATTTTACCGGCAGGACACCTTATAAGTGTTTGTCACCTCTCGTTTCTGGAGGGGTATTTTGTAGGACATTAAAGATCCCACAAGCTTGTAAACCCAGGTACAGTGAGCTAACCTTTGGTAGAAACCTTAGTACAACAAAAGTATCTTGAATTCAAGAAAGAACTGAAACCTACTGAGCCCTACAGTGTAAACAAAAGGAAAAAAATTGAACCACAACATGTAAACCCTCATACAGTGTGTGATATCCTTTGCAGTACAACTATTTATCTGAAGATCACATGAGGAAATCACTGAGCCACATAGTGTTTTTACTTACCTCCATCTCTTCTTGGGCTATTTCACATGCTGCGCCCATTCCCACAGCCAACACATGTGGGACAGTACCACTACGCATACCTCTGTTGATTAAAATCAACAAAGTTCAGCAATCAAGAAATTCAATGTTCCGTTGTCTCAAAAATTGCTCATGGAGACTGTAGACCTTATGTCAATTTAAGCTTATAAAACAATAGAGTTCATTTTTGGAACCCACCCTGACTTACTTTAGCCCTGAAAGGACCCAAAACATACTTGTGTCCAAATGACATTAACTGTATAGTACTATTACTAATATCTTCATGACAAAATGATGACAAAATGATGACAAAACAGACTGGAGATGTACAATTACACATTATTATCAAGATACGCGGCCAAATTGAAAACCGCCCTCTTGAAAACACGCGCTTTGCGGGCCGCAAATGACTCCTAGCGGGCCGTTAATGCATTAACGGCCCTGCAGCTGAGTCCATTGCCTGTGAACGGGAAGATTATTATTTTTTTAAATATAAACTGTCTTTTTGCTAATCACTGTTACCAATCTTTTTAAAACTAGATTATATTTGACATTTTATTGTAAACAAAAAGGAATTTTATTTGGCTCTTGTTTAGCAGATCGTATTGTAGCAACAACTTTCCATACCATAGTTTCATGCTACATCTCTGTTAAACACTTTTTTTCTTATTAAATGAATTTGTATGATTTGGCCTTGTGTATTGATAATAATGATAATCGCATGACTTTTGTCGGTCATATAGTTTATTTGTGTCCCTCATAGCATCATTTGCGCCCTTGCGCTTCGCGCTTGGGCGCAAATGATGAACTCGGGCCACAAAATAAACTATATGCCCTCAAAAGTCATGTGATTGTCCTATTATCAAGCATGACGACATCTGCACACACAAATTCTCCATTTTAACCTAAAAAATGCTGCAATGACTGACAAAGTAATAACAAAACTCACTGTTTGTGGGTACAAATCAGAGACAAAGCACAAGCATAGGTACCTCTCTTGTCCTCCACCGCTCTGAATGGGTTCCACCCTAACGCGTGGCCTTCGGCGAATGTACAGAACTCCAACACCTATGACAGATACAGTACCTTTTTCACTCATTTGCAAAACTAGACTTAACACCTTGACACTATAACACCATGAATGTAGTCTTTAATGGAACAGCATTGTCAAAAAATACTACAGTAATAACTATGTTTGTTAAACCGCCGCCCAGTTAGCTCAGCTGGTAGAATGCCAGCCTGTCGAGTGGGAGGTCATGAGTTCAAACCTTGCCTGGACCAACACTCAAGGCCTTAAAATAACTGAAGAGAATGAGCTGCCTTTATTAGGACATCTTCAAATGGTTAGACCTTCTAGTCTTCTCTGATAAGAACAAAAAACTGTAGGTCCCATCTCACAGCACTGTTCTTGTGGGACATTAAAGATACTACAACACTGTTTGAAAAGAGCAGGGGACGTAGCCCCTGGTGTTGTGGTCATCCTTTGAATAACAAGTTGATTTAATCAGGGCCACAAGTTTATTAGCCTATGGCTATTACTTACTACCTTGTATAAAGTCTATCATTATTAATAATAATAATAATAATAATAATAATATTATTATTAATATTGACGGGATGTCCATAATGTTCGCTTGATAAAAAAGTAGCTTATGTACAAGGCTAAAATGTTTAATAAAAGATTTTTGTAAAGTTTAAAAAGTAAAAACCAAACAGCCAATATACAGGCGTGCAGACGGTCATTTTTTAACCCTGATGATGGCAAACAGCCGAAAATGTTTGGTTTTAACTTTCTAAACTTTACAAAAATCTTTTATTAAACATTTTAGCCTTGTACATAAGATACTAAATTATTATTATTATTATTATTATTATTATTTGTTTTCAAATAAATTGCCAGCCTGAGAATGAATTGCTATTGTCAAGTGCTGTATATTCTTGTTAGATGAGTCAAGCCCCTCCCAATAAACAATACTTTCTGGTCGACAGGTTTACAAACCTGAGTAATTGATGTAATTATTGATATTTTGAGGAGAAAACAATAATGAAAAGATGTATTTTCAGCATAATCATCAAAGGCATTAAGGAACAAAGGAAATCAAAGTTCTCCCAGTTGGTGGTCAAACCTATGACCTTTGACTAACAGTAGTTTGCATGCTCTATCCCTGAGCTTTTGGAGACCAGTATGCGAGCAAGGCCATTAAACTAGATTCTTGAATAAGGTTGGGTATAGTCTGATCGCCTCAGAAGGTCAGAGGGCTACATAAAATTCAACTTACGGTAACCTTTCATTAGTAATCTTCGTTATTTTGTTAAAAAATAAATAGACACATACAGGTAAGGTACAATAGAAAACAGCCCTAAGAGAATACGCGTGCTGATTGGTTAGAATTCATGTTTCTATAACTTGATAGAAACACAGAACTAGTATGAGCTGTTGACGTAAAGACGACGTGACCAAACAGAATTTACATTTTGGTCATCAAAGTTAACAAATTGTTTTCCTTTTTTTGTCATGGTGTTTTCTACAAGAAATAGAAAACATGTTCTTCGTGTTTCTATCGAGTTATAGAAACACTTGTGAAAGTTTGGGAGAACTCGAGAAAGCTGTGGAAACACTCGCTCATGTTCCCACAGCATTTCTTGTTCTCCCAAACTTCCACTCATGTTTCTATAACTCGATAGAAACACGGAAAATGTTTTCTATTTCTTAAATAGAGTTGTGATAAATACTGTAGCCACCTTTGGGTCCATATATTTTGTGGCCACTTATTGACATCAAGTCAATATTCAAGTCGTTCACATTGAGAGGGATTTTGCCAACAGCTTGAGCTGCATCTGTGTGGAAGAAAACTTTGTTCTTGCGGCACAGTGCCCCTAAAAAAAAAGAGATATAGAAGAAGGATGTTGGGAAATCTGACTTTCACATCACATCTACAGAACCAACATGGCAACTCAAATTATTGATTGTGAGAGACAGGAATCATTTACCATAGCAGAAGTATTATTATGCAGGTATTAAAGGGAATAGCAATCACAAAATTAATGACTTGGGGAATTTGACTGGTGTCCTTTGGAGGTGAATGTTGCAAATTGGGATTAGGTAAGAGAGTGGATAGCCTTTATCAGAAAGCTTGAAAAATATTTGGGTAAACACTTGTTCAAATATACGGACAGTCAATATTATACGAAGCAAACAACAGCAAAGGATATTGAGTGAACATTTTAAGGGTTGACAACGTACTAAACTGCCATTTCAATGTCACACGACAAGCACACTGTAAATTTAAATATTTATTATCAAAACACTTTATTTCCAAGCAAGGAACCCTAAACGCTGACAGTGTACTGATGGATTGAATATATATTATAAATTAAAAAAAAAAAAATTATACAGAGTAATGGAGAAATTAAAGATGGAGAAACATGCCATTTTTCATCTAATATCTAAAAACATCAGGGTTCTTGATTTCCATTGTTTTTTGCCTTTGCTGTAGTAATGACTATGAGAATGAATGGAGTAAACTGTATGTTCCTTACCGATCTCTTTGATGGGCTGCTTGACACCAATCTCATTATTAACTGTCATCACAGACACCAAAGCAGTGTCTGGTCGGATAGACTCCTCCAGTTGCTACAAAAATAATCCAGTTCATACACTGTATTACAACTTAGACATAACTTGAGGAGTAAGTATCTGGATTGAAAAACAATACTTATGTATAAACAAACACATATTCAATCACCGGGCCCCAAAAAAAAACCCAACATGGAATTTCTGGATAAATGAAAAGTGCAACAATTGTCCTCTTAGTTTGATAATTAAACATAACCAAATTTCTATTTTGCAACAACTTTGGCCAAAGTTTGTATCAACAAAATCATGTTACGTGACACGATCGATTAAGCTTATTCAAAACCGTAGTTCCTGGACGTAATTCCGCTTCGAAACAAATTCAATTGTGTGTGGCTTAATTTAATTTGATATCATTTTATTTTAAACTTAGAAATAGCAGCGTGAAACTTGTATTTCCTGAATGAAAACATCCTTCACTTGAATAACAAAAATAAGTTCCCTTGTTTCTTGACGAGAATTATTGATTTTCTGTTGCTCAAAGTTGCAGCACTTTTGTTTGTCAATTCGCAAATCAGTGCGTTCGGCTTTGTGAAAATATCATGTTCGACACAAATTGGCAGCCATGTGAAATAAGCCAATGAAAAATAAGATTAGACTGACACTAGTGCCCAGGCTGGTATGGAGCTATGAAGAGCCGCCTTGTTTTTGTATCTGCTCGAGCTGTTCAATCGCGGAAAGTGGCTGATTTCGCGATTATTTTGCAAGGTTTAATAGCCTAAATATACATGTAGCCTAAAAAGCTTCTTTAAACCTTGGCAATCGATGGGAATACCGATTTAATTAGATTTTTAACCAAATCTTTCCATATTGTGCGGGATTTTGCGGATTTTCAGAAATTGCGCGGGATTGTGCGGCTTTGATTGAATTGTGCAGTCCAGCACCCGCGCACCCTGACAGAAGGCCTGAAGAAAAGGCAACTGTTCTGCCGAAATACATGTACATGTATCACCACTGTGCTTCCTTTGTGCACCCCTGCACCAAATTTCACAGTTGCAAATGAATGTGATGACCATCTTTACTGTCTAACATGTAATTTGCTGTCTGTACCTGCAAATCGATGAGGCCACTTTTCATGACAGGTAAGTAGGTGACTTCAAAGCCTTCATTCTCAAGTGCACGGCAAGAGTCCAGTACACACTTGTGCTCCTAGAATGACAAGAAATAAACAGCTCAAACCATCAGATGTACCGTAAGTACACTGGAAAACAGAAATGAGCCACAATGTAAAGTCTAAAATATATTAGTAAAAATCTACTTGTAGACTAATGCAAATGCCGCAATCTGATTGGCTGAGCTGCTGCAGACTATCAGCCATTAGAAAGCACTTGGTTGAAGATTGTTTTCAGAATGGCAACGTATGGGCACTTTTGGAAAAGTTTCGCAAGAAGATTGAGTATTTTGGTGTTTTTTCACCGACACATGATTTGTTTATTATGATTTTTACTAAAACAATTACATTATTCACTGTTGATTTCTATGAGGTGACAGCTGATTCGGCCTTCAGGCTCATCAACTATCACCCCATAGAAATCTCAAGCTCATAATCTAATTGTTAACTGTAATTCACTGAACAGCAGTGCTACACATGAACTCTTTTCACTTACAGTTTGTGTTGTTATAACATGTTTCTTGTTTCTCTTGTAGAATCGTGCAACTCCCTGCAGGGAAAAGCACTGAGTTAATATGGCACCAAAGACTAATACAATCTGTATAATAATGGACATGTACAGCACATACGCACTAAAAATAGAGAAACATTATTATCTTTAAAGGTTTATGCAAGAGTCCTATGCATTATCACAGGTGTGAATCAACTTCATGTTGGGAAACATCTGTTTTCCAACATGAAGTTGATTCACACCTGTGATAATGCATACTGTACACATGTATATAACTACCTTGACTGAAATATTGTTGGACTCTGTTGCACCACTGGTGAACACGATTTCCCTTGGATCCGCACCAATCAGATCGGCCACTTGCTGTATGTATACAGAGTGTACAAAAGCATGAGAAATAACTTCCAAATATACAGTAATAAATTCAATGTTTTAGTCTACATTTGCTACCTGGGAGGATACAGGAATACAGTACACTTTTGTTAATGTAACCAGTTAGTGAATAATATCTCAAAAATAAATAAATGGCCCTGATACAATAATGGCTGCACGTACATGTGATCAAACAGTGCATGTGCACTGAGTGTGGCAACTGCATCTGCAAACAGACTGTATGCTCCTTTTTCAGTGAATTTTTTAATAGCAGTATGTGCTTTAGTCTCTGCTTATTCTACATTTCTACTCTTCTGGTAAACAAGAATGACCTGACCATGAATAAATTGTTAAAGTAAAAATATTAACCAAACTGAAATTATACTAGATAGATTGTATCAAAAAATAATGACACACAGTACCATGATTACATAATTACAGTTGTTACCTTTCTAGCATGTTCCACAGCCTGTTCACTTTCCCAGCCATAGGCATGAGTACGTGAATGGGGATTTCCATAATAAGAAACTGTGTATGGCATCATAGCATCCACTACACGCGGGTCCTACAAAAGAATTCTGATCAGATGCAAGCCACATGCAATATTACCAAATTAACTGTTTCACTTACAGTCTCTAAACAGCCATTCTCCTTCCTGCCTGCCGGACATTTTCTCAAACATTCCTTTGAAGACTTTGGTGTTTGACCAATTCAAAATTCTTGGGTTGATAATTTTATTGATTCTTGTTATCTGTTTGCTTGACAATGTATTGACGTTGCAATGAGAAGTTGTATTATTGATTGCTTCTGGGAGTGCAAGACTTTAACCCTTTAAGCCCCAATATCAATGTTCATCTTCTCCAAACTGTTCTCATATCTTTGTTACATAATGATAATGATAATGATAATGAATTTATATAGCGCACTTTTTCATATGAATATGTTCAAAGGCGCTTTACACTTCTATTGGGTGAGATCGGACGTCAGCATGTAAAGGCGCCTCTGGCTGCCGCTATTAGTCCATATATGATCTCACACACCCACCCAACCCATGCATGAATTGTCAGATGAAACCAGACGTAGAGATAGGCCACCACACCGGGAACTACATCCCCTTCTCTTTTCGAACAGTGTGTGGGTTCTTTAACGTCCCACAGATTATTAGGTACAAGTGTTGTGAGACGGGTCCTATGGTTTATCGTCCTTATCCGAGAAGACTAGAAAGTCTAACCATTTACAAATGTCATTACAAAGGCAGCACTTTCTCCTCAGTTATTTTTAAGACCCTGAGTGTTGGTCCGGCCGGGGTTTGAACCTGCAACCTCCCGCACGGTAGTCCGGTGCTCTACCAACTGAGCTAACCGGTCCGCGTACAGTTGTTACTGTACTAGTAGGAGAATTTGTATAAAACTATCCTTACAACTCTTTCTAGGTGATCATTTTCATTATTCTCATAACCTGAATGGTTGATGAACAGTGAATATTGTAATGAGAAATCGGATGCTGGTCTCTACCAGGGTTGTCACTTAGGGCCGGGGGCCGGGAATTTCCCCCGGCTACTCGGAGCATGATCTCCGGCTACTTTTGTCGTTAAATTAAACCAAACGAGCACCCGAAAGTTCTACATTAAAATGGAGATAAGCGTGTTCTGTGACCGTTTGCAGCTTCCCCGGCAACTAACGACAAACACCCGGCAACTTGAAATCTTAGTGACAGTCCTGGTCTCTACTGGGACTTAAAGGGTTAAAGGTCTCTCTCCAACAGTTAGACAGCATACTCAACTTGTGTAGTTTGCATGTACCTTTTAGGCATCCTCTCCAAGGGAGAAATTGCATCAAAAGGAAATGAGAGGTAACAACAATAATTATGTTTACGCTTCATGCTACAAGAACTGAGGTAAGCTCCAGCAATGAGAGAGAAATGTTTTGGCAACTGATACAGAAGTCCTTACCAGAGGAGTTGTAGCTTGTGCATCCAAGTAAAGAGGTCTCAATTCCTTCAGTTCATCATCTAGGATATATAACAGAAGATCAGTTCAGTTCAGTTTATTATTATTATTATTATTATTATTTTATATTTACAATTTATCCTCTACTACTCGCAGATAGCAACACCTAGTCGAAGCGAGCAGTAGTTAGAAGCAGAATTACTTAAATACTTTATACAAAGAACAAGTTACAATAAAAGAAGGGAGTATACACTAATTAAAATGATAAGTTCTAATATTTCTAAGTTAAATAATTATAATAAGTTAAATTGCTATAATACTATAATAAATAAAGAGAAGAAGAAGAATATAATAATTATGCAAATATAATCGAGCCGAGCTGATTCTCTGACATTTTCATTTTCATTATCAGATCAGTTAACTCGATGTAGATCAGAAAGAATATTCAATGGAATATGAAGACCAATGATTCTTCTTCATAAGATGACTACACATCAGGGTCCGAAATTAACTTTTTAGGCAGGTGCCAACTGGCGACTGGAATCTTTTTTTCAGTCGCCATATGGAAAAATGTGGTCGCCAAAAAGCGACAATGAAATTTTTCCTTTGCAGTGAAACACAAGCCACAATTTTTGGTCGCCAATTTTTCTTTTAAGAATCAGAACGAAGAGAACGTGTTTGGGGCCGCAATGGCAATTTTTCCACTAACGAATAAGATTAAATACAAACACGCTGATTATTTATACACCTACCACTGAAAAACCACCACAAACGAAAGTTTCAAGTCAACTTTATACCTTCTCTTGTCTCTATGTTTCGAAGAAGAAATGTACGCGACTGAAAAACTGCCATTTGGTTCTTTGCTCTATGTTCAAAACGATCTTTCCTTTCGCGTTCTGTCAAGACGATCGACACATCGCTATGAAATAGTTAATCACCCACTGGCGACCGGTTGTGAAATTCTGGTCGCCAGTGCAAAATTTTTAGTCGCATTGGCTACCAGGAAAGCACAATTTCGGACCCTGCACATACAAGTGCTATTACAAAAAGAGCAAATGCAGTGCTGACTGTATTATTGTTAGGTCCTTAAGTAATTTATTCAAGTTGTGTAAGAATCTGCAATTCTCAAACTTTGCAGAACGGTACTATAGCGATAGGGCTATATTTTTGCAGAAAATCACATTGTTTGCGATTTTGATCATATTGAATTTTTCTTGCAAAGATATTTGGTCAATGGAAGTATATGGGCAACTGTGCACCTACCCCTCCCCTAATCCAACAAGTTATAATAAGCTAAAAAGTTAGCGTTAATGTTGGGTTAGGGGAGGGGTGGGTGCACGGTTGCCTAGATACTTCCACTGATCCAAGATATTTACTTAAGACAGCTAATTCTAGAGCAGACTGCTCAGATGGTACTTTTACTTCATCAAATCAGTGCCCGTTATGCAGATTTGCAATAAATATGCAATTTTCAACATCTTGTAACCTTTGAAATACACTTTGAAAAATGGTGCAGTGTTAAAGTGAACCTTTTTCAATTTTTAAGGAGTTGATGATAGGCATTCTTTGGACGGTGAGGTCCATGAGGGTTAGGTTTGCTAGATTGAAATACTGGGAGGGTGCAAATAACTTCAACAATTAACATCCCCTGAACAAAAATTCAAAACAAACAAAAAATAGACAGTAAAATTAATAATAAACCACTGCTTTTTGACGACCAATGTGCATATTTTGTGGTTCAATTTTCTTCCTTGGTTTAAATTTTATTGTCCTTTGTTTTTCGGTTACGGTAATTCATGATAATGAGTTTGAAACAAATGAAAAGAAAATTTAAACCAAGGATAAAATTGAACCACAACTCATACACTATATATACTAATCATAACTATAACAAAATTCTCAAATCTGATTGGCTATCAACTGCCCTGATTTCAGCCTTAATAGGACAGTTAAATTGGACAGTACGCGTCATGCCTGAGTAATTGGACAGTACGCGCCATCACGCGCGCGCTTAAATGGCTTTTTTTCCACTGCTAGCAAAAAAAACCCTTGGAATTTCATGGAATTTCATGTGTTTTGATTTTTAAAAAAAGAAGTTTATATATCACAAATTTTGTTAAAGTTATGATTAATTGGTAATAAGACTTCATGTCGTCCAATTAGGTCTGTAATCATACTCGTGATTAAACAAATCGGATTCCCGCTACACGGTCGTCCGATTTTGTTAAACACTCGTATGATTACAGAGCGAATTGGACTCCACTCAGTCCTATTACCATTACTAATGATAACTATAACAAAATTCTCAAATCTGATTGGCTATCAACTGCCCTGATTTCAGCCTTAATAGGACAGTTAAATTGGACAGTACGCGTCATGCCTGAGTAATTGGACAGTACGTGCCATCACGCGCGCTTAAATGGCTTTTTTTCACTGCTAGCAAAACAAATCTTGGAATTTCATGTGTTTTGATTAAGAAAAAAATAAGTTTATATATAAAAAAATTTGTTAAAGTTATGATTAATTGGTAATAAGACTTGGTGTCGTCCAATTCGGTCTGCAATCATACTCGTGATTAAACAAATCGGACTCCCGCTACGCGGTCGTCCGATTTTGTTAATCACTCGTATGATTACAGACCGAATTGGACTCCACTCAGTCCTATTACCATTACAAAGCTTGACACCCCTGGAGTACAAGTCCTCCCCTCTCTTCACCCAAAAAGAAGTCTCACATTTAATCCCTATAACCCCAAAGAATTATTACCCATATTTTACTTTCTGAAAAATCCTGAAACTATCTTAAAGGTCTTCTTTACATCTCTCTGACATTTTAAGTCGAGTGGGATAGGGCGTTTGAAAGGAGGAATTCTTTACATTGGTTAAGAAGAAGGGACATTGTAAGAAAAAATAATATTCTGGAGAAGTGACAGTTCTTCTAGAAATTTGTGTATGGCAAACCAAGATTCTTGCACTGTTTCTCAGTTGTTTTAGAGAATTTACTGATTTGGAATACATCAGGGGGTCCTACCCAGACACAAATGGTTGGCAGTGACCAAGAGGGGGGGGGGGTTGGCTGAAAGGGTTGGAGGGGTGGGTGGGGTGGGGAGAATGAATGGCCAAATGACTTACAAATTGAAAGCAAGAAAATGTCCATTCTCATCACTCCTGGGTAATATATTCTACGGCTAGATTTCCGTATCACCCCTTACTTTATTATGCATGAAATAACTGCATTGTTTAGTGTGATACACGAGCAAACCTTTCTTGTTTTAGAAGAATGAAACAGGACAGCTAAAGCTTGCATAATTAAGTACGGGGTAATATGGAAATCTAGCCTATTCTAGTAATATTCTATAATGCGATTTATAGCGGTTATAGATGACACAGAAAATGCTAACGTCATAATATTTACTTTGGTCGTCTCCGCTATACTCTTTCCTCGAAGATAGGTTAATGAAAAACAAAATGACGAGCAACAAAGTACCACAGCTATGAAGAAACCCTGTACTTTAACCAAAGACTTAGGATATTAGTGTAAGGAGAAAAGAAGCGTATTTCATTGAAGAATGGAAAGCAATGTCCTCATATTATCTGTTGCACAAAATACTCCTACCTAACACTTACCAATTTTTCTTGCAGCCGTAGCGACGGTTGAGCCATCAAAGCTCGTTGCTTTGATTCCTCTCGTTACCAAAATTCGACACAAGAACGAGTTCACTCTCGGCTTAGCTAAGATCCTTCCGATCATGGCTAGACCTGAATCAATTCAGCAAAAAGGTAAGACAGTTGTTTAAAACACCATTGCTGATGACATAACTGACTTTGGCGCCAGGCCCTTCTCATAGTCCCACGTGCACTTGAATGTGGTTACTTTTCACTATATTGTACACGAATATATTAGTCAGGGAGCATATGTCATAAAATAAATTTCCGTGGGATTTTTATGGTGAAAGCAAACCACCATTTTAACGCCCTGTCGGCTTCAACAACCCGCCATACAAATAGTGATTTTATATACAATTAGTTTTAGTTAGTTATCGTAATCATATAGTGGATTAACTTAGTAATAGTACTAGTTAGTAATTAATCAAATAATTAATCTTTATTGTAAATTAAGGATTTGTAATTTTAGATATTTAAATGAAATTTAATTTTTAGTAGAGTTAAAGGTAAATACACGACCCCACAAGCTTTCAGCTTTAATTATTATCGTGTTTAAATAAAGTTTATCTATCTATCTATCTATCTACCTACCTAGATGTGTTAAGGGAAACCTGAGGAACACAAAACATGTTGTCGGCAATTTTGTAACCTGCACCGGCGGTCGCTATGGGGGTCTGTTTTCAGACCTATATCGAACAACGTGGAATCGAGGCTCGAATATAAAATGGCGTGTAAATACAATTAACTACAATAAATTTCCACAAAAATACCAGAAATCTTTGATATACTTCTATCCAATACATATCCATAGACTTAAGTACTAAATACTGATCGCATGATCAACACTGCACGAAAGCGAGGCTGGTCATTTGTTGGCTTCGAATAAGCATCAAAGGCATGAATTGGCGTACTTCGATAGCGACCAAGAGGAGGTAGATACTAAAATCCTACTACATGCAGTAGATGCCACCGCATCAGGAGCCAAGAGTATCAAGATCTTCTCGCCGGACACCGACGTGTTTGCACTGGCCCTTAGATGTTACCCGGAGCTATGTGCGGACACTTCATTCGTCACCGGAAGAGGACAGCGCCACCGAAATATCCAGCTTCGTCCAATTGTCCGCACTTTAGGAGCAGCTAGAACGGCAGCACTACCTGGCCATGCCTGGAGCGGAGCTGATGTCACTGGAAACTTTGCATTTAAAGGGAAGCTGGAATGCTGGAAAGCGTTTCCTCAAGCTGATGAAGTTGTGTCACTGCACTTGCAGATCTCGGCTCCACCATCCTTCCCACAGCGGGCATGTTCTATGCAATAGAGAGGCTAGTGTGTCAACTTTACCTGCCCAAGACTAAGATATCCAGCCTGAAAGATCTAAGGTGGCTCCTCTTTCGAAGAAAACAGGCCGAATTAGAACGACTACCGCCTACACAAGCTGCTCTCCGAGAGGCCATTAAGCGAGCGCATTAGCAAGCCATGATGTGGGCCAATGACAAAGTCCCTAATCCAGAACTTCCATCACCAGAGAACTATGGATGGAAAAAAGACAAAGGTTATTATAAATTAACGGTTGATATAGTAATAAACTCTCAAGTTCGACACTAAAGATCGAGACGACTTTAATCCACTGCCTTATTCTTTTATATTTCAGACAAATGGATCCCGTTGATGACGCGACTGCAGCCGGCACCAGACGCTGTTCTTTATCTTGTCAAGTGTGACTGTGGGAAGGACAAATGCCGAAACAACAGGTGTAGCTGTCGAAGGGCGGGTCTCACTTTGCACAGGTCTATGCAGCTGCAGCAACGACGAGACAGGAGAAGAGTGTGACAATGTCGATATGATTGAGAATGATAGCTGTGACGATGAAACATCGGATGACCAGGACGATGACAGCGAGGAAGACGGGGATGATGAATGATTCTTACCTGACATCCATGTTCTATAGACCGCAATGTATTATGAGATCAGTTGTGCTATTTTAAAGCAGAAGGTTTTGGGTAGTAATAATTATATATACCTGTAAACCTGCTATGGGTAACATGGCGCTCTCGGAGCAACGTTAATAATAGCTAACATATCGCATAGGTAAGGACTGGACTAAGCGTCAAGCCAATGTCGTGCCGAACCTAATTCCATTTGGTTTGACGATTAGCGCGGCAGTGGTTCTAAACGCCAAATTAGTTAGTTCTGTTTTCATTAGCTAGTTTTGTTTCTTCTGCGCACTGAAAGGGCCAATTTTCGGAAAGGAATTTGGTTCGGCACGACAGATGGCTCGACGCTTAGAGCAGGCCTAACAAGTGCCCGCGAGCTCAGCCTCACTTCCATGTCGTCTCATGCGAACAAAATATATTCAAATATAGTTCAATTAACGTGAACAAAACATATTGTCATGTAGTTCACTTGTCGAGTCATTTTTTTGAACAACTCCAGGACAAGAAATATGTTTTTGATGTTTATTTGAAGATAACAAACGACCAGCCTCGCTTTCGTGCAGTGTTGATCACGTCATCAGTATTTAATACTTAAGTCTATGGATATGTATTAGATAGACTATATTAAAGATTTATGGTATTTTTGTGGAAATTTATTGTAGTTAATTGTATTTATACGCCATTTTATATTCGAGCCTCGATTCCATGTTGAACCATATAGGTCTTAAAACACACCCCCGATAGCGGCCGCCGGTGCAGGTTACAAAATTGCCGACAACATTGTTTGTGTTCCTTAGGGTCCCCTTAACACAACTAGGTAGGTGGTTTGCTTTCACCATAAAAATCCCACGGGATTGCATATGCTCCCTGACTATATATCGAGAAATGGCTCGAAAACAAATGTTCTCTCGGGTCGATTTCTGGGTTGCGAGTTGGCTTGCGAAATACAGGAATTGAAATTTACCGTTCATCCCAATTTTAACAAATTTTCGCCTCGTGCGTAGCGAAAAGAAGGCGCTATCGATACTTAGGTTCCGCACGAGTTGCGACGATACTTGCAATTTTAGGATACACTGAACACCAATGATACACCATCATCACTAATTGTGCAGCAAATTTTTTAGCACCATAATTTTCGACAAAAATAATAAACTCTTCAATTTACTGCCGCCTCAATACAATCATAGGTATAGTCTGAAAAACAAATGATAACATTCCACGTGTTGATCGATAATGTAAATTCTTCTTTTGTCACGACGTAGTCACTGGATGTTTATCGCGACGTCTTGTCTGCTTACTGCTAGTCTTCTTCAGGCGATAAGGTCGACTGATTCCGGCTCACCATTCTATAACTGTGTAGACTGCTCTGATTGGTGCGTTTCGATCCTGCTATTCTTGCCGTTTTGTTGTGTTTCCTCAGGGGTCCGCTGGCTCGCCGCGTGTTTGTTGTGGTGTTTCTTGGTATCGGCATCCACGCTTCTGGAATATCAATTCCGTTGTCCCTATGATGTTATTAGGGTGCAGTCTTATGTTAATTGCCTCTCTCACCTTCCTCGTGTACTAGTGGTTATCACGATCAATAAACTTAACTTCTTTCCAGAGCGGCTTGTGTCCGGTTTAATTTGCGTTTTGTGAAACGGCAGAGTTCCGAGTTCGAGCGAGGCGGATGTCTCTGTCATGTTCTTTTATTCTTTGTTGCATGGGTCGTCCCGTTTCCCCGATGTAGACTTTATCGCATTCGCATGGTATCTTACAGACTACGCCATCTTGTTTGCTGGGGTCAGCAGGATGTTTCCGTCTGACTATAGATCTAAGGGTCATCTCGGACTTGAAGACGGCGCGTATGTCTTGTTGTTGTAGGCTGCGGCGGAGGGTCTCTGAGACTCCTTTGATGCAGGCCAGCACCGCGGTAGACTTAAACTCTGTCGTGTTTGCTTTTCTCGGTGCTGCGTTTTTGGTTTTGGTCACTTTCTGCAAGAAAGAGGGGCAATAACCGTTAGCGATGAGAACTGTCGTAAGGTATTTCTTCTCCTGCGCTGTTCCCGATGGTTTAGTGATGATACCTTTGGCCCGGTCGTTTAGGCACTTAACAATACCGCGTTTTACTGATTGTGGATGGTGTTTAACAATACCGCGTTTTACTGATTGTGCTTGGTGTGAATCATACGCTAGGTACTGGGCGGGCTTCCTGTAGACGGTGGTGGAGTCTGCTGTCTGGTTCCCGAGTCACTAGTGAATCAAGGAAAGCGATCTTATTGGAATTCAATTCTCGATTTCCATGGTGAAGCGGATGGACGAGTGCTGTTGGTTGAGTTGATCCAGGAAATTGTGCAAGTCGTTGCGTTTTATGATGATGAAGGTGTCATCAGCATAGCGTTTCCAGATCCTTGGTTCACCACACAGCGTCGTACCCTTTTAACGTAGTTTTTTTCTATATATTTGAAATAGTATACACTTAATGTATGGTCCCTTGGGAAACAGTTAGTTTTGTTTTCCCGAGAGCCCTGATGTTTCTCGAGACGAAGTCGAGGGAAACATCAGGGCTCTAGGGAAAACAATACTAACTAGTTTCCCAAGGGACCATACCTTAAGTGCTTTGTTATCTATTTAGACTTTCCCCTACCAAAAACAAGCAAACAAAGACGGTACAACTGGCGCGCGGGCAACAACTGCACAATTGTATCCCGGTCGGGATACATTTGAATTTGATTAAGGGCACGTGACCAAGAATCAACCAATCACAGTGCTCGCTTTGTTGCGCGAAAGTCTAAGTATATAAAAAGTATTATTAGTTTCATGCTATATCATTATTGCATTGTAAATAATTGCACAATTTAGCCTAAGCTGCCAAGGGCTACAAAGTAATTTTAAATAAACTTTCTTCTTTTTCGTCTTCTTCTAATTGTTCGGAAATGGAAGAATTAAGTCAACTCTGCCATAATTTCTTTACAAATTGAAAAAAATAGTTGCTTTTTATCTTTTGTTTGTATGATTTGGAGACACGGTAGTGTAGTGGTGAGCGTGTTCGGTGGACTTCCAAATAGAGAGATCTGGAGTTCCAGCTCTAGTGATAGCATTGAGTTGTTTCCGTCCTTATACAAGAAACTTAACTCCACACAGTCTCTCTCCACCCAGGGGTATAAATGTATACAGTGGATATAACCCTGCGTTGGACTAGCATCCCATCCAGCCGGGGAGTAAAAATACTCTCAGGTGCTTCATGCCACTGTAATCAGGATAAGCTTCGGCCGTGTGGGTCATGTCCTTTGTATCTTCTACTCTCTGTTAAGCACCCAGACCTTCCTTGTACTGACAGGCGAGTTACTAAGGCTATTTTTCTTATCATTATTACCATTTTCACGACAATTACTAGTATAGGAAGCAATAGACGCTGTGCGGCAGACTGAAAAAGAGAGAAAAAGCAAGAAGCAATGAACGCCATGTCGAAGCCCCTCATCATCAGACATTGAAGAGAGAAGAAAATCCCGAAAAACAGGCTCATACTCGGTGTAAAAACCTGTTACGTTCACGAACGACGTAAAACAAAGAAAACAAATTAAGGAGAAAAACAATAGATACTAGGAAAATAGTGAAGAAACAAAGAAAAACTTCACAGGCTTTTACATCGAGGTAAACCCGAAAAACCTCTTCGAGAGCTGGTCTGGTTGGTGTGTACCTGTAAAGTTTACGGGATTGAATGACTTTCAAGGATCATTCTCGGGTGACCCGAAGAATAATTATTGGGGTATCTTGAGGGAAGCCTCAGATATCATTCCTGAATTTGGTGATAAATGGCCGGAGTAATGGAGCTTTTATTTGGTAAATTGTAAGCATTAGTGACATTTGTTATATTTATATCACCTGTTATGATCAGCTGTTCTCGTCTTGAGTGTTATGTACAATCAAACCAAGTGAAGCCTACCCCTCAAGATTACATAAATGAATTGATTATTTGAATATTCAACTCGCTAGTCATTTCAAAAACCACAAATGATATTAAATTGATTTTTTTTAACATTAAACCCATTAACCGTATTCTTGGAGCGACTGGTGGGTTCAGTTCTTCAATAATCAATATAATTATCATTGCATTCTTGAAACGACTAGCGGGTTTAATATTCAACTAATCAATTCATTTAATTTATGTAATCTTGAGGGCTACGCTTCACTTGGTTTGACTGTAACATGATAAATGACCTTTATGAAAATCAGGCTAAATCTAATCTTCATGTGATTTAACTCCTGTCATGGTGGTCTGTTTTCAGTCTTTGTTTCCACTGATCATGAGCTGAAGAGAAGAAAGAAGCAAAAGAAAGAGACATCTGCTGGCTTGAAATAGTACACACTTATTGTATGGCCCCGAGGGAAACAGTAAGTCAGTATTTCCCTGAGAGTCCTGATGTTTCCCGAGAGGAAGTCGATATTTAGAAGATCGATCACGCCACTTTTGATTTAGTCCTGCACTGATCACGTGTCGTTTATTCGGCGCATGGGCAACAACTGCGTATCCCGATCGACTGTCGGGATACATTTGAATTTGATCAGGGACACTTAACCAAGAATCGACCAATCACAGTGTTCGTTTTGCTGAGTGAAAGTCTAAGGAAATAACAAGGTTATTTAATCGTTGAATTGAAACATAGTTTGTAGAGCAAGGAATTTTTTCAAATTACAGTAATATGAGGGACGAAGGAGGTCGATGAGCTACGGTTTCAAAGAGAACTATAAAAAAGAGAATGTGCTTCTTCCCTATCACAATAGTCACTCATTGCCGAGTCATCATGGATAAACTATGGGAGAAAATATTTTGTTCGGGCATTGAGGAGTACATGCTAGCAATAGTGAGTAGAAGGGACGGAGGGGTGGGTAAAATGTATCCCGACTGTCCACCGGTGGGTAAAAAATTGCAGGAACAATTCTTGCTTGCGAAACTTGGAGTAAGAATGATGCAAAAACATGAGGCCGGTTAATACGGTTTCCAAGGTCTGAGTCATTATCTAATCTTCAAAGAGTTGTGAGGATAGTTTCTAAAGAAACTGGTGCTGCGTCGGTGGGGAATTGAAACACAAGAAATTGGGATAATCAAACGAATTGAAGTAAGTTATACCACCGTAAGGTAAATGGTAGGTGCTGACGTTTCGAGCGTTAGCCCTTCGTCGGAGCGAATGCTCAACGTTCGCTATGACGATGAGCTAACGCTCGAAACGTCAGCACCTCCTTTTTATCTTACGGTGGTATAACTTACTTTATCAATTCGTTTGATTATCCCAGTTTTATAATCTTCAAAACAGGTCGGGCGTTAGGAATGTTTACGAATAGCGCGGCATAATTTCGTGATCAGTATTCTAGTAGTGATGATACGTTTGGATCGGTCTTGAAAGAAATCGTATGTTAATCTCAGCCGGTAAGTCTGTGGTTGGGCGCACGCGGTAATGTGTTACATAACCAAATGAAAACCTGATATAATATGCAAATTAGAAGAAGTGGAGCAATTTAAAAAAAACAGGTTTCTGACTCATGGAGGAACAATTGATCATGCACGAGCCGACATCAGGTGCACGTGAAAAAAGCGTGAAAACTTAAAGCAAGTCAACAAATTTCAACTTCACTATTGTCGATCTGCGTGACTGTTGATTGATTTTGTCACTTCGTGAAGCGAAATTGTTTTGTGAAATAATGAAGACAGCAAATTTTTTCTTTTCGAACTTCAAATCGGAAGGTCGTCGTAGGTTCGACTCCTATTAGGAGAACTCGTGTTTGCTTTTTGCGAGTTTGCCTGTGACAGTGCTGAAAATACATCTTTCACGAACTTCTTTTGTTAGCGAAAGAAAAAGGGCTCAAAGATTATTGGTCTCCAGTGTGGCTGTTTTTCCATCTAGTGGAACATATGAACAATGCCTTGATACTGAGCTGGATTGAGCTACTCGTGAGGTTGATAATCTGTTTTCAGCTCCGTTTATGAGAAAATAGAAATTGCTGCAATCAAAGCTATTTGGCGAATAATTGAAGCGAGGGTCTTCGTTTTGTAGTTTGACCCGGCCGAAACTACAAAACAAAGACCCCGTCGGTTTCGCGTCTTTTGGCGTCTAACAAAGCGTTTGAGCGAGGGTCTTCGTTTTGTAGTTTGACCCGGCCTAAACTACAAACCGAAGACCTAGTCGGTTTCGCGTGTGATAGCGTCCGATAAAGTACTTAAGCCTGATTATCGATGATTATAACTGCCTTGAGTTTGAAAGGCCTAAAATTATACTGATGAGCTCTTCGTTTTTCGTTTTTCGGTCTTCGGTCTTCGGTCTTCGTTTTGTAGACACCCGACTTCATGTCCGTTGCGGTTGGCTTATAATTTAACATCCAATTCTTGATATGCGAGCTTTTTCTAGATACCGCACCATGGCCGTTCAGGTGTTTTGAGTCCAACAAAAATTTTTACAAAAAATTGAAATTCGATTCAGGCTTGCGGTCAGTGTTTCTATTTACGCAACAAAAATCAACTGTCCGAATTCGCTAATGCCCAGCGGCTAGGAACGAAAACCGATTCCAGTCTTCTTTTATTTGAGTAATTTCACTGTTGCCGTCATAATACAAGCTCTTAAATCCTGTTCAATGCATCTGTTAACTTGACCTTCTCACTTCACTTATCATCGTAAGTTTATATTGCTGAAGCTTGACTGCTGCAAAGTCGCATTATTTAGCATTTAAATGTGTTTACTTCTTGATTAATGCCGCGTAAAAAAGTTGTGCGCATAGAATCTTTCTTCCTTGATTGAGGAGGCTGTAGAATCAAAATTGGAAAAATTCGTTTTTGCACTCCAGGGATTAGCGAAACAGTTTGCGGTTTTAGAGAGCCAACTGCTTATGTTATTACATAGTCACCGTTCTGTCTGAAAAGGAAATTTGTTTTATGGGAATTCGGAAGCCATGTCAGGTTTTCAGCTTACGACTTTCAGCAGCTGACGTGCCTTTTGTCTACTTCTGGGGAACATTTTGTAGTATAACATGAACCCCAAGGAACCGATTTGAGAAAAATTATTAAAGCCGTACAGTTACTAGGTACAAAGCAGTGTACCGTAAACAGGTTGCTGACAGTACAAGGTGTGAATTTATGTGTGCTTGTACAAACAATGCAGGGGTAATTTGCATACGTAGAAATATAATCTGTCCAGACTCGAAGGGACAAGCCTGAGAATTGCATGCTTAGGAAGCTCCTCTCTCGGTTCAAAATTGTAAAGGTATTTACAATAATAAAGGTATTTGAGCTTCCTAAAAACTTGAATTTAAATGATTCTTAAGATTTTATTTGGTTTTGCGAAGATAAAAACATAAATTTCTCACTTCACTCGAAACTCGCAAAACCGGTCATGACCCGTCGCCAAAACCCGAACGACTTGCAAGACTTGCAAGGCTGCAAGAATAGAAAAAATTCTGACCAAATTCGAAAGCGTTCTTCGCTCACCACACCACCTTAAGCTAGGAAGACAAGATGGCTCTCGGGAAGAACTGGTCGAAAGTTGAAGAAAATCGAGTTGAAATGGATAAAATTACATCCGCGGAGCAGTGTTTCCGTCTACAGACCTAGCAGCTAAGTAGTCTAGCTCAACAACAGAATGAAACATAAGGATCTTGTAGTTCGTTTACAGCGACCAATCGATTCGGGCTGGTCTTGGGTCGTTTGTTTGGCCGCTTTTATTGCTCAGTTTTTGGTAGTAGGAACTGCAAATTCGTTTGGATCATTCTTCGTCGCATTGCTTGAAGAATTTCATGGTGGTGAGGGAGAAACAGGTAGGGCGGTAAAAATATTTTGCCGGCTTTCGGCAGGTAACATAATTTAACATTCATAGGAGGGAAAAAATAATGGTGGGAGAAAAGCACGAATTCAATTTGGTTATACATTGTAGTTCACCGAATCGCCTTACTTCGCAGTTTAAACATAATTTTTTTTGTGCGTGTAAGGATAAATGTAGGCAATTTTGCGGCGAGATTCTCTTCCCTGAAATTTTGAAATTGCTTTACGTAAGCTTAAGTTAAAAGTGAAGCTTTCGTTGTCGGTAAACAATCGCGGATGAAAAAAAGAGCTGAACGTTTTCGAAGCGATCTTGACTCTGATTCATTACAGTCCCTTGCAAAATTCCTGCCACCGCTTTCTGTCCACGAGGAACTTGAACTCACGGACGCAAAATAGTTTAAAATTCTATTTCTGTCGCCAAACTTGATGATCCAAACGAACGGGTTATTGTTGAATGACCGCCCAAAGGGAAAACCCAGTCACATGACTCTAACATAATTGCTCTTCCGTAGCAACCAAATCAACAGTGACCAAGGCGTAAAAAAACGAGAACAAGGAAAAAATATAGGAAAGGGAAAATTTGTTCATTCTAGAGCGCTCTCTATTTCTTATCATATTTTAGTGGGTCACTCTAAGGAAAAAACGTCTCATGACAAACTGACTGAAGTCACTAGGTTGCAACCCGCGTAGAGTGCCAAATAACGCGCGCTCGGACACTAGAGGAGGCGAATGTTCCTTCAAAAACTCTGGGTCTCGCAAAATTTTAGTCGAATTTCAGGGGTATCGCAGTCTCGTTTCTTAGCGGTTACGTGCGTCTCGCAGTCTCGATTTTTATACGAAAGAGCTTCGCACTCAAAACACTTTGAAGTCTCGGTTTCGCAATCTAAAAAGTCAAAATGTCTCGGGCTCGCAAAGAAAAACGCTCGTCTCGCCGTCTCGCATTTACCATTCGCCACCCCTTACACACAATACGATGAAGCTTTTCAAAAATCTTGTTTTGTTATTGCTTCTTTTCTTATGAATACTGATCTAAGCGTTAGAGACTAGTTAGGGTGGCTCAAAGGAAAATAAATATGAGCGCTGGCGTAGGAAAGAACGAGAAATTTCTAAAAAAGGACAAGGCGTAGCCGAGAACTGCATGAACAGTTCCGTTTTACGCCATAATACACACATTTAAGCCATAACGAAAATTTAATTTGAATGATGATTTGACCACGTTCTTGCCAATACAAGTTCAAGTTAACTGTTGGATAAAAATGCAAGCGATTTTTCTTGTATATTATTGGTTTCTTGGAAATATAACAGGGTACCCTTGGTGGGTTTCAATTCTTTTGTGTTACATGTAACCGGGACACCAACAAAAACCGAAGAAACTGATTTTTGTTATGTTTAAACTAGCCTCTGGTTTTACTTCTTCCCGCGAAATTTGATTTTGTAATTGCGACAGATATATATCAGGCAATATTTGCAGTTTTTTTCCCATTCACATGGAAATTGAACACGAAAAACTACTTCGATTTGTTAGAACAAGAAAGACAACTAAAATTGAATGCAAATTCGGAATAAAAATATGAAATTACAAAATTGTTTCGAGTCTAGTAAAACCGGAATAACAGCGCATTATGAAGAAAATTTGCATTATCATGTTGACGTTCTCACAGAAAGCTTCTAAAGGGTTTCCCTTTGATGAAAGCTGCATCACTGATATACGAACAGCACTTGGTCATATGAACGAAATCGGATAAAGGGTTGCTCGTAATAATTTTCCCCGGTTCATAGTGTCAACAATTACGGTATCACCAAAACATTTATTTTGTGGAAAACCAAAACAGCTGCGAATAAATAAGCGCCAATTTTGTTTTTCGGAGCGTCAAAAACTGGCGGAGCGTGTTCAAAACAAGAACAGCGCGCCGCTCATGCGCTAAAGCAACAACTTGTGCTTTCGTGCATTATATATCGAGCGAATTAAAATTATCAAGTCGATAATTTCCCTCGTAAAAGCTTAATTCTGGTTTGGGTTGGTGACAATTTTTTCACTGGAAGTTTGGTTTTTGCTGGTTTGAAAGCGAAACCTGCTAGCAAAAGCCGGTCCACGTCTGTTTTCAAAACTTTCTGTCACCTTTCATTGTCACAGCATGCCGCCATATTTGCCTGATAGGCAAGGCGATTTAAAGTATTGAGCGAGAGCTTATAATGTTGCAAACGTAGATTATATACAGATAGCACTCAGAATAGGAAACTTATATTGCTCTTGGCTTTGATAATCTACTTGCACTTTGTCGTTTTCTGCAGTCGGGCCAACAAACGTTTTCGCACGAAAACTGTATTTTTACATAGAATTTTCATTGAAATTTTGGAGGCGGAATTGGCAGTTGAAGCAGCTCAATTCTAAACAAGGGAATTCGCATTTGGTTATAATATTCTTGTCAAATAGTAATTCCCTTCTCTCTAAAAGGATTGGTGACGCTGCAAATTTGCGCCTCTACAATGGAGGAAAGATTCGTATATTGTTTTTAATTCCGATGTTCGTGTGGTTTTGTCCAACAAAAGAAAAAAAAACACTGCTACGTTACACCTTTTGTCAAAGTAAACAACACCGATTTTCATATTTTTTTTTTGTGTGTGTGTAAATCATCCTGTGGCCTTGGTAAAGATGTTAGGGCATTCAGGGATTGTAAACTACAATATTACACTCATTTTTAGGAAGGAGAGGATAATTCTGGTCTTCGAACCGAATTTTTTTCTTTGTTGTATATAATCGGTTAGTAAGGGGTATTTACTATTGTGATAAGGCAAATATATCAATGTGGTGACGATATTTTTTAAACACAAGTTTATCAACTACTTGCACTGAAGATGTATTTCAAGATAGGAGCTAACCATATCGCAATGCATTGCTTTTCAGCATGGATCGGCTCTATAGCAGTTGGGTTAACATTCCTCAACGCACCACTCGCAACGAGCCTGTGTGACCGCTGGGGATGTCGGGTAGTCATGTGCTTGGGGAGCGTTATTTTCATGGCTGGCATGCTCCTGTCTTCATTGGTCCCTCACCTGTCACTCATGTACGTAACATATGGTGTCTTTGTTGGCGTCGGTGGTAGCTGTGGTTACTTTTCGTCTCTTTATGCTCTCACCCAGCACTTTAACAAACACCTCGCTTTAGCTAGTGGGATAGCATTTGCCGGTGCAGGGGCAGGTACCTTGTCAATAAGCCTGGCGGTAGACAGGTGTAATTCTCTGTACGGCCTAAGAACGACTTTCCAGGGTATGGCTGGATTTTCTATGTTACTTTTCTTGGCCGGTTTGGCATTTTCTCCAGTGAACTTTGAAGACGAAGACCAGGAGATTTTGAAACGGAAAGAAATAGTGGAGACAAAGAAGCAGATGAAAGCACACATCAGACTTTTCTCCAGTGTAAGAGATGCTCTTCGTCCTGCCCTCGTGTGGAAAAATATGGCTTTTGTCGCCTGGACGGTCACCTTATCAATGACGCTTATCGCCTACTACATCCCCTACGTGTATCTCGTAAGTTTTGTTACAAATTAAGGTCCGGTTCAAACGTCGAACTTTACATGTGCCGAATCTAATGCAAATGAGGGAAAACAACAATTTTTTTTCTCATTTCCATTAGATTCGGCACATGTGAAGTTCGACGTTTTAAACGGGCCTAAGACTCTGTGTCAGACGTTTCTTATTTCTCCGAAAAAGTAATGCAAAGCACTCTATTGTCATATAGCACGCGCGCGTGAAGATCTCCCCGTGTGACTTGCTATACATGCGGGGATGATGGGTTGTTCGAAAGCCGGTAAGCGCATGCGCACGTCAGGGTTTCAGTCCTTGTTAAAGTTTAACTCAGCACGGGCTTATCGGCCTGCAATAACCCACTTGACTTCAGTGTTTATTCACTTTGTGGGAGGAAATAAGTAACGGACTGCTTCGCCTTCTGAAAGAAAAGAATCTTTCCAGAGGAGGCGGGAAATTAGATAAGTTGTTGTGTTTAATTAAGAACGTCGACTTTTCACTGCAAATGTTAGTGTACTTAAGAAGCGACGTTGATACAGAAATCTTTATGGAGCCGTGTTACGGTCCTATTGAAGCCTAAAACTAAGCATCATTTTCTTACGGTATCTCACGCTAATCGCTAGTGAAATAGAAAGCTGAAAAGCAGTTGTCTCAGCAGGGAAAACGGACGAGTAGTTTCTCCTACACTAAGTTCCAAAAACACAAGAAAAGTTTAATTGCGTCTTTTATTATTATTATTTTTTTTGGCGACTCAGTTTCATCCTCTGTATTGCAGAGGATGAAGTTGTATTGTTGCTCTATTCTAATAAAAAGGTCAAGTGATCTTGCACAAAACTAAGTCATTGCTCTGATTTTATTATCGTAGGATTTTCAAGGAGTCTTATTTAATCCAGAGACAGCTTCTTCAGTACTTTCTTAGACTGGATGGCCGACGTTCGAAGGGGAGGGGGAGGCCCTCGTACTCAAACTCTCCTCACTTGAGCCACCCCTCCCTCCTCCCTTTGAACGCAGGCCAAGCAAGCTCAATTTTTAACACAGGAACGTAATTCGTGATGTGTAAAAGCCTCTTGGAATAGCAATCCTTCCAGTCTTCTAAACCGTTTGTAATGCTTTCCTTAGGTGCGTCTAGGAGAAAACGTGGGTGTACCCACCAAAGATGGTGCGCTATTGGTCGGATACTGCGCAGTGTCGCAAATACTTGGCAAGGTCTTCTTTGGTAAACTGGCGGAGTCACCGCGCATCAGCCGATTGACCCTTGTCCAGATAGCTCTTCTCGTCATGGCGGTAGCAGCCTGCTTGTGTCCTTTAGCTCGCTCATTCACAGCCCTGCTCACCTACTCAGTAGTATCGGGCTTCTTTGACGGCTGCTTTGTGGTTATGATCGGTCTGGTGACGCAAGACATTGTGGGTAGGCAAATGATGGCCAAAGCGATGGGGACCATGTATGGTGTAGTGGCGATTCCAATGACGATGGGACCTCCTATGGCAGGTATGTCGAGTTTTACTCACAGTGGTAGAGACAGGAGTTTGCCAATTTGCGAGTCCCTATGTGTTGGTTGGCGTGCCCTGTACAGTAGCAAATGAGGCTATTTCCCGCGCAACTCTTTTCCAGACAAAAAAACATAGAAACCTCGGAGGAAATTTGCAAACAAAAACAAAAAAAGTTTGCATGCTAAACTAGGATGTTAACAGTCGCAGTTTGAAGGTTATTGTAGTCACTCCCTTGTTAACTGGAGTACAAGCACAAGCACTAGACGCTCTATCATATGGCTGAGGCGAATACTGAGTTTTGATTGGCTGCCCAAGCAGGCAAGCTGAGGCGAATACTGAGTTTTGATTGGCTACCCAAGCAGGCAAGCTGAGGCGAACACTAAGTTCTGATTGGCTACCCAAGCAGGCAAGCTGAGGTGAATACTGAGTTTTGATTGGCTGCCCAAGCAGGCAAGCTGAGGCGAATACTGAGTTTTGATTGGCTACCCAAGCAGGCAAGCTGAGGCGAATACTAAGTTCTGATTGGCTACCCAAGCAGGCAAGCTTAGGCGAATACTGAGTTTTGATTGGCTGCCCAAGCAGGCAAGCTGAGGCGAATACTGAGTTCTGATTGGCTAAGCCCATACTAGGAATTGCCCGCTTTGTCCCACGCAACAAAACAAAAATCAATGGCCATGTAAAAAATCCTTTAATGACCAAGCTTGTTCAGTTAAAATGGCTAGATGTTGCTTTGGTCCTTTTTTGCGTTTCAATTGACCTCGACTGTGTCGTGGTCAATAAAAACACAAAAAAAACTTGGCAATTATGCAACCATATTGACCTCACCCTTGGTCAATAACGCATATATCTAGATACGACTTCAGATGAGTAACCTTTTGTATGGTTTATCTCACAGGTCTTCTGTATGACATGACTGGCAACTACAACCTTGTTTTCTTCTTAGCAAGTGGATTCATCACTTTTGGCGTCTGCCTAATGTTTCTCATTCCACTGCTTCTACCGCCGAAAACAGAATTACGAAAAGTTATCGACGCAAGCTTTTCCACGGACGAAGAATTAGGTTACCTACACAAGAACAGCAAAAATGACGAAGCTCAGTGCGAGGAAATCAGCATGGATTTCTCCGACCAATGTTTTGACATTTCCGGCGAGGAAAAAAATCGGTTGCTAACTAATAACCTAACCCTCGGTTCACGTCCAAATAGCTTTGTCCTGTTTTCCATCGTGAATGCAGAGAGCTATAGAGATCTTTCACCCTCTACCGAAAGGTATCCCAACAGTAGAGCAACCAGCCGTACGTCTTTGGCAAGACTTTTTGAAGTAAAAGTGGACAGTCGTAGCAACAGCTGTACAAGGTTGGAACCTCTTGAAGAAACGGACACTTCTCTTGTGTGTGAAACATGTCCGGGTGTAAGCGCGTCCCTTGATACTCTGGACGTAGCCGAGAAATCGTCGGAAATCATCGGAGCGATTTCGTGGGACGCCATAAACGAAGATAAAGGAAATTTTAAAATTCCAGAAATTAAAACCGCTTTTGTGGACAAAGACGGTGTTTCTATAACGATATCAAAGTCTACAGAAAGCGGATTCGTATCTGAAGAAAGCAGCAATGAACACAGCGAGGTCGAGAAATCCACACCCAAGACCGATGAGAAACGACTAAGTAGTTACTCGTGGAACTCAACTGGAAGCGACCTGTCGTGGAAATCACACTCGGACGCAGATACGGTTGACAGTGGATTTGCTGAAGTGGCAACGCCGTGTTCCGTAGAAATTGAAATGCAGTTTGCGACCATAGAGGCGGGGAGAGTGAGCGTAGATGATTGTTCGGAATATCAGACGTCGAACGTGTCCCAGCCAACTGAAAGCTGCTGCTCTGGCTCCAGCTTAACGGTTGGTATCGACGCTAGTGAAAAAAAGCACTCCTCAGATGAGGACCAACTGGCACTAGATCCGGGACATTCAGATTACTGCAGTCAGTTACTTGAAAGTCAACTGCAGGTCCTTCATGAGTGCGCATGCGCTGCAAATGAAAGCCGCGACGATCAGCACGACGCACCCGAAAAATCAACTTTCCAAAAGACAGTGAAAGTGATCGAACCTTTTGCGGTTGATTTGCCTCATATACCAGATATTTACAGTCAACTGTTTGAAGGAATCCTTGAAGAAGTCAATGAATATTCAGAGACTTTCTCCGAGTTGACAGTTCAGGAGAGCTCACAAAAAGGCTGGCCCACTGGAACAGCGAATAATGTCATTGTTGCATCGCGCGAAACGGAGGTCTGAATTTGGCGGTAAAATGATCAGCAGTGCAAGCCAATCAAAACAGCTGCTGGCTCACTAGGTTCCAGTCCTCTTTCATGTTGAAGCCAGCGCATTTGGACGAATTATAAAAGTAACCACCCCGTATGGTTCATAAAAGAACAGAAAAAAGATCTGATATAATTTAATATTGCTTAAGGGACCAGAGTGTATCAAAAACTAAAGCTAGCCTTAATTACGAAAATAGCAAAAATATCTGAGTGTGACATTTAGTCCAAATTCCAGTGGAAAAAATCTATTATTTCTTCTTTAGTGACAAAAGACTATTTCTATTTCTAAACTATTTCTAAGTTCTCAGCCCTGGTTAACAGAATAAAAATTCAACCAATAAAGTTAACTTCCACAGTTTTTACAAATTATTAGAAAAGGGAGTGTGCCACAATTTCATAAATATTAAATAATAGAGTATGACACCAATTACTTGCTTATTGTAGCTTGAACATAAAATAACTGCAAATTTAAATGTTTTTGCATGGAAGAAAATAACTTATAATTTGAACAATATATTTTGGAACAACCTGAGTATTTAATATGAAGAGGCTTCTTTAACACTGACTTTAGCTATTGGATCCCATTGAGAAAAAAGTTTGTAAAGCAAAGAAAACGAAATTCAAGACAAATATATTTAAACCCCCCAGAGGTAAAAGGATATTTTTTATATAATTCTTGGGTTAATAAATATGGTTGTCATATATATTGAGCTTTACATTTGTTTTGTTTCTCTATTTATTTAACACTTGTGTTGAACAACTATTTTGGAAGGCATTTATAAAAATTTTGGTTGTCCTGTATAAATTCAAATGTCACAGGGTTTATTTTAAGATATATCACAATAGTAACCTGACATAGTTATTGGCGATGTGGGTTTAAAACTGAGTTAAATGCAGACAGTTGAATTTCCAGGAGGGTTAAGAAAAGTGTTGGTACTTACAAATTTTAGATTAACTTATATATTTACTTAACTTATCTTCTGTGAAGATCTTTTGATGTAACTATCTTTGTGGACCAAAATAGGAGCTTGATTTGTTAAATTACAATAAAGAATACAAAGGTTCGGAGAATGTTGTGGAAATTTCTTCAATGGTATCATGATAAAGATTGTATAGTTACTGTAAGAACATTACTCAGTCTTTGGAGCCACGGCTAAACATTGGCGGTCACACAGTCGCCAGTGACGAGTTAAAACTGACCAGGGCTACCAAAAGTTAAGGTCTGAACGCCCGATGTGCGACTACGCTACAGAATTTCGAAAAGTTGCAATGTAAATTATGCGAAGTACAAAGTTAAAAATAAAACTCAAAATGTAGTTTAATTGGACGACCTTTCTCTTCGTTTCTTTGCCTGGACTCTAAGATCATCCATTTTGGTGTATCTTTAGTTCTGAAGTGGAAATTCCGAGCCGTTTTAACAGTGATGTCACGAGCGATCCACATTCAAAACATATGGACGCCATTTTGATTTTGTGATTGCCACGTGACTCACAAAAGGAAAAAATTAAGAGGGCTACTTCATTTTTAGCCTCCTGCGCAGACGTCCTTAGGGCGAGCCCTAAGGACGTCTGCGCAGGAGGCTACTTCATTTTGGGATGGGCCACTAAGAATTCAAGGAAACTGGTCCATCTGGCCACCAAGCACTGGAGTTAATTTTTAGCCCTGCTTGGAGAGAAAGAAATCACTGAGATTTTCTTCTTAAAGTTTCCGAAAGATACTATTTGAAAACTGAAAGACGTTCAGAGCCAGCTGGATTTCAGTGTTATTCGATATCTGGAGCCCAGTCTATATTTCATGCTGTACTCCTGTTTCTAAGGATAATGCACGGGCAAATAGATTTTGTTTTTGAACAACGAACCAGTACAGCTACAGCATGCTTAGTGGAGCATGAAGTGATGAAGAAATCTAGCCCCAAAACGTTTTGGAAGCCAAAAGGGAATTCAGTTGCCATTTTTACATATACTTGTCAGAAACCTTTTAACAGCTTACCCCAAAGCTTGGTTAGGTAAGATTTCCGTACAGGTCCCTACTTCATTATGAATTTTGTAACTATACTATTTTGTTCTTCGAACACAAGAAATATTTGCACGTGCATTACACCAGACAAGACAGCTTCAGCATGCATAATGAGTAGGGACCTGTGCGGAAATCTTACCCTTGGTTATTCCATCTATCGGTGAAGGAGACACCTCGTAATTCAGAGCAACGGCCCATTGACCTATTCTTTTAGAGTATTCCAGAGGCGGTACATAAACGACTTGACGTCACAACAACACTGTGACGCGTGTTCAAGGGCTTGGACACCGCCCCCTCTCACACCTTCTATTACAGTCAATGAATCGGACTGCAGTTACTGCACAGATATGCGTAAAACGCCAACGCGATCAGTGTACTGGAAGTAAGAACAAGTTACTTCCTCAAAAGCGTGGACTGAAAGATTTCACAGCTAGAGGTTAGTAGTATTTTCGTTTTCTCTACGATAGATGTAGTCGATTTGTTCGGAAGTGAAGTGGACTTCGATATACTATTTATTTACTTTGCGAATAACTCCATTACATGTACTGCAAACGTTGCACTTAGCCTTGAGGACAATTAAACTTAATTGGGCTGGTTATTTAAACAGTGTGTAGCTAAAGCCTCAGGTTCAGTACAATTGGAAGGGTTCGAAACTAACAAGTTAGCAATTGATGAAACTAATTTTGAGTGAGCAGGTCTTGTCTGCATATTCTGGTGTTGTGTGAAAGAGATTGAAAGCGTAAGTTAATGCCAACGGTTCTGTTAAGCTCGGTCCAAACTTCGTTCCAATAACCAGCACATTATGTTTAAACTGTAAATGGTATCAGGGAAGAAGTGGAAGAGAGTGGACTAAAGAAATAAATGCAGTAAACGATTGGCTAAACTTTACTGAGAATACCCCGCCACTTCATTAACAAACTGTGATGATTAACAATAGAGTCATTGTAATATGCCTCGTTTTTCAAAAGAAACCGACACATGTAAATGAAGAGGCGGGGTATTCTAAAGTTGCTCCGATGTTACTTCCACGAACATGGTGATTTGGTTTCTATGTTGCCCTGAATTTTCGCTGCAATTGCTTCTTTAGCTTCCATATTTTCCGTTGTAATTAAACGTTTTTCTCCTGAAGGCTCTTGATCTTTTTGTGAGCGTTAGCCACCCCTCTACTTAGGGACGGACCATTAGAAAAGTGATGAGGGGGGGGGGTGGGGAATTTTCAGCTTGCACGAGTCACAATTGGACCTTCCTTCTGCATGAATTTTTTTCTTTTTACCTTCTTCTTTGCATGAATTTTTTTCTTGGCATTTTCCCTTGCATGATTTTTTTTGTTTTTTTTTCCCTACCCCCCTACCCCCATCACTTTGGTCCGTCCCTTATGCGTTCAAGTTTCTGGTCAAGGCCCTTCTTGTCCCTTTGAAATCCATCTTGACAATCATGGTTATTGATGAGACTGGTTTGCATTTCCTATCGAAGGTTTAGGTTGTTCACTTCGCTTTCTTCTTTCTTTGAAGCATCTCGCCTTTTCCCTGTTTAATTTCCGCCCGTGACTCTGCCGTTTCGTTTTCCGTAAGAAGAGCTGCAGGGATGTAGGAGTGCCTTTTTCAATCTCTTTCCCCCTGTGGATAGTATAACGTTTCGTTGTTCTCTAGATTCTTTCTCCTCTGCGCGCCCGCTAAATTTCATTTTTTGTTTTCCTAGGCTTCTTTGTCACACCTTCTTGTTCTCTTTTCTTCTGTTGATAAGCTCTTTGAATTTCGGAGAGTGTTTTTGGTGCCATTTGTCTAAAAGCAGTGCATGCGATTTAAAATTTGCCCACATTTACTAACCTGTGAACTATCAATTACGTTAAACGACAAAACTTCAAGTAAAAACTACCTTAAAAAAAAAACGTTTTGGATCATTTTCTTGCTCTGAACATTCGCTTGCTTCAAGATCAAGTCCAATAATGGCGTGACATTTAGGACACGTTCAGAAATAACCTCCGCTACTATTTTCGTTACTTTGATGTCATAGATTGATACAGTACGAAATTTCTGTCGTACTGTCCTTTTTCAAAGGTGGCCTTTTTTAAGAAGTACAGATAGTGAACTTGCCTTTGTATTTATAATTAAGAATGCTAACTGGAGCTGTAAAAAAGAGCAGTTTCGTTGAAATTTTTGTGCCACGTGTGTCTAACTGGAAGCAATGCAGATAAAAAAAATAGGCAAACATTGCATGCATGTGGCTACCGCATTTATTAAGTTTATTCGGACTTTTTTTCCATACCTATCGCCTTTCCTCGATTTCATTACTTTTACATATTCTCTTCTGAGTTTAAAAATAAATCCATATAAAAGCGAATTGTGTTGTGCATTGTGATTGGCTAAATACTAGGCACTCGCTGATTGGCTCCTTCACTCACTCGATCACTCGTGTTTCCTTTGACATATTGGCTCCTGCATTATTTAATATGCAGTAGCCAAAAAACTATTTCGCAAGGCTAAAAGATATCATATAACGCACGATTTATTGTGTGAGCTCAGAGCTTATCTATTTATGTCCTAACAATATGGTATTTCTTTGTTCTGAACATTTTATTGATACTTGGTAAAGGAGGTTATTGGTTATTATTTTAATTCTATCAATCCCAGATTTCTCAAAATAATCGCTCAAAAGGAATTATCTTCTTTGAAATAACAGATATTGAACTTGTCATCATGATATGAACATTGGAGCCAAAAGTTGTGCTGTTCGCCAGAAATACTCAGGTAACGGAGGTTATGCCCTTTTATTATATCTCTCAGTTAGTAAGCGCCCTGTGATTGGTCAATTTAGCGGGCCGTACTTAATTGTTTCTTTTGAGATATAATAAATATCTTATAAACCTCGTTTTCTCGGTCCGTGCTGTAAGTTACAGATCCTCGTTTTTTCAGCTCGGATCTGTGGCCAGCGCGCTTCGCGCTTGGGCCATAAATCCAAGCTGGAAAAAACTCGGTCCGTAACTCACAGTACACTCCACTAACTCGGTTAGTACGAGGGATATCCATAACCTTCGATTCTGTATGACGTCATACAAAATCATTCTAACCCATTTCAACCCTTTGCAACAAGACTTGGTGGATCGATTGCCAAAAAAAGGTAGGATGGAAATTCTGTCATTCGACATCCCGAAGTTAAAACAAATGTTGTGGACTCACGAGGCCCTGCAGAGTGAGTCCACAACATTTTGTCCATTGTGATGACGCGTACTCGTTGTCGAGACAACGTTAAACCACATTTGATTTGTAAATAACGCAGTTTGTCACTCTTAATCCTTTCACTTCCAAGGGGTCTCTATTTGACGAGTAAGATCGTCTGGCGTTAGACAGTAAAATCTATAAAGTCACTCTTGGAGTGAAAGTGTTAAGGGCCTAAAAGATACAGGGAAAGCAAGGTGTAATGCTATTTTTATAACGTGATCATATTGCAAGTTTCATAGCTCTTTAAAATAGGCAAAATCAAAGGCTATTCCATATATTTCTTTTCTTACACACCCTAAGACACATGAAAACTCTTTTGGCCGAGTTTATGGCGGATTGGCTGTAATTAAAACCAAATATAATGCAAGCATAGCTAGTAATGTGAGAGTAATTGGTTGCTTTAATTGGCAACCCTTAAAGATGTCCCGGGGTGTAGAACCCGGGGGGGTACTACCATAAAACTGGGTGGGGATGTGCGGCCCACTTCCCAAAACTCTTACCCTATTTATGACAAAAACCTGCGATTTTCCCTACCCTATTTATGACCTGACTCTTAAATAAATACCCTGTTTGAGACCTACCTCATACTTATTTCCCTACTTCAAACCAATGTTAAAGTCAATGTCTATCTGCTTCATAGGTTACAAGACTGCATGTGCAAAGTTTCGAGCTCAGAATTCCACACTATAACGCGTGTGCAAAAATCGACACCCTATTCATTACCAAAATGGCGGCAAAATGGCTAAAATCGATACCCTATTTATGACCAAAACGGCTGAAAAACCACACCCTTTAAGGTCGCACATACCTATATAGTCCATATAAGAGAGTACCCCCACTCCCACCCCCGGGGTGTAGAGGCATAAAATAATTCGCCCTAAAGAATTATTTAGTTACATAATCAATTCAAGGTCATTTCTTTTTATCATTTAACACCGCGCCTACATTTGTGATTCCGGTCAAGAGTTCTGACAGTTTTGTTTTTTCGCAGAAGAAAATAACCGACAGTTAGAAAGTTAGACCCACGCCGTTTATTAACTGATTTGCCATAACCTGACCCACAGATAGAAAAGTTAAAAACAAGGCTGTATCGTTAAGTCAACAGTAGCACAGTACAGCACTGTTCAGTAGCTTTTCAAAGAGTATTCACACTGCATGGTTTGATCCACAGGTGAAAATTTAGACCAACACTGTATAGTAACACAAACAGTATCACAGTACAGTACTGTTCAGTTGCTTTGCAAAGAATGGTCACACTGCGTGGTTTGATCAACACATGAAAAAGTAAGAACCACACTTTATAGTAAAACAAACAGTACCACAGTACAGTACTGTTCAGTAGCTTTACAAAGAATGGTCACACTGCATGGTTTGATCCACAGATGAAAAAGTTAGAACCACACTATCCAGTAAAACAAACAGTACCACAGTACACGTTTTTCAAGATGCCCATTTTTACACGGAGATAGGGCAAGAAAATACCACCTTTGGAGACCATACAGGCATATGAGAAGCATGATATGACTAAATTTCCACCAGAATTCGAACGCAAAATAAAAGAACAGGTGCCAATATCACGCAGTGCATGTACGGTTTTGTCGTGTTTTTGCATTGGTTTTTCGTTTAAGTTGTTATTTGCTCATAAACACCTCAAGGGACGGACCATTAGAAAAGTGATGGGGGGGGGGATTTTCAGCTTGCACGAATTTTTTTTTTCGCTCACTGTGCAGGAATTTCTTTTTTCAGGTGAACCCCTCTGCACGAATTTTTTTTACTACGTATGAAAAAGTCACAATTGGTCCTTCCTTCTGCATGAATTTTTTTTCTTGGCAATTTCCCTTGCATGAATTTTTTTTTGTTTTTTTTTTCCCACCCCCCCCCCCCCATCACTTTTCTAATGGTTCGTCCCTAAAATATTTGGAATGGACCAGTTAGGGAGACGGCTAGGCATTTTTGTCTTGTCAAGAATATTTTCTTACCCTTTGGGCTGTGCAAGAAATTTTTAGCAGTTTAACGTGCAAATGTCCGTCAATTTTCCCTTAGCCCACTCTGCATGATTTTTTTCTCCTATACTTTTGCTGTGCAGGAATTTCTTTTTGGAAATTTTCCAAACCTCTCCCCCCCTCCCCCACCACCCCGCTGGGAAATAAAATGGTTCGTCCTTAAGAGTCCATTATTACTATAACTGTTACAATACAGAGAGATAAATAATTCACAGTTTGCGGTTTTTTGTTTATTGCCGCATTATTTGTACTAAAACTGGAGGGATGTCTCTCTCGGTTGAGTCGTTAAATTTCTTTTCGTGGCCCAGATTTTCATCATTCAATCAAACAAAAATTATTAACGCCAATAAGAGAAGTCTTTTAAATCTTTAAAAATAATTATCATTCTTTTTCTCTCAGGAGCTTAATAATTTATGTGATTTTCTGTTAGTTTCCTTTGCCGTCGTGAAAACAGAATATATATTTTTTATTTTTGATCACCGCTTGCAGGACTTCGATTTATGTCGTTTTCGTCTGGACTGCTTAGTCTTGGCCATTATGTTATATCAAAAAAATATTTTTACTTTTTCTCCTTTTTGTTTGCACTTTTAATATGGCTCGACTCAAGGATTCCGCCTGCTTGGACTCGGTAAGTCGTAAGAAGTATCACTCATCTCAGTCTTCGTGAATTTTGAATTTTTAACCACGCTGTGAAACCAAGAATGATTATACATCAGTTCGCGAGCGAAATTATGGGTTCGTGATCCGAGATCACACAGGTCATGGCGTACCAAAGGAACCGATGAATTATTGTCCAGTGTGGATTCATCGGTTTCTTTGATGCGCCATGCATGATTTCGTTGACTTATAATTAGTGGATAACTACCAGAACGAAACCCGCACTACAGTCCTTTTTGGACAATTTGGTGACATTTTCAGGGCCAATTGACTTGAAGTGTTTTGGACCTGGCAACTTGGGAAGGATAAAACAAGGGTTAAACTACAGAAGCGCTATCCTAAATCGATCGATTTTTTTGCTGCAGTTCGCTTGCAAGTTGGTCCAAAATTGGCTTTTACTTCGGGTAGAAGAGCACAGAACACGTCATCAGAATGGAATTTATGATACCGCATAATTTAACAAAGTTAACACTTAATTACCTACTAGCACATAATTATGTAGCACTCTATGTGCAGTGTACAAATGTAGAAGTTTGAAAGTGTGGTAGTGTGGAAGTTTGAAAGTGTGGAAGTCTGGAAGTTTGGAAGTCTGGAAGTTTGATAGTGTGGGTCTGGAAGTTTGGAAGTGTAGAAGTGTGGAAGTGTGAAAGTGTAGAAGTCTGTAAGTCTGGAAGTGTAGAAGTGTGGAAGTGTGGAAGTCTAGAAGTGTGGAAGTCTGGAAGTGTGGAAGTCTGGAAGTGTAGAAGTCTGTAAGTGTAGAAGTCTGGAAGTGTAGAAGTCTGGAAGTGTAGAAGTCTGGAAGTATAGAAGTCTGGAAGTGTAGAAGTGTGGAAGTGTAGAAGTGTAGAAGTCTGGAGGTGTGGAAGTGTGGAAGTCTGTAAGTGTAGAAGTCTGTAAGTGTAGAAGTCTGGAAGTGTGGAAGTCTGGAAGTGTAGAAGTCTGGAAGTCTGGAAGTCTGGAAGTGTGGAAGTCTGGAAGTGTGGAAGTGTGGAAGTCTGGAAGTGTAGAAGTCTGGAAGTGTGGAAGTCTAGAAGTGTGGAAGTGTAGAAGTCTGTAAACGGTAGAAGTCTGGAAGTGTGGAAGTCTGGAAGTGTGGAAGTCTGGAAGTGTAGAAGTCTGGAAGTGTAGAAGTCTGGAAGTATAGAAGTCTGGAAGTGTGGAAGTCTGGAAGTGTAGAAGTCTGGAAGTCTGGAAGTCTGGAAGTGTTGAAGTCTGGAAGTGTGGAAGTCTGGTATTCTGGAAATAAGAAAAGAATGAAGGTAAAACTCGCTGGCACATAAAGAATAAATTATTTTTAATCAATAAATATCTTCAATAAATGTCTTTAGAAATTTTGGTTTTCCTTGATTTCAATACTTGAGAACTGTAACAACAACAGAGATGGAAGTATAAAATATTTAATACAATAAAAATATTAACATGGAGACTAATACTTCAGTATTTAATAATACTTATCATGAAACAAAACTTTACAAGACAGGTGTAACAAAATCTCTCAAGCAGTCACCTGAACCTTGCCTGCGTGCAGACATCTCCTATTTCCTTTTCCGCGTGCAACATAGGAAATAGGAGACGTCTGCACGCAGGCAACCTGAACCTATAAACACTCTAAAAATTGCTAAACTACAAGCACAACCCCTGGGATTTTACACACATGTCCATATGTCAAAGTTGTTGGCAAAAAGAGATCTATGGATGAAATATTTAATGAATGATGGGTCCAAAATCCAGTTGAATGTTGATTTTAAAACTTGCAGAGTTTAAAACATGTTTTCTTTCACAACAAAAAATACCCATAGTTTAATAACTCGTGGTAATGATTTTGAAAACAAGAAGTGACAACAGTCAACCGCAAAGAAGGTAGGTCGCCGTTAAATAATATGATACATCATTGCTATTCACCTGATCTCCTAACTTGTCTAACATGACCTCAAACAAAAGAGTCTCAGATTCACACCAAGAGGTAGAAGCTGTTAAATCAATACTACTTTGTGAAATCAAGTCAAGCCCTCTTCACCTTGGAAATTTGCGGTGACCTTTCATGCAGACCATCTGTAAGTCATTTAACCACCCAATGGTGAATAGGACATCAAAAGTTCCCACCATTTCTATCGGTTTTTTTCATGAAGTTGGTATGCATAGTTTCTGGGACTTCAGATTAAACACAAACATGGCACAGTGCATTTGTATACTGGTATATATGTTTTGGTTTAAGTTTATCCTTGGTTTAAAATTTTAAATTAGTATAATTTTTATTTATTTTGTTATAGACCATTGTGAGACAATGAGAAATGATAACCGGAAGCAAATTAAAGTGAATTTTTTAAAACCAAAGATAAACTCTTTAACCTAACATTCACATTTTTATATATTATATGTCAGTTTTAGTCTAGAATGTTCCTGTGTTTAGGGAAGAGACCTGTCTTTAGATGACTGCTTTCGAGTTCTTCATATGCCTGTGTTTTAAAGTTAGCATAGTAGCATATAGTTAGCTGAAGTATTAATCTCCATGTTAATATTTATATTGTATTAAATATTACCGTATTCATTCGCCTATAAGCCGATCCCGGCTATAAGCCGAGACCCCAAACTTGAGAGAACTGACGATGGGCTTAAGCTCGTCAAAAAAAAAATTGGAAAACTCTCGGCTATAAGCGAGACCAAAGTTTCGCAGAAAAATTTCACCTTTGAAGCGTCTCTCTCAGGAAACATATATCGATTGTTGAACGAATAAACACAACCAAATGAATATTCAAAAGTTTATTGTAAACAGTTAGTTTACATATCGTCCGTGATCATATTCATCATGCCCAAAGTTCGCCGTACTTCTTACAACATGGCTTTTAAGCTCAAAGTTGTTGCTGAAGCTGAGGCTGTTGAAAACAACTCAGAGATCGTCCAAGATTACGGGATTAGCGAGTCGATGGTTCGTCGATGGAGAAGAGACGAGGCGAAGCTTTTCAACGGCGAGCTGAAGATGTCTGCGAAACGAACAACGTTGGGCCGCTTTACTCCAAAGTATTCAGAGCTAGACCAGCAGATGTTAGAATGGTTTTCAGACCAAAGAGATCAAGGTGAGTACTAATCGCTTCATGTGAAATGGGAGAAACATTTCTTGTAGATTCAATTGATTGTTTATCATCGAAATCGATCAAAAAGTTTTCCCTCAAGCTCTTTGCACGAGCGAGTGCACGTGAGTTTGTTTGTCAACCCGTGGAAACCAACGCTTGTGATTGGCCAGATTTAGAAAGCATGGCAAGAGATTCAAGAGGAGATGGTAAAGTAGTCTTAAGAGCTGTGGAATTTCCAATGCTATGGAAGGAACAGAAGACGACGCAATCTACTCCGAGGACTCACAGGAACTCGATGATGATGAAGAAATGGAGGGTGAGTTCGAGACGGACAGCGAATATGAGACTGATGGCGAGTGAATTTTTAGTTGAAAGCTAATAACTATCACACACAAACGGTTCCAGTTCAATGACCAACATTTTACGACTTGTTTTTGTTGTGTTTTACTATAATTTCATGAAACTGAGTTGGCTATAAGCCGAATCAGAAATGTCCATGATGATTTTCACTTTGTTGATGACGTTTCGAAGAAAAAAATTATTCAAAACTCTCGGCTATAAGCCGAACCCCCCTTTTCGGAAAAAAATTCCCAAAACTGAGTAAAACTTTTTGCAAAAATCGCTCGGCTTATAGGCGAATAAATACGGTATATACTTCCATCTCTGTTGTTGTTACAGTTCTCAAGTATTGAAATCAAGGAAAACCAAAATTTCTAAAGATATTTATTGAAGATATTTATTGATTAAAAATAATATTTTAATTCTTTATGTGCCAGTGAGTTTTACCTTCATTCTTTTCTTATTTCCACACGTACAGACTTCCACACTTACACATTTCCAGAATACCAGACTTCCATACTTCCACACTTCCAGACTTCAACACTTCCAGACTTCCACACTTCTACACTTCCACATTTCGACACTTCCACACTTCCAGACTTCCACACTTCCAGACTTCCACACTTCCAGACTTCTCTACACTTCCACACTTCCAGACTTCCACACTTCTACACTTCCAGACTTGCAGACTTCTACACTTTCACACTTCCAGACTTCCAGACTTCTACACTTCCAGACTTCCACACTTCCACACTTCCAGACTTCCAGACTTCCAGACTTCTACACTTCCAGACTTACAGACTTCTACACTTCCAGACTTCCAGACTTCCACACTACCAAATTTCCACACTTCCAGACTTCTACACTTCCAAACTTTCAGACCCACACTACCAAACTTCCAGACTTCCAAACTTCCACACTAACACACTTTCAAACTTCTACATTTGTACACTGCACATTGAGTGCTACATAATTATGCGCTAGTAGGTAATTAAGTGTTAACTTGTGTTAAATTATGCGGTATCATAAATTCCATTCTGATGACGTGTTCTGTGCTCTTCTACCCGAAGTAAAAGCCCCAAAATTGCCCACTGCTGCTTGCTAGGTAACAAATGAACCATTGCATCATGTTATATTAGTTGATTATCAAGGGAGAGCCAAGAAAAAGCTGAGTAGATCAGTACGGTACTCAGAACTTTATAAATTTAGTGAAATGTTTCAGAAACATTTCCAAGTAAGGATGTGAACTAAATCCAAAGCTTGAAGCGTTTTCACGCTTTGACATGAACTTAGTGAAGCTTATTACAGTTGACAGATTTTTAATCAGCTTTCGTTTTTTCGTCTGCCAGATTGATTGAAACGTTTGTCGCATACCTACGTGATCTCATCAATGGAGAAAGACCGTAATATCCATGGATCCTAAGGTGTATTCCATGGAGGAAGTCTCGAATCACGCAGACAGTAACTCATGTTGGATTGTCATCCAAGATGGCGTCTACGACCTGACAAAGTTCCTTGACGAGGTAAGGACTATTTTATTTATTCCATGTTTTCCGAGTCTGTCGCGTGTGTATGAGCGAGGAGACAATCTGTTTAGTTTGAAAGCACTTTTTTCTTTCCTCTTTCTTCATCTGCGAGTACTGACGAAGCTGGAGCCGATAGTTGCCAAGCACAAAAGATTCATGACTAACCGTAATGGTTTCGAGATACTGAAGCATGGAATTTTTGTAATTGGGAGCAACTTTAGAATACCCCGCCACTTCATTTACATGTGTCGGTTTCTTTTAAAGAACGAGGCATATTACAATGGCTCTATTGTTATTCATCAGTATGTTAACCCTTAGCATACTACGGGGGGGGTGGGGTTATTTTAAGAGAATACAAGCCCTATGACTTATAATGCTTGCCAAGCAAAAACATTGCAGAGGAACCCCATAAAACCATATATATTTATAAAGAGCATAAAATTCTTGTTCATATGAGATAAAAAATTATGGGATATATGAAATCACGTGACATCATGGAGTGCATAATTTGCATAATTATGTAAATTTTCAAAGGACAATAAAACATCATATGTAAAGAAGAGAAAAATTTCATTTATATCGATGATTTTGCAACAACTGACCTTTCACAAGTTAGAATTCAAAAGAAAATTGGCTGTAAAAGTGTCTTTTTAACAAAAAGATTGCAAATCAGTACTTAAATTAGCTGCATGGCTGACTTTGGTAAAAATATGAAAATTTTCACAAGAGACACAGGTTTAGTCAGTCTCCATCAATTAAATTCATACCATGTTCTACTTCACAAATTTCATTAAAGACATATCAATAGTCCCTAATATATTTAATTTCGTAGTGATCTCCTTCTTCCCCTTTGGAAAGGCCTCCCTCCTCTCTCTTTCAGTCGTCTGGTACCATTGTAATAGTTGTCATCAAAGTAATAGCTCTGTAAGGTATGGTATCTTTGGAAGCAAGGTTCTGGACACATTCTGTGCTCCAATAAGAACTAAGGTCTGGTTTGGTGACTAAACCCATGTTTAGATACAGGCTGACCCAAGCCTTCATCTCATTCCTTGTGACCGGATACCACACAGAACGTTCTTCAGGGCCCCTTTTCTGTTCTGCATACAAATTAGTTTGTTCAACAAGTAACTGCCATACCGTCCTCTTCAGTGAAGAACAGCAAAAAAAATCAAAACAAGATCGAAGGTTTTCAGAATCAACATTTATTCCAACCTCTTCTTGAAATTCTACATCCTCCCTTCAAATGATTTCCTTAGACCAGTCATTTTCCTCCACATCCTCATCCATTTCCTCGTCCGTGTCCTGTTCATCAGAATACTCTTGGCTAGATCCCGACTCTTCTGCCAAAACTCGTCCTCAGAGACTCGGTGCTCTCTTAAATGGGCCAAAGGCAACTCGTCTTCATCGACAAACTGAACATTTACACCGCTTCGACGGCATCTGGGGTCAGAATCTACCGAAGCATCATTTCTAGAAGCCGCCATTTTTAAATCACACATGTACACAAAAATAAACCTCGATAATTTTCTTAAAATCGATCCAAATTCGACCAAATCTTTGATATTCTAGAAAAACACTTTGTGTAAGCTTTCTTAAAACGGTTTATTAGTTTCCAGGCCCTAAGAAGTGAACTTAGGGCTCGCCGTAAGTTGGGCTGTATTTATCTGGACATATATGTCCAGCTAGTATGTTGAGGGTTAATGAAGTGGCAGTTTATTCTATAGAAAATGGGCAAATCAAACGAGTTGATTAATTTGATTAAGTAAGTTATACCACGGTGGTATAACTTACTTAATCAACTCGTTTGATTTGCCCATTTTCTTGTGTTTCAACTTAATTCCCACCGACGCAGCACCAGTTTCTTTAGAAACTATCCCCACTATAGTTTATTCTATAGTTTAGCTAAAATTGGATTTGTGTAGCATCGTAAGATGAAAAGCGAAGCTGACGTCTAGAGCATTGGCCCTTCGTGAGGGCGACAAACGAAGCCACTTAAAATTCAAAAGGTTAGCTCTTCTTCTATCTCACAAGACGTGGTTGCTACAATTTACGCATTTTTAGCTTGTTTAATAAATCCATTTTTTGCATATGAACAATGGCCACAGAGTTGCGGTGTCTGTTTTTTTGGCTTTCTCAAAACTCTTTGACTTAATAAATTTGTCAAGTACTTTACAATATCGGTCACAGTGCAGGACGCTGCTTCCGAGTTTCGAGTCTTTGACAGATTACGACTAAGTTCACCTTTCAGGCGACCGAGACAATAATATACACTTAATGTATTGTCCCGAGGGAAACAGTTAGTTTTGTTTTCCCGAGAGTCCTGATGTTTCCCAAGACGAAGTGCTTTGTTATACATTTAGACGTCACGCATACATCGCTAGGCTGCTAAGTTACTCCAGGATGGCAGCGTTCTGTGTCGATTTTAGTGCGAGTTTGGACAGGAATTTCACACGGTTTGGAAGCACTATGAAGGCTGAAATTTTGGACATTGATCTATCTATGTGTAAACTTTCCGTTGACTAAAAGAAAACAATGTGCCATTTTCGACCCTACTTCTCCTTTAAACAAAATATAGCAAAAACAAACAAACAAAGACGGCACAACTGACGCGCGGGCAACAACTGCGCAATTGTATCCCGGTCGGGATACATATAAATTTGATCGGGGGCACGTGACCAAGAATCAACCAATCACAGTGCTCGTTTTGTTGAGTGAAAGTCTAGGTATATAACAATTATGTTTGTTTTCTGTCGCATAAAACTGAATCTGAATATTGACGACCATAGTAAATCGCCAACATTCACTATTTACAGAGGAGTGGAGAGCAGAAGCACTGCGTTTTTGGTTTGTTCAAGTTTGCTCAGAAAACATTTTCAAACATTTCTCTCATGCAATAGACTGAAATTAATTTGTAGTACATTCTTATACAAATTCTTTCTTTGTTTGGGCCTCCTGTGGTTACGTCAGTGCCTTTTGTCTGGCTCGTCACGTAACGCTTCTTCCCACGTGACGCTTCTCCCCCGTGACGCTTCTCGCCACATGACACTTCTCCCCACGTGACGCTTCTCCCCACGTGACGAGCAAGACAGTGGCTACGAAAGAGATTACCACCGTCACGGTTAAATAGAAAGTGAACGCCATTGATGTGCACTTCTAAAAACGTCAGTAGTATATAGGAGGGATTATACCCGGATTTTAATTTTTTAGAGATTTATCAGAGATTTTATCAGAGATTTTATCAGAGATTTTTTCTAGTATAATAAAAGTATCAGCGGTACGGAAAATTTAATCAGAGATTTACCAAGGATTTTATCAATGATTTTTTGCCGGGATTACAAAATAAAAAAAATAAAATGTGATTTAAAGATTTAGAAAAATATAAAAAAGTATGGAACAATCACAGAAACAAAATGCGAAAGAATTGAGAAAACTTAATATTTTGAAAGAGATTGCTAAAGAGCATGGTATTGAAGATTATTATAAAATGAGTAGATCTGAACTTATCAAAAAGGTAAGAAAAATACCCGGAATTGTTGAAGAGCTTGAAAAGAAAATCCAAAATAAGCGAAAAAAATCGCTAAAGCCTACATCAAAAAAAGTCATTCTAAATACATCCGCAAACAGCGGTGATAGGAAATATGAGATGGAGGGTGCTAGACCTAAAACAATAAACAAAAATTCAAAAGTGATGGAAAGAATAAAGTTTTTTGAATCGCTTGAGGATACCAATCAGTCGAAAAAACCCACAAATAAAAAAATATCTAAAAACTATAAAGTGGCAGACAGACAAAAGTTTTATGATTCGCTTACAGTTACCACTAATGAAAATCTACCTAATAAACCTCAAAAGAAGATAATCAAAAATTATAAAGTTGCAGACAGAAAAAAGTTTTATGAATCTCTTAAGGATCTCACCAATAAAAAAGTTATCAAACCAACGAAAAACACTAATAAACAAACAAAAAAATCTGATGAAAAAAAAGATAAACAAAAAACCGATGAAAAACCCGAACAAAACAGACGACGAAGGACAACAACCCTAAGAATATTACCAATAAGACAGCCTATAATCGTAATTAATCGTCAAAATGGGAACGGAAGAGGTGGAAATGTTATTCAAGTTAGGGAAGATCTAAATAATAACTTAGCAGAAAGGATTTATAATATACTAGAATCATACATAGAAATGCGCTCAATAATTGTTTTCGGTTTCAGCGCTGCAGTTTATAGAGGAAACGGTGAAATAGCCCAACACAATACTACATTTTTAGGGGAGGGGACTTTTACAAGTTTAGGCGAAATAAGAAATTATATAGAAAGGTGTGAAGCAAAAAGGTTAGATTTAGAGAATCTTGAAGCATGGGGTAAAGCATACTTACCACCATCAGAGATTAAAGAAACAAAAGGTGTATACCATGGTAAAGTTGAGTTTATGAATGTGACAGTAAAAGTTATTCACAGCGACGAACCATTAATAGGGTGTGGACGATTACCAGATGAGTTACGTAACAGAAAATGTATTCACGCCCTCGATGATAAGAAAGATAATCTATGTACATGGAGGTGTATAGCTGTTTTCATGAACTATAGGGATGGAAAAAATAGACCTGCTGAGGATACCACAAGAAAGGCGCTAAAACTAGCCCGAGATTTTTACAAAAATCAAAAATTGAGAGTTGAAGATGTTAGGCCAACTAAACTTGTTGATTTAGAGGGTATCGCTAAGATGTTTTCTATTAACATACGAGTGTACGAACCAAAAGAAGAAAACCTAAATGTTTGGAAATTAGTGTTCGGAAAAAAACAGTTCAAAATTAATTTACCATGTGTAGATATGGGACTTTATAAAGGTCACAGTTTTTACATTAATGATATTGAGATGCTAACTAACCTGTGGGAATGTACTGGATGTCACCAAAGATTTACTAGACATGATAATCATAACAGGCACGTTACACAAGAAAGTTGTACAGGAGGAAAAACAGAAGTAATATGTAAAGGTGAAAAGTTAAAACACATTATGAACAGCTCTGAAAAAGTTTTTTATGGAGGTAATACCCAATTTAGTTATGCGGGGTGCCGATGGATAGAAGAACAGTCAAAGATTATAGGTAAACATATTCATCACGCTCTCTGTGGTCATGGAGGTGAAAGGTGTCTTAAGAAAGGGGGAAAAGAGATTTTGGTGAATGGAAAAAATATTTTGGTGGATGGATACGAACCTGAGACTAATACTGTTTTCGAATTTTATGGATGTAAATGGCACGGTTGTCCATGTTCAAGTGACAACAAAATTAAATATGATGAAATTATCAAAAGAGAAAAGATGATCAAAGATTTGGGGTATAATGTTGTATCGGTTTGGGAGTGTGAAAAACCAAAATTAAGCGATATATGGTTAAAAAAAGAATTTACCCCATACCCATATTTTATTGTTTATGATTTTGAGGCATTGCTACAAAAACTTTGTGAAAAGATAACTGACGATTTAACTTTCATTCATAATCATATTCCAGTTAGTGTTTCCATAATGGATAATTTAACAAACGAACCTACCTTTCTTGTAAATTCAAACCCTGATGAACTTATAAAAGACTTTGTCACAAATTTAGAAGAACGAAGAAAAATGATTGTTAAAAAAGTTAAAAAAGAACACCCATTACCCGATCAAGATTCTATTCCAAAGAAAGTTTTAGAAGAGTATGAAAAATGGTGTAACCAAGTTCCTGTTTTAGGGTTCAATAGCGGAAAGTATGATATCAATATGATAAAAAGACATTTTATAAAACGCATGACCGATCAAACTAAAGAGATGTTTGTTGCAAAGAAAGAGAATAAATATATGTTTTTAACAACCCCCCATTTCAAATTCTTAGATGTAATGTCGTACTTGGCCCCCGGACTTTCTTTTGATAAGTGGTGTAAAGCAAACAACTGTGAAACCAAAAAACTTGTATTTCCTTATGAATGTATGGATAGTTATGATAAGCTTTCTCACATTGGCCCTGTGAAATATGAAGACTTTTATTCAAGCTTACAACAGAAAATAACAATATCCTTCGAAGAATATGAAGAATATAAGATGGAATTCAAAAAGAGGGGTTGTGTTACAACGATGGATTGGTTGAGAGAGTATAACCTACATGACGTTATTCCTTTCAAAGAAGCTTTAGAAAAAACACGAGCGCTGTATTACCCAGATGAAATTGATATATTAAAAGATGCTGTTTCTATCTCAGGTGTCTCAATGAAGTATGTTTTAAATAAATATCAAAAAATGAAGAAGAAAGATGAGCCCGCCTTATATTGTCCCGGTCAATACTGCGTTCATAGATGTAATAAAGTTTGTAATAACCTGTTTTGTAAAAAATGCCACAAGATAATGAAAGATTGTACCACATGCGACAAAAACAAGATTTATCAACTATTGAAAACTGGTATGGTTGGAGGTCCTAGTATTGTGTTCATGCGCTATGCAGAGGTGGGTAAAACAAAGATTCGCTCCCACAAATATAAATTTCCAAAAAATTGTGCTGTTGTTGTTGGTTATGATGCAAACGGGTTATATCTATACTGTGTGGGTCAAGAAATGCCATGTGGTAAAGAGCAATGTATTGAGGTTGAAAATCCATCAGATCCTGAATATATTAAGAAGATTTGTGATGATATTCTCAATAACAAACTTTTTGGATTTTGTCAAGTGGATATCAATGTTCCCGAAAATCTCAAAGAAAAATTTGAAGAGTTCTCTCCGCTATTTGTTGTAGATAGTGTTCCTGAAGATCTAGTACCAGAACATATGAAAGAATATCAAAAAGCTACAGGGAGAAAACCCATAAAAGATAATAAAAAATTGCTTGGTGTTACTAAGACAAAGAAGATATTGTTATATACACCCCTAATTAAATGGTATCTTAATCATGGTTTAGAGGTTACAGCTATACATCAGATTTTGAAATATAAGCGAGGGAGACCTTTTAAATGGTTTCCGGAAGAAGTTAGCAACGCGCGAAGAGATGGTGATATTGATGTTATGCTAGAAAAGTTAACTAAAGCTTTTGATGAAAATAAAATGGATGATGTAGTAACCATTACTAATGAATTAAATCAATTCCCTGATATATTTGAATTAATTAAAGTGCACAAAGACCTAAAAGTATTGATTGAAAAACTAAAACCAAAGTATAAAGGTTGTAAAGAATTGGGTGATACTTACAAACTAAAAGGAAACGCATTCTATGGAAAAATGATAGAAGATAAAGAAAAACACAAGAACATAAGTTATACTCAAGATGAGAAGAAGGTTGATAGAGACTTTCGAGATCCTTTTTTTGATGATCTGACAGAAATAAATGAAACATTTGAAATAGTAAAACGAAAACGTAAGGTAAACATAGATCGGCCTTATCAATGTGGTATCGCGGTATATCAACTAGCTAAACTTCGCATGTTGGAATTTTACTATGATTTTCTTGATAAATATGTAGATAGAAAGGATTTTGAACTGATCCAAATGGACACTGATAGTTTTTACATGGTCCTTTCAGATGAAAACTTGGATAATATTATAAAACCTGAAATGCAAAAAGAATACTTTAATGGAGGAAAAGAAAAATTCCTGTCAACCTCGAAATACCACGACAAGACCCCAGGCCTGTTCAAGAAAGAGTTTGAAGGAACAAGAATTATTGCACTTTCATCAAAATGTTATTTCGCTGATGGAAAAGGGAAAACAAAAGTTAGTTGTAAAGGAAACAACCAAAAACAAAACAATATGACATGGGATCGATACTATGAAGCTTTGAACGGGTCGATGGATATGGCACAAAATACTGGCTTTAGGGTTAACAACAATCAAATTGTGACATATAACCAAATTAAAAAAAGGATTGAGCGCGTATTATGATAAACGAGAAGTTGGAGAAGATGGAATTCACACTTACCCTTTATATTAGATTATTTCATTACGGAATTAGGGGGTAACTCAGTATCATAGGGTATAACCTGTAGTTCTTCCCTTACAAAACCACGTCTTGGTCCATCTAATAAATAATACAAAACTGGTTGATTGGATGAAACAACACTTCTAGAAATATTATAAACCTGAATACTCCAAATAGGATCTGTAGCTCTTCTTTTTTCACCGCCCTCAAGTTCACCAGGAACGAGTAAGTATCTAACTCTAACCTCAATTGGAAGTCTCACTTCATCAAGTCCAACAACTCGCTTATACTTTTTAGGTTCGATATCAACCTCTTTCAGTTTTATAGCTTTATCAGGCTCTTTACCGGTTAATCTGGTTGATGTATTATTCAAAGTTTTCAAAATATCTGGTAATCGTTTCACCCATACTCTAGACCTTTCATCACTAATCATTTCTTGCGCATATTGATGACTAAATAATCGTTCACTTAATGTTCTATTTGCCCTTTCAACAAATGCTTGTGCTCTATGGTTTCCAGCTTCACTTCTTTGAATGTTTACATTATGTCTATCCATAAGTTTTGTCACATCACCCATAAATTCTCTTCCTGGATCAACAATTAATGTTTTAGGATATTTCATTTTTCTGGAATATATTTTTTCAAAAGCCTTGGATATCTCATGACTTTCTTTTGATGTTAATGGTTCAGCATCTTTATATCTCGAGGCTACATCAACCACAACCAGAGCATAACGATATGTTTTTCTTCCAACTCTATCATGAGGTAAAAATAATAAATCTGCTTGATGAATCTGATTCGGTTTATCTACAGTCCAGTGGGGCCTAGGTATATATTTTGGAGCCGGAAGATATATTTGCCATATTGCCTGTTTCTCTAACCATTGTTTAGCCACATCTTCACTTACTTTTGCTTTTTCAGCTAATTTATGGATTGCAGAATATCCTTTCCAATATCCTAAAGTTGAATAATATATTTTTGACAAGGTAGAACTCATTTAAAGATTAACCAAAGTATCTTATAAATCAATATGACGTCTGAAAAAATTAATCCAAACAGAATTCCACGAGAGCCATTTGGTTTGAAAGCAGAATCAACACTTAATCGAATCACTCTCAATCCATCTTCAGCTAATCCTGGAGAAAACTTATATATAAATATTCCAAAACTTTCTGAGAATTTAGTGATTGTACCTGGAAGCGTATCTCTACTATTCGACTTGGATGTTGATGGACATGCTAATAACACACTCGTGAATAATGTAGGAAGTAATCTTATATCTAGACTTAGGGTTCTTTTTGGTGGTGAAACATTACAGGATACTCAAAGATATGATCTATTTCAAACCTATCATGATTTATTTTTACCAGATGAAGATCGATCGGATAGATTAAAACAAGGTATTTCTTCTGAAAATATGAGGAAGCTCAGGACAAACGCTGGTGATAAGAAAACACAAGATGTAAAGGAAGTAGCTCTTGCATTAGTACATAGAACCAAGTATCGTATACCACTAAACCATCCTATTCTAAACGATCATGGAGTTTTCTATCCAAGGGCATTAGATCATCAACTAATCTTTGAGATTACACTAGCTCCAGTTAATGATATTGTTGTTTATTCTGACACTACTAAGACTCCAACATATTCAATCAAAAACCTTGAGTTAGAATATTCTTCCATTTCAAGCGAATACTTGGCTCGTGAGGCTCAGGCAGCTTATCAGGTTGGTAAAGGATTCTTTTATGAAAATGTCACTCTACACAAAACTTTTACCTTTTCCATAGGCGGTGATGGTGTTATAAATCAGCATATTAATCTACCTAGAAGATCAATGACGGGGATATTATGTTTGTTTATATTACCCAGCGCTGCAGGAGCACGTAACTCTGAGAATTTTTACAATCCAGGTATCACCTCGATCAATATAGATGTTGATGGAGTACCAAATCGTTTATACTCTAAGGGAATGATACCATCAGACCTCTGGGAGTCGGTAAAGAAACGTTTCGGACCGACCGAAGGGAGGGGGAAGGGTGGTTCCTCCTGTTGGTCGGTAAAGGAAAAGGATTTTTATGCTGATAAGTTTGCTCTGTGGGTTGATATGAGAACTCACCCTGATAATTGTATTCATGGAGGGGGTCTAGCATTAAACAATACGCAAGATGGTGTAAAACTAGAAATTAAAAGAAAACAAAGTGGATCTGGTACTATAACCTGTTATATGTTTGTTGTGGCTGATGCAATGATGGAAATAATGAATTCAAACTTACATTCGATAAAGTACTGACTGAACGTAGTGAGGAAAGAATCTAGTTTACATGAAATTTAACTTAAAAACCCTTGTGTTATGATACAAAAAAATCATGGAAGAATTACGAGAAAAAGTGCCATTCCATTGTATCATAACAGGTCCAACAAATTGCGGAAAGACAAAGTACATAATAGATCAGCTCAGAGGTTCATTCCGAAAAGTTTTTGAATACATTGTTCTAATATGTCCAACTTTTTCTAAAAATAAAACCTATCATAATTTTGCTCGCGGAGATAAACATTTCTATGTATTATCACCAGATGCCAGTAACATTGATGAGATTAACGAGTTATTAACTGATTGTCAAACTTTATTCTCCGGAACAAATACACTAATAATTTTAGACGATTGTGCTGTTTCGAATGATCTGAAGAAACGATCGAATAAGTTTATAGATTTAGCATTCTCTGGAAGACATCATGGTTTATCAGTTTGGGTTCTCACTCAGCAATTAACATCGATAGCAAAACCATTCCGTGAAAATGTGGCTTGTGTAGTCTCATTCCATAATCCATCACAAAAGGGTATGAAGATGCTTTTCGAAGATTATGGAGGTGATTTAGATTCTGAATCATGTAAAAAATTTGTGCAATTATTAAAAACTGAAAAATATTCTAGACTTTGTTTATCTTTACGTCACCCATTTAATTGCTATTTAGAGATTCCTAAAGTTGTAAATTAAAAGATGAAAGAATTTGAAGATGATGATGATTATAATTATGAGGCGTGTCAAGATGAGTTGGAAAAGTTGATTGATCGAGAACTTATAAAATTTGTAGGTTTATTAGGGTTGGTTGGATTTCAGAGCTATCTTTTAATACTATATTATCATATCATTCAGTGATTTAAAAGAATCTATATGTTATTACAAAATTGCAAGATGACAGAAATTGAAGATTATATAGAAGAAGAAAAGACCGGAGGAAAGACTGAGGTAAAAGATAATGATGATAATGAAGTTGAAATAAAACAAGAATCACTAGCTATTCTCGCATCTCTTGGAACCACAAAGGAATATTTAGGTGTTGATATGAGTCTAGGTGATATAAAAAAATTATCAGTAAAAGATGTTGAAAAATATTATAATCGATATCAGGCAGTATTGGGTAAGAAAATTAGCGGTGGGTTAGTAGATTCATCTCTTCAATTAGTTTCTCAAGTCATTTCTTATGTGGTTCCTGTTGATGATATAGAAGCTCTTTGTAAAGATTTGAAGAATGATGATTTGGTTAATCGTGAACTGACAAACATTGTAGGTCTCTTAGCATTAAAAGCAGGAAGATTGGCAGCACTTGCTAGCGGACTATTCCAGGTTGCTAAACACATTAAACTGAAGGACCCGAAGGATAAAATCAACAAAATACAAGAAGTTTCAAGGTCAATTACAGATGATTCTAACAAAACTGAGCAGGCTGCTAGCGGATATGATACTGTCTACTGAGCATGACATGATTTAAAGATTTCTTAATGATATGTAAAAAAATCATGTCCGAAGAAGTTGTTGAACAAATTCCGGCTCAGCCGGGCCCGCTCTTCGAGCGAATTACAAAAGAGCCATCAAAAGAAGAAAAAACCGGAGGTAATGTTCCTAAAAAGAAAGAGAAAGATCCTAAAAAGGTAGCTGCCGGTAAGAAACTAGCAGAATATAATAAAAAAGCAAAAGAAGCATTAGCTAGAGAAATGAAACGTGAAGAAAAAATGAAACAGGAAGAAGAAAATTCCAATGAAGAAGAAACTACAAAAGCATGGCTTCCAGAGCTATCTTTTACTACTGTATTATCTATTGTTGGAATAGGTTTCACCGCATTTGATATGTTTATGAGATATTATAAAAAAAGAATACCTGATTTATCACAAGTTCCACAAAGATTACCACCCCAAAATATTCCCACCCAACCCTCACAACCAGCACCACAACCACCAAAAATGGGAATGTTATAATGGAAAGTATATTTTTGAAACAGTTTAAAGATTTCTTACTGATTAGTAAAAAATTATGTCAACTGAAAACAAACTTGTGAAAACTGTTACTGATTCAGCCGTCCTTATCGGATTAGCTGCTGGAGTTGGATATGTAGCTAAAAAAGCTCTGAAAGAATCATTTATGAACGATCCATCCTCAAGTATTACAAATTATGCAAAATGGATAGCTGTACTATCGGGTAGTATGTACCTAAAAACATATTTAGAGGATCAAAATATTTTACCAAAATAAACATGGCAGCAATAGCAATGATGTTTGGAGGAGCTATATTGAATGCAACTGCATTTGTTGGCGGATCATATCTTGCAAAATATCTCTCGGGTGATAAAACAGATACAGAGAAAATAAGACACGATAAGGCATTAGAAAAATATCAAAAAGATTATGCTACATATCAAGAAAATAGACAGAAACTAATTGATTGGAAAGTACAACAAAAGGATGATAAATACCAAGCCTCAAAAAATATTTCTAATACCGATGAAGCTTTGAAATTGTATAGTCAGACACATGAACCAAAATTCTCTGATTATTATAGACCTAGTGACAATCAAAAGATGGGTGAAATGGCATATGTAGGTGGTGGTATGTTGGCATTGGGATATATGGCTAGTAAATTCTTTTAGTTAATTGTATGTGATTAGTTTGCTTCGCGGCCCTAAGAGGTCTAAAGATTTCTTACTGATGAGTAAAAAATCATGGCAGAAGGAGGAGATATACATGATGAAGATTTTGATCCTAGAAAACTAAATGATCCAGACGATGATGATAATGATGTAGATACAACAAATTATTTAACACCATTAAAAACATTTTCATCCATTACTAATCCAAATTATGATTATGAGGAGGAAGAAACTTCATTTGGCGGTGGTGAAAAACAGCCCTTGTTATATGATTGGATGGCAGATAAAGATTATGCTGAAAAAGAAATAAAAAGAATCTATCCACGCGCAAAATTTAAAAGCTTTATAACATTTCTCAAAAATATTGGAGAAGGAATAGAAGTACCAGCTGTTAAATTGAACAGAAAAAAAGCAGCTGAATATGTTCTTATGGATGGTGAATTACAAAATTTTAAAACTAAAAGTAAAAAACTTCCCGATCAATTGAAAGAAGTTTTAGGTGACACAGCGGGAGAAATTATTGAAGATAATGATCGTGAGATTACTAAGATAAAAGAATCACAAAACAAAAAGAAGGAGGAATTAAAATTCATAAGAAATAAACCGCTTAATATTCCAGAGGATAGCAGTCGAATAGAGACTCTGGAGAGGGAAATTGCTGATGATGATAATGAGATAGCTACCCGGGAGCGTGAGAATGAGCAAATCCAGGAACGAATGTTATTACGTGATCGTGTGAAGGCTATATTCAAAAAGTATGGTTTTACAGTCTTTGCTGTTGTAAGTGCAGTAGGTGTAGTAATTGGTGTTATAGTTTCTAATCTTTCTAAAGGTCTAACCAAATTAGGTACAGGTGTTGGAAATGGTTTGAAAACTATTGGTAAGAAACTCGGTGAAATATCACCTGGAATGGTTGGTGCAATAGTAAGCTTTCTATTCAAAACAGCAGGTGAGGTTATTGGATTTTAAGGTAGGAATGCTTGGTTGTTAATAATGGCTGTGGTTCTATATTTTGTGGAACAATTTAAAAACAAGAAGAGGAGATAACTTATCTTTTCGAATTTATTTAAAGATATCGTGCTGTTCAGTAAAATACAATATGGAAGACTACAACAGAATTTACGGCGTAGCCGGTCCCGAGCAAAGCTCGATTTATCCACAATTATCTATTAATGGTGACCCAAATAATTTCAGAATTCAAAAATCGTGTGAAGTATTAAATAATCTTCAGAAGGAAATTGTTCATTACGAGCATGTAAGGAAAAAATACAATAGAGCAAGAGGAATATTTACAAAAATCAGTGTTGGTAGTGGTGTGTTTTCAGTTATCCTATCTGCAAGTGGATTGGGTACATCTCTTACTGGTTTTGGTGCTGTTGTTGGTATTCCATTGGGGGCTGTAGGTGGAATATGTGGGGGAATATCGGTTGGATGTGGTGCAGCATCAAAAAGACTTTCAAATAAAGTTAGTAAACATGAACAGACAGTTTCTCTGGCAAAGGCAAAAGTAAACACTATTAACGACTTGGTTTCAAAGGCATTGAAAGATAATACAATATCTGACCAAGAATTTTCTCTCATTTTAGCAGAGGTGGAAAAGTTTGAAAAACTAAAACAAGAAATCCGTCAAAAAACCCGTAAAGATACAGAAAAAAACTTAAATATGAATCAGATAAGAACAGAGGTTCGTGCGGAAATATTAAAGGATCTAACCGGTCGAGAACACTGAAAATTTCATATGAAAGAACTCCTGTAGGATGGAATTGTAAGGTTGATTTAAAAAAAGAACGGTGTTGATTTAAAATGGGATTATACAATGATTTCAGAAATATGTATCCAAGGGCTGATCACAGTCAATTTGAGGTTGTAGCTGATCCTTATGGTGGTTACATTAAGTGGAAAGTTAATGGTATAACAATAATGTCAAATGACGATCCTACTGGAAAAACCTGGACTGATTATCTTTCTCCTCATTTGAAAAAACTTTTATGGAAAGATTTAGGGTTGGATGATGATGAGTTGAGTTCATTCCCAAAGAGTTTAACTATAACCAATCGATCTCATCACCCGGAGGGTGGGCCGGCTACGCCGATATATCCTATACCTGCAATTGATTTTGATGATTTTTCAAGTGATATTACAAAAATGCTGACCTTGCTGGATATATACGTTTCAAATACGAAGAAATTCACAGCAAAGATGAGAAACATATTTGTCAATCAAGTTGTTACTTTCAAATTTGGAAAGCAGAGTAGAAAATGGTTGAATGCTCCTGATATGAATTATTGGCCTCAACAACTTAACTTTGCAGTTTGGTGTGCGACATCTGGTTGTGGGATAAGTCCTTTCGAGAGTCAAAATTATCCTAAAGTAGTGAATAGCTTCATTAATTTTCATATATATTTCACAATAAGACGGATATTATACGAATTAAGTCTTCCCTTACCTGATGAGAAACCTTTTGTAATAAATAACAATCCATATAGTAAAGTAGCATATCAACGATTGTGCGCTGAATTTGGAATTGCTAATAATTCTGACTTTAGATGGAAAGGTGGAAGAAACAACGGATTGGGGGATATATTCCTTGATTATGGTTCTGGATTCAAAGGGAAAGGTGGTGGATATCAAAATGTCCATATTGTAAGAAATTACGATCATGAAGCAGATCAATGGCCTGGTGAAGGCGGTAAATTCGCTGATGAAGGTGGTAAGAAAGAAAAGGGTAATCTAATCTCATTTATCCGTAATGATGACTTTGCTGATTTCAAATATGCATGGTTTATCCCAACAAGCGGTTATGGACTTACTAAAGCTGGACTTGGTAGATTGAATCGGTCTGCTGAAGCTTTTGTTTACTGTATATTGGGAGCGCAAGTTAATACTAGAAATTCGATTTATGGTAATAGTGGCGGAGCAATCGAAACACAACAAGAATTCTTGGCTTTATTTGAAAGTAGTGTGATCGAGAATGACATTTCTAGTTCAATACAAAGATATCAATTAGCTGTACAAGAAGCGAAATTACGGCTTGATTTAGCTATTGCTCCTGGTATATGGTTAATGCCAAGTAATATGATAATCAACACTGAAAGCGTGACTGGATATAATAACAAACTTATGAAAGCAAGCAATGATATGAATTTTGGGGTGAATAATTCCCTAAACACTGAAGCAAAACAGGTTGGAATAAGTCATAACATGGGATCTTCAAAGGTAAAGTTACCTCATAGAACTGAAACGAAACCAAAACCCTTAACGAAAACAGACTCAACAAACATACTCAACGAAACAGGAAATCCGCAGGACCAGCTCCGCTGAAAATAATATTGACTCAACACAGCATGAAAAGAATATATTAGCATTTATGCTTGTCGCTGGTGGATTAGCGTGGTATCTATTTCGGTAGTTCATGAGTATTTCACGTGATTATCATTGTTTGTAAATTAGTGCCCACGTGTAGAACAATAGATTGCATACTTTTACGACATAGCAACAAGCAAAATGTAAAGTGGATTTGAAGTTGAAAAGTAGATTTTATGTTTACTTTAAAAAGGTCGGTTTCTAACGTCGCTCAGGAATGTGATTACGTCAATGCAAATTTTTGTTAAGGTTTTGATTATAGAAATTTAAAGATGAATATAGTGTAATCAAAACAAAATGTTGAGTATTACCATGTATGATTCAGAAACTAGGATTTATTTAGATCCTCCGCTGAAAAATCTTCGTGAGATACAACTCCTGGATTGTAATATAAAAACCAAAAGATTGATTAATTTCAAGGATCAACAGATATTGTTCAATGATAAGAATCAACCCCTCATAATAATACAGCCTGGTACATATTCGCTGCGTAATATTCAATCAATCTTTCTTAATGATACTGATAGGGCGAAGATAACAATAATTGAGACTGATACTGTTGACTATCTATATTCAAATAAGAACTTCAACATTAAACTTACTAGAGGGTTGCAAGTTGGTTTAGGAGTGCCTGAAATCATAAATCCGGGTAAATTATACCCTATAAATATACAGATTAAAGAACCACTGAGGCTTATGTGTAGTATAGTGGATAATAAGTCGTCATATATAAATAACACCAAATATGGAGAACTTGTAAAACTCTCACCATCACACCTCCTTGCCAACATACCCTCACATGAATATCCAACAATTCCAGTTCAAAAATATGAGAGCCTCATAAACCACTTCGATTTAAGCATCTTAGATATTGAATGGAAAAAAATTGATCTGAAGGGTTCACCCATAACTTTTAGTTTAAGATTCAGATAAATTTCAGCGTAGCTGGTCCTTCTGGTATTTTGTTATGTAACACTTACTTATGTTATATAACTTAATTTTCTCCCCATAACTCTTTCAAAAACTTTAACTCCTCGATATCAGTACACCAATCTAAAAGTCTAGATGGATGCCATGCTATAGGCATTAGATCATCATACAAGTCTTTGTAGAATTTACGTTTATGTAATGTCTTATAAACATCTGTGTATATGGTGACTTCAAATGTATCAATAATATCATCACCATAATCAACAACATCATCATCACCATAATCAATAAAATATGTTTTCATCCATTCATAACACGCTTCATTGACATAATCCAATAAATCTCTAGCAAACTTATCCGTGTAATTTCCATTCAAATCAAATTTTTTTATATTATCAGAAAAACAAAAATGGTTTTTATTATCATTATTATCAGTATAACAAATTTCAAAATCAATTACTTCATCATTATAACCACGATTTTTTGAGATATTGTGTAACAAATCTGTCTTTATTGAGTCTATAAAATCATTTACACAAAGTCTTTTTTCATTAAGATATTTCAACTCAATCTTTTCTCTTTTTCTTTTAATATTATACATTTCTTTAATTTCCTTCTTTTTCATTTTATACATATCTTTAATTTCCATCTTTTTTTATTTTATATTTATTTTTTAAATCATAATTTCATTTTTTTTATCTCTTTTGCTACTCGACATTCTTTACAACTCGCCTTCTGTTTTTTGTGTTCACATATTTGAGATCCTCCACACTCTTTACAGTGCGTTCTCTGCCTGTTGTGTTCACATATTTGAGATCCCCCACAAACTTTACAATGTGTTCTCTGTCTGTTGTGTATACAAAATTGTGATCCTTTACACTCTTTACAGTAATACTTAATTTTTTTGTGTATACATAATTGTGACCCATCACACTCTTTACAAAAATATTTACACTTTCCATGAATACAAATATAATTATTATTGATAGTATCTTTTTGGATTAACTTAATAATCTCTTCATCTGAAAATTTTGTAAACGCTTTAATTAAATCTTGTTTATTCATTCTTGATCGTCCTTTAATTTTCAACTCTTTTGCAATTTTTTTCAATTGTACCAAATATAAATTATTTAGTTGTTCCATTTGTAATTACTATATTTTTCTAAATCTTTAAATCACATTTTATTTTTTTATTTTGTAATCCCGGCAAAAAATCATTGATAAAATCCTTGGTAAATCTCTGATTAAATTTTCCGTACCGCTGATACTTTTATTATACTAGAAAAAATCTCTGATAAATTCTCTGACAAATCTCTGATAAATCTCTAAAAAATTAAAATCCGGGTATAATCCCTCCTATATACTACTACGTCTTTGATGAAAGCGACTGCTAGTGGTGTTAATTCGAGAAATATCTCATCCATTGTGAGGCCTTTTTGGCACGGTTATCAGCTAATGCAAATTACCTCGATCACTCTCCGAACTAATGAATGGTTATCACTAAGGAGAATTGGTATTCAGATCAGGGGAACGATGATGTAACTTTGGAGTGGTGATAACAACAATGCCATGAATCTTCCATCTGAAAGCATCACTGAGTTGTGCTAATGTTTCTCTACGTAGCATCCCGGGGGACGCGAGATTATGCTGGAACACGCGGGTAAGTTATATTAGTAACAGTAATTATTCGCTTTTTCTCGTTCAATTTGGAATTAATTTACAGGATTGAGCTTTTCTAAAAACTCTCAAGTGCAAATTAATTCCAAATAGAACGAGAAAAACCGTATGATTACTTATTTAATAATATAAAACATGAAAAAAAAGTATTGGCCAGAGTAAACCTTTCTTGATTTCATGTAGCCATTTTTTCACACTTGAGAAAACTTTTTCAAAGTTTCCGCAGAAAGTTTTCGTGACCATTTTACGTGATATCATTGGCTTAGAAAATTTTCTACTATCTTTCAGCCAATCATAGTTCAGAATTTTGATGTGTAATTTGTATTAGTGTTACACTTTTTGCACTGGTGTCACCCTTGAACTACACTGCTTTCAGTCAATCAGAATCGAGTAATTTTCTCATGTATATTATGAAACTTTTAACCTATCATCACGACGGGGGAGCAGGGTTGGCGCAGCGGTGAGAGCGCTCGCCTTCCTCCAATGTGTCCCGGGTTCGATTCCCGGCTCGCCGTCATATGTGGGCTGAGTTTGTTGGTTCTCTACTCTGCTCCGAGAGGTTTTTCTCCGGGTACTCCGGTTTTCCCCTCTCCACAAAAACCAACATTTGATTTGATTTGAAATGTTTCGGATGAAGAGCCACTTCATTGTGGAAATGCTGAAATAAAGTCATTATTATTATTATTATTATTATTATTATTATTATTATTATTTATCCTAGTTTTCCATAACATAACTGTACGTAGAACGAGTTCCAGCCTGGTCGATCCTGTTTCCAACCATCCAGGAATTCCGATCCGTATTGAGTTACATTCAAAAACACTTTACAAAATGTTTAATTTGTTCTCACCTTTTGTCTACGAGGGTTCGATAGATCTCTTGACAACCAAATTTAACTGGTGAGTCATGATATAGTTTTCAAATAGTAGTAACAGTAATATCTTAGTGGAATATCCTATGTTAGTATCACCCAACTAGTGGACTAATGCAAATGCCGCAATCTGATTGGCTACGCTACTAGTGGTCTATTAGTAATAGTCCTCGAGTAGCGAAATTCGTGGCGCTTTCTTTTGTTTTATTCCCAAATAAATCTTTCTTCAACTTGCATTTGCTAACTTTATTATTGCTTTTTCTGTCCGACTAGTTGGGTGATACTAAAACAATTAGACCCTTCGCCCTCAAGGGCTACGGGTCAATAGCCCATTCGGCTTCGCCTCATGGGCTATTGACCCGTAGCCCTTGCGGGCTGCGGGTCTAATTGTTAAATATCCTCAAGTTTTAACTGTAGTATATGGTGCCAAGTGATGTGTTTTGCGATTTTACTAACTTCGCTTGCTCGGGAGGGTACGGAGGAGTATTGGCTCCATCTCGTATTAGTTCGGCTGCGCTCGGCCCGTTCCGTTGAAAGCTCGGTCAAGGTTCCATGATATGGCCTTGGCATAGTGGCATTCAGGGATCAATGTAAGTATCTGGGCAACTGTGCACCTACCCCTCCCCTAACCCAACAAGTTATGTTAAGTTAAAACGTTAGCGTTCATGTTGGGTTAGTGGAGGGGTAGGTAGGTGCACAATTGCCTAGATACTGACATTGATCCACATTCAGTTAGTAAGAGTTGATAATCGCTGTTTATATTTTTCTCTAAGGGATGGATGCAACAACCGTCTTCCAAGATATCGGTCATTCCGCCGAAGCCAGACAGTTGCTTGCCAAATATTACATTGGTGAACTAAGAGAGGTATAATAAGCATTTTACGTTTCAACAGCATTATTTTCTACAGTGAACTGAGGAGATTCTACAGTTTCACGCTTGCTTATGCTAATGAACACGCCATGTCTCTCCATTTTTCGTCATGGACAAGTTACATATTTTTTATGTTTGTACTTTTTCATTTTACAGAAAGACAGGATATACGACAAAAAACCCAATCTGTAAGAATCTGAGTTCTGGTAAGTCAGTACTCGAAGTGTAAACCTAAAGTTATGGAAATCATTTTTCCATGTCTTCGGTCACTAATGCTTTGTTGACTCGAGACGCAATCCAACACCAATTCAATACCTTCACTGAAAAGTGTGGTCAGAAGAAGCAGCTTTGATGTCACGTTTTATTATACACCAACTCAGCAACTTTGGCATTTTGAGCAATCTGATTGGCTCACTATCTCGGGATATTAAAAAAGTATATACTAAATCAGTAGATAGCATTGAACGTGAGCTCTTTGGCTGGTCAAACTCCGAATATCATTTGCTATTTACCTCCGAGCAACTCTCGAGTTTCGTGCTCTCTCGGGTAAATTTAAAAAATCTGGCGTCCCAGTTTGCATCCGTTACAGGGGAAGAAATCATCCAAATTAACAACGAAGCAGAGAATGATTTCCGCACAGGTCCCTACTTCATTATGCATGCTGTAGCCATACTGTTTCATTCTGCAATAACAAAACATTTTTACATGTGCATTACCCTAAACAATTCATCTGCTGCATGCATAATGAAGTAGGGACCTGTGCGGAAATCATGCCTGAAGCAGTCCCTAAAAACACAAAGGAAGCTACTAAATTTGGTTTGGCCATGTTTAAAGGTAATGGTTTGTGTTTTTAACCCGGGGTTTATCGATAAAAACCATCGAGAAAGGTTTTGTTTACAAATGCAAATTTATCTTGCATAACCAAATTTGATGTCACTTGTTCACTTGAGAAGCAACGTTGAATTATATTTTTTAACAGAATGGTTTCAAATACAGAAAGAGTTCGCAACTCCATTTGAAGAAAGGTAGCCACCAGAACTAAAGAAATTTCTTCAGAATTTTTATCTGTCAGCGAGAAAATGAGATGGCAGTCTAAAACAAAAACTCCCTCACCGCGATCCGAGCCGCGCTGGATCATCACTTAAAAGATCTACCACTTCCCAAACCATTTACTTTTTGTGGTGAATGAGGGGTGGTATCCGCCAAAATTAAGTTTGGGATTTAGTTATGCTGCTTTCCAATGCGGTGTTTAATGTTTCCACTTGTGTTTTTATGTTACGAATTGTGTTCTTCGTGTACCAATTATGTTCGGCAAAACTTGCGTGTTGTTTTTGTTACCATTTTATTCCATTATTCGCTGCGAATTATATTTTCTGCGTTGACAATTATCTTTGTTTTCTACTTATGCATTGTGTTTTTCCTTATTGTGTTTCTTATATTCTTCTAAATCCGGGTATTCAGGTCTGGGTATTCTGGTCTGTGGTCTGGGTCTTCGCAATGGTCTGGTGCGAGTAATAAATTATGTATTCTTTTCCCGGCGAAAGAAAATTTATGGAAGATGAGTGAAGTCGTAAGATCTCATCTTCGAGGATGGATCAATGAGATTTTGCAACAACTTTGTTGATTCCACTATCAACTTTTCTCAAAACTTTTGAAACTCAACGATTTTAAAACTAAAACTCCTGGGTAAAACTCAGGATAAAACCGCCGATTACAATCGATCGACCACTCCCCAAACCAACTAGGTCACATGGTATAAGTTATAAATACTTAGTCTCCCGGATGTCACGCAATCCCTATAAAACGGTAACAACAAACTTGCTCCACCAAACTTGGATTCTGATAGCCAGGAATCCGGCTTTTTAACGTGTTCAACTCTGTATAATACAGTTGTGAGGCTCGATAGAGTTCTTAGAATTTTTCCGCGGGAATAGTGTACACAATTTATTATTCGCTCCAGACCCATTCAACCCTTTTGCAGATATATTAAAAATTGAGCTTTGTTTTGGGCCAGTGGCATTAACTTGGGGGGGGGTAATTTTTGGATACACGCACTTTCGGGGAGGGGTACATTTTTAATCTGCCTAAGTTGGTTAAAAAAATTACCGACCCTCCCTCCCCAGCCGTAAATAACAACCCGTCCCTAACTATCCAAGGTGAATAGTGGCGGGGATGCTTGTAAACCATTGTGCAAAATGAGTTTTGCGAGACCAGTGCCGTAGCAAGGGTAAAATAAGTGGGGGGAGGGTGGGGCACGCTAGATAAAATTTTATTTTCAACATTTTTTACAGGTCTGTTTTTACTTTTTGGGAAAAAAACTGGGGGGGGGGGGCACGCGAGATACAATTTTATTTTCAACATTTTATACAGGTCTGTTTTTACTTTTTGGGAAAAAAAACTTGGGGGGCCACGGACTCCCACCCCTCGGCTCCTCCCCTTGCTATGGTACTGTAAACGGTATAACCACCCCTGGCCTCCTGGTAACAAACCTATTTTTAAAATAAGGTTTCACCTTCACTTTGCTGTGACTGAGGTCGTTTCATTGGTATATATGCATATACTGAAATTATTATTCATTATTACGTAGGTACAGATGTCCTATCACCTGTTGCAGGAGAAAGTTTTACCCTACATTCAGTGGACGTTGGGATGCTTGTCCCCGTCAGTAGAAGAGTAAAGCAACACACAGGAATATTTGCGTCAGGGTATCTTCAATCATTATGAAAAAGAATAGTTGCCAAGAAGGAAACATTCGTACCAGGGGCGCAGCTGGACTGGGTCCTGGGGTGCCCGTGACGACCCCCGCCCCACTCAGGAGATAATCGTTTTGTATTCCTAGAATTAAGGGACGGACCATTAGAAAAGTGTAGGGGGGGAGGGGTGGGGAATTTTCAGCTTGCGCGAATTTTTTTTTCGCTCACTGCTTGTGCAGGAATTTTTTTCAGGTGAACCCCTCTGCACGAATTTTTTTTTACTACGTGTGAAAAAGTCACAATTGGACCTTCCTTCTGCATGAATATTTTTTTTTTACCTTCTTCTTTAAATGAATTTTTTTTTCTTGGCATTTTCCCTTGCATGGCTTTTTTGTTGGTTGTCCTGCAGCCAAGAGAAAACCTAAAAAAGTGAATATGCACCCAACATCATAGCGGAGCTCCACAGCGGCTCGAAGAGCCGCAGAGCGGAGCCCCATAACTACCGTGCGAGGATAGAAATTGAGAAAACCATGCGTTTGAGTTTTCATGGTCATCGTGGCTAGCGGCATGGCTCGCGGGCGCGTGCGCCTAGCGACGTCGATGTTGCCCCAACATGGCGGCCATAGTCATCCGGGATATTTAGAAGGTCTTAAACCGAAACGAGGCTTTGTTTTTCGCGCGCTTTTCGCGGCTTGCCGCGGCTACACAACCTACAGCCAGCAGTCTACAGCAGTCTACAATGTTTTGCTGAAGAAACGGATTATTCATAGCGGTTTTGGAGGAAAAATTTTCTTCCTACAAGTTTTCAAGCGTTTTTGGAGGGACATAAGCATAAAGCTGAGTTCTTCCTACAAGTTTTCAAGCATTTTTGGAGGGACATAAGCATAAAGCTGAGTGTCTATTTTTCATTTGTTAAAGAGCTGCCTAGCTGCTTTTGGTGTTGCTTTAAAACTACTATAATTTTGCTGACCAGGTAATAGTTCTTCCGTTGAGTCGCGAGCTAGATGTTTTTTTTTTTGACGATTTATTTCAGCTATCGAACCTTCTTTAAGTAGTTGCGTACACCAGGCGTATTTAATAACTTTAGTGACAGCATTTTCAATGTGTGAGGGTCTGTGTGAGGAGCTCCGCTTTTAGGCTTGCCTAAATCTATTTAATATTGGTTAACTGTGGAATGAGTATCTGGCCCCATACGGATTCTCTGATGCCAGATTTAATTTCTGTGTAACTGCTGATCTATCAAGTGTCACCAAGAAACCATAGCTTTCCTTATTATTGTAGTTTGTCTTACACTCTGTTGAGGGTATTGACGCCTTTCATTTCCATGCCATGTTCCTCCCGGCAATCCGGCAAGCATAACTTAAGGCGCGAACGTTCCCCGATGTACTTAAAATTTATAGACTAACTGAATGTTTCAGTTCATGTCTCGCTTCGCTTGTTTAACTCCAGCCTCCAGGGCCCTCCCAGGTCTTACCCTCCTCAGTAATGTATGGGCCTAAGTTCCAAAGATATTCTTTGTGATCGCGTCTGTCTCGGCAAACTGGCTTTCTGCGGTCTGTACACTTACTACAGACCGTCTGAACAGTGTCGACTCTCCACGCATGTGCAAAAGTGCATTGTGCAGTCTCTTCAGTTGACCAAATTGGTCCGGTGTGTTTCTTGCACTCCACTGACTTTTGCGCACCAAGGACTTTGGCTCCATGGTGAAGCCTTCCTTGTTCGTCAACAAACCTTAGCTCGAAAACTCTCGTTTCGTTTCCACAGACTCGTTTCCCACTTTTCCATTTGCTTCTAGAAAGGGTCTTCCCTGTCGGTCGCCATGTTGCTGTTTTTGAGCGCTCTACCTCTGTTGGAGTTCCATGTTGCAATGCAGACGCATAAGAAGATGGAGACGTTGTATCTGATTGATGGAGGTTGTCAACGCTGGCTGACTGTGAAAGGTTACAAAATGGGGAGTGGAGCCTGGCTAGCGATGTGGCGCCTTCAGATACTCTCGACACATCAGAGAGGCTAAAAGAGGTACTTGGAGAATGTGGTATCGGCGACCTCAAACCTTTTACTCTTTGGGATTGATCAGTAGAGAGACCTGAAAAGTGATGATTTAGAGCTTCGAACTGCATCTGAACGTCAGGACCTTTTATCACCCTGTCACGAGTTTTGCCTCTGCCAATACCACCAGCAAAAGTGTCAAAGGTTTCACTCGGTTTTGAAACCGCAGGTGCAGATGGAGTGAATAGTGTGGCCTCATCTGTTTTTCGTTTCATGATGTCATAGCGATCGTTATCTACTGGGTCATACGCATAAGGACCAGCCAAAGAAAACCCAATGTAGAACCACAGGTCGTCCTTACTTTCATTGGGATAGCGCGTGTTATCAAAACGCAGTTGAATACCCTCGTAGGTTATAACACCTTTAAAGTTAACATCTTTCTGGCCGCATACTCGCTCCAACTTATCGGAAACCTCTTTGCTTCTCCAAAAGTCAGTTTTCGTTTCCTTCGTGGTTTCAAGCCAACGGGATTCATGACTTGTTGCACGGAATTCCTGACTTGTTACAATCGCGCAGAGGCCAATACCCTTTCCAAGAAAATATTCTGCGCCAGATTTTCGGTATCCCCAATGAGTCTTCTCTCGGACAATCTTATCGCACGGTTTGATCGACGTTTTTGCACAATGACCGTCAGTGCCGAGGCTTCTGTTAGGAATTGGAAAGTGCAGCATGTAGTTGAAAAGATGAGCCCATTCCGAATTTGGGAACTTTTCCACCCACTTTCCCACGATTTCACCCAATTCCTCTACTGAAGATCTGTCCCTCAGTCTCAAGCAAGCTTTGCAGCATATGAACATATCGTCATGGCTTCCATAGCCCGACGACAAAGACCCTTCAGTAGATTGTAAATTGAAGAGACATCTCCGTCACTTAGCCTCTCCCACGTACTGTAAGCGGTTTCATCATGCTTGAATAGGATGTCTTGAACATGTACGTTGTTGATAAACAGCAGCTGGTTCTTTCATTACGGGAGACGAAGCTAGCGAAAACTCCGCATCACTCATCAGTTCACTCTTGTCGAATCCAGTGATTTTGTAGAATGCTCGTCGAAGTTTAGAAGCCCTTATTTTTGCGTTGCTTAGACCCCTTATTTCGCTTTCGTTGTATGTTGTCATTTGCCTGAACTTCACATCTCGGAAAAGCTGGTTTAAAAGGTCGAGCGTGCGGAGACGGAGACTTTGAACATACTCGTGTTCTTCTTCTGTCAGTGTGTCCATGTCTCGAGGGATCTCATCATTATTCAAATACCGAGTAAAGCTCTCGCCTTCGCGGCCGAAACACGACAATCCTTTGACTATTGTAAGGAGAGAAACGATGGCTTGAATCTTTCCAATCATGGAGTAAAGATTGAGTGTGCTTGTCGTTGAAAGTGCTTTATCGTACACATCAAGAGCCTTGCGACATATGTCAATAACTTCAGGCATCAAACAAGAGAGTTTCGTGTGTTCGTCTGGCGTGAAATCTCTCAGTTGCAGATGATACAGAACACCTTTGGTTAATACGTAGTGGTGACTGTAGTTTGGCTGGTGGCTGATAGCAATATCAACGGCAATGTGTGCTGCTTCAATTCCCGTTTCTGGCATCGGACGTTTGAGATCATCTTTAGCTGCCTTCATGGTATTGTAAAGTCGCTTCTGTAGACGATCCTCATTGTCCATTGGTTTCGAGCGCATTTCGTAGCCCATAAATCTCGCCAGTTGTTGCCATGCATATGCTTTATCCTCAGTTAGACTGGCCTTCTCGCAGATTGCTATAAGCAACTCAAGGGCTCCTTCAATACCGCTCTCTCCATTTACGATTTCCACTATCAAAGGAGAATATCTCGTTCGTACTTCGTAAAATCCAAGAACTTCAAGTTCGAAATCAGACTCAATGCTATCATCATCTGTACCTAGATTCTCTAGGAAAACTGGATCAGATATTCTCTTCCGGTCCAAGAACACCTTGAATAATTGTTATCTCAAAAACTTGTTCACGTACGCTGTTCCTTTATCGACCTTCTCCAAGAGAAGTAACGCTGTCTCGTTGACGTTAAGTGTTGACGTGACCACTTCGCTGACTAGAGAATGCGCCGGCCTCCATCCGTAATAGCCATTGGTCTCGTTAAAGCCTTCGAGAAGAAGACCGCCGAACATGTCATGGACGTGTTGCATGTAGGCACAGTGTTCGTCCGTCTTATCGCTGGCTTCGTAGAGGAAGTCGCTAACCACCGGGTGAGGCAGAATGGCACGTCCATCGCTGTAGTAATGGAGAAAGCAACAAAATTGAAGGATCATTTCATGAATCTCTCTGGAATCGCCTATGAAGGCTAGTGTACTCTTGATGTGACTTCGGAGTGGCTCCTCGATTTTGTCATATTCCCGCCCGAAAAGTTCCAACCCGAACCAAATGAAGCGTTTCTCTCGATCAAGTATTTGTTCAGCTTCTCGTCTCTTCTCGGTATCACTGGTAATGTTCATTAGAATGCTCTTTACACGACTCGTTTCGCATTCATCAAGTTGTCGTAGCGGCTTGACGTCGAAAAGTATAACTAATCAACGATAGTGCAAGGTCTTTCTGAGCCAATCAGAATCGTGCATCGTTACATTCAAATTGCTTTTCAGATTTGGCGCCTTTTTTAGCGGCGCGCCTCCTTCAGATTTTTCTTGCGAAAATGGCGAAGGTGGAGGAAAGCTCTATGTTTGTGTCGGTTGGTTACTCCGTAGACGAGTTTGTACAACATCAAGAAAACAAAAACACATTGACAAAAACACAGAGAGATGTCTCGTAGCTAAAAAACTTTTTAGTTTCAAGGAACGAGCTGAGAGAGATTGAAAATATTGATGCAAAAGATCTCGACCTGCTTATCGCCAATTTTCTGCTTCTAGTTCGAACGAAAGACGGAGAACAATACGGACCCACATCGCTCAGGTATTTTCTTTCACGCTTTGATCGTTATTTATGAAAGAAAGAGTTTTCCTCAACCATTATGAAAGGAAAGGAGTTCAGCAGTTTTTCCTTGATGTAGTGCAATATTTTCCATTGCTATTAAATTTGCATTTGTTTCTGTTGTTAGTGAGTTTTTCAGTACTCAGTTCTAATTTGTGTTCAGAAAACTATTGCAATGAAAATTCTTCTTTTACGTGTAATAAACAGCTCACGTCATAGAAAGTACTTTGTACGGGGTTGTATTCACTCGTTGTTTGTATCAAAAGCTCTCACTCGCTCGTTCGGGTTTTTGACACAAACAACTCGTGAATACCCCGTACATCGCACTTTCTATGACGTAAACTATATATGACTTTCTTTGACGTAAACTATATAAACGTACCATTAATGGCGGCATCCATAGCTGTAATTAACAAATAAAGAAGCCTAAGCCGTGTATTACACTGTGATAAAACACGACGGGCATTTGAGAACACGAGTGAAATGTGGAAAACACGAGCCGCAGGCGAGTGTTTTCCACATTTCTCGAGTGTTCTCAAATGCCCGGAGTGTTTTAATCACAGTGTAATACACGGCTTAGGCTTCTTTGTTCGCTTTATGATATAGATTTTACACGCCGCGAGTAGAAACAACAAAGCACACAGATCGACAAACCGACGCCATTGAATAGAAACTTCTCGACTGTTTTCGCTTCTTCTTCTTTATTTGTTTTATTATTCTCAGCTTCAAAACTTCATCATGAATTTCTTCAAAGAAAATGTTTTTCGCCGTCTCTTACAGAATTGTTGAGTAGAGGTAATGTGGCGAAAAACAATAAAACACGCTTTTTCTATGTTTTATACTCTGATAAAACATAGGTTTTTGACCAATCAGAGCGCGCGTAAGAACGTAGCTATATTAAATAGATTTAGGCAAGCCTAAAAGCGGAGCTCCTCACACAGTCCCTCCAAAAACGCTTGAAAACTTGTAGGAAGAAAATTTTTCCTCCAAAACCGCTATGAATAATCCGTTTCTTCAGCAAAACATTGTAGACTACTGTAGACTGCTGGCTGTAGGTTGTGTAGCCACGGCAAGCCACGAAAAGCGCGCGAAAAACAAATCCTCGTTTCGGTTTAAGACCTTCTAAATAACCCGGATGACTATGGCCGCCATGTTGGGGCAACGTCGTCGTCGTCGCTAGGCGCACGCGCCCGCGAGCCATGCCGCTAGCCACGATGACCATGAAAACTCATACGCATGGTTTTCTCAATTTCTATCCTCGCACGGTAGTTATGGGGCTCCACTCTGCGGCTCTTCGAGCCGCTGTGGAGCTCCGCTATTATAAGTAAAGATAAAACGTGATGAATGTGAGTAAATGAAGCAAAAAAGATAAGGAGCACACGTTAATTCAGCAGAAATTCGTGAAATAAGGCTGGGTTCGAAACAAGGATACATGACTGGCATGAGAGTCGTATTAGCGTATAACACTTTTTTTATGAATGCATTATAAATTGTATGTCATTCCAAAAGTTGCAACTGAGGACTAACCATATTATGTTTCAAATCAGGGTTTTAATGAGCTGATAAAAGCACTGGATGCAGAACCTGGAGGGGAAGCATACAAACGACCAGACCAGTTTAAAGAACACGCAAGGAAATGGGCAATGTTACTTCCGAGTGGTTCATTTTGATGAGGTAAAATACTTGCTTAATTAACAATTATTCGCCGAAGGCGAAGTGATTCTCGGTGAATATTCACCGAGACGAAGTCGAGGTGAATATTCAGCGAGAATCACTGAGCCTGAGGCGAATAATTGTTTTAGTATATATACACAGATGATTATTTCAAAAAAGAAAAGAAAAGCATTGAACAACACGAAAAAATTTATTTCATCACAAGGGCGCGAACGACTGGCAGCCATTTTGTTCGTCGAGGTGATTATCGGCTGATAGTCCGAGATAACGAACCAATCAGAGCGCGCGATTTTGTATAATCACCCGAGTATTTATACTAACACTTAATATTCCTGTGAGATGATTTCAAAAAGGCCACTTTACAACAATTAGAAATCTAAGATTAGAAAATTTCTAGGACATGTGGTGTTTATCTTTCCGTCTTCCTTTTCTGAACACATTTCATGTACATATTCCACTGGAACTTAAAGATGACTTTTAATTTAAATTTTATATGCTAATGATTTATCACTTTCGTTGCAGGATGTACTATTCAGAATTAATGTTTAATCCACTTTTAAATAATAGGAGGCACGATAACCGGCTAATTGGGTTTAAAACATTGATTGGAATTGCGGACGTTTTAATTTGCGGATTTGATTAAGCGTTGCAAAAAAAGTTTTAGAAATCAAGATTGTAGACCGGAGTGGAGCCCGGAGCCGTAAAGCAGATGATATGGAGCCCTGGAGCCCTGACATTTTCGCCTTGGAGCCTTGCATTTTTAAGCCCGGAGCCCTGGAGCCCGAAACCCCTTTGGGACCCTGATGAAAATCAAGAAGAGGGCTAGATTTTTCCGAGTGAGATTTTTTTTTTCCATGAAATTCAACTGTTAACTGTGAATAGTTTGCCACAACAACTATGCAAGTGAGATTTTTCAATATTCAAGTCTGGAGAATTAGTTATAATCAAGAGATCAAAGATAAGATTGATTGTTGTAAATAGTTTCTCATCAAATGAAACCCAAAAAGCATTTATGTGATCAGTAACTGTAAGATCCAAATGAAAACATTGTTGTACATAGTTTGTCCTGATATGAAATATAAGAAGTAAGCTTTATATTAATGTTTGCATATCAACAGCATCAACCGAATGTACATTAATCAAAGGCTCCTGTGAGCCAGCTCATGAATGAATTGGATTTGTGAAGAGATTGTCTAAAACGAATAAAAAGAAGGAATTGCATATTTTGGGTTTAATTTGGTATTAAGAGTTATTGGTTTCCATTATTACAGCAATAAGGAGCGCACGCTAGGCTGACGCCATTTTGTATGATTTTGCATTCATTTGTGTGATTGAGCAAATTTCTGCCACAGTACTACCCGCAAAGTTTTTGCCCAGATAGCAACGCCACAACATTGGGTATATAGAATACCTTGTAGGGGAGGTTCGGTAAGAAGCGTTTAATCAAATTTTAATGCATAAATTAATTGTCTAACAGAATGGAGTGGTCCATTCTTACAGCTCATTGCATGACTACGTCATTCATGAGCTAAAAACTAACTTTAATTTGACATATCAACAGGTCGGTTTACTTCTGGTTTAATATGAATGAAATTATTATGCAGTTCTGTCCCCAAAATCAAAATTATGAGAGCATGAAGTAAGAGGGATTTTTCAAGTCCAGTTTTATGCACACAAAGCAGAAAGATAAAATCAAAGTAGGACTATGGTGAACTCGTGGATATGTTTACAAAACAGAGAAAAAAGAAATAATTTAAAAATTACAGAGGTGTTTTTTCAGAGTTGTGATTGAATGAACTTGAAGATAATTTTAATAATCTATAAACACAACATAAAAGTGACCAGGGAGCTGAGTAGCTTTTTGAAATAAACATACAGTGAGTACATGACGCCAATCATTTGACTACACTAGGCATCAGTTATAAGGCAGGTGGCAAGCATACAGTTGTTAAAAAATTTGATAACTTAACATAAGGGTACAGGATTAAATGGCACTGAAACCAAATGTAGTTCTCGTATCCTGCTGCTCACTGTCTGTGAGTTCAAAGTTTCTAACACATGTAACAGGGTCCTTCTGAATAAGGTCTGAATTTTGTTGCCATGACATTGTCAATTTTATCATCATTATAGTTTTTGTTGTCTACAAGTCTATTCAATGTATTCAACAGAAATATCCACCTTGATTCTGCAGCTGATAATGAACAAAACCATGTAGGATAGCCCAGCTGACGAATCATACCAAACAAGTCTTTCTTGCATTTTTGCAAAGTATGTTAGTGATGATCTTAAAATCCTTAAGACTCTCAATCCTTTATCAAGTTGAATTAGTTTATTTACATTACCATCTCATTTTAGGTTATCAGTGGTATATATATTCAGCGTCTCACTTAAAAAAAATCACACTTGCCATCATTAATACAGCAATACATATTTGTTTTTATCCTTATAACTTCTTGTTTTTACAATGTAAATGTGAGTCACACAACAGTAAGCAAAACAGGTAAGCCTATTTTTCCAACATGTCTACTTCAACACAATCTAGTTCACTTCAAGGTAAATTCGGAAATCAATACACAGAAAACTTTTCATTGTAACGGCTTGTGGTGTATTGTATATAATATAACACTTAATGCATTTTCTACATGACTTACTGTTTTCGAACCCTTCAATGACTTTCTTACATTGTAACCTTCGTGGTTCTCCGTCACGGCAGCCGCCTCCATATTTACAAGTAAATGTTGACATACTTCTTGGCCGTCCCAATACTTCTACAACTCCATTTCTGTTAGTACTAACACTTAAATCAGTAGAAAAGTCCTACATGCGATGTTTCTTATCCAGGTTGGCCACAGAAGTTCTTCGGTTTCACATCATGGATTCGTCAATTTATTCTGTTTTCAGTAGTAGTTTCGTGCAATAACGAGTACTCATTTCGCTCATATAAGTTCTCATTCAAGTGCTAATTTCGCTCTATGAGTTCTCACCAAAGCTTACTACCTTAGCAAGAGATTTTCTCATCTTCAGATCACTTTCGAGCCAACTGAAATTCATATACTGCTTGTAATCTTGGGGGCGGTCGATGTCGGAAAAGCGAATAGTTATCATCTGTTCAGGTTTAGCGCCTGGCCGAGTAAAAGGCTCATGAAATTCAGTCTCCAATTTGGTCATTGTCGTAACTGGAAACATTTAAACTCCTTTTGATTTTAGTAAGACCGCTAATGAGGCCCTGTTAGTGAGGTTCTTTATGTCGCGCGTCTGAGTTTCAAACCTTTTCACGTCGCAATTTCCGAAGGTCGAAGGTCGCTGTCGTAATTTCCCGTGAGCGGCTCGTCGTTCGTCGTCATTTCAGGTCCTTCATGTCGCCGTTTCAAGGCCATGTTGCTTGTCGAAATTTACCCCTAACAGGGCCTCGCTAATCGTCCTCTTAAGCTACAAAATCATTACAAACTCTGGCAACGGTACGATACACTTTCAGCGTGAACTTTCATCAACAGACTTCCGTGACTTCGGTCACGACAATTGTCGTCTTCATATCGGTGCCCCCGAGTTCTATCCGACTAATTACGAAGTGTGTCTACACTGGAGTGAGTGAGTGAGTGAGTGAGTGACAATTTGCATATCGAAGTCCCCACAAAAACTCGCAAATACGCTTCGCGTATCCACGAGTTAAAAACGAAACAAGAAAAAAAAAAAAATCCTACAGTTAATTTTGTGTAGTGCACGCGTGTAGACCCGGGTTTTTCTAAAACATTATTCGATCATTCTTGACTTTTTGTTTTCATGGTGGTTTATTCCGAATGTTTAGCAAAGCAAGGCTATTTCTGTCAACTTACATAAAGATTCAATCTACGCAGGATAGAACTGTTCCGTGGAGCATTTATCGTAGTATTAAAGCTTAAACTTGGGCGAATGTTCGACTGTCGAATGAAGTTTTGAAAACCAAGGTCTACACACTGCACTGAGATATCGATTAAAAAGGCTAACCTTACCTTGCTAGTAAAATTTCCATCTGTAGCTTTATCCAGATGACGGAGTATTCGCGATGAAAATTGGACTTCTACGGTTGCGAAAGACGACAAAGTTGCGCATGAGTTTACTAGAAACCTGATACACCTCTGCTCAAGGGAGGGGGCGAAGGTAATTTTGGTTTGACAATATGAAACTCGATGAGTAGGGGTAGGATCATTTGCAAGAGCTATCGTTTTTGACAAGACGGTTGATGAACATGCCGATGGAATTTGCCCCGGGAGGAATACTTGAAGAGTTTGAATTGCACTTGGCCGGATTGCGTTGAAGAAACGACCCAAAGCCCACAGTAAAGAAGAGATCAAGGCGAAGAAGAAATGTTGGTCATTGACTTTTGTTTTATTTATTTTAAAGGAGCCGGTGTGCGTTTTGTTGACGCCGGCACGCTGAGTCTTGTTCACCGTTTACTCTTCTTCGGAACTGGAACTGATCCAGGACTAGTCGATTCGCTCTCTGAATGAAAAATTAACACGAATTAGAGCCCATAAAAACCATAGCTCGGAGGGGGAGATATTGTGAATATTAAGAACAATTCAAGTAGAATTTGGAACGAGTTAGTAAATCTAATAATCTTTATCTTCCTTCGCAAGCTGTTGTTGACTTCTTTCTCGGCCAAACGTAACTTTCAGATAGCTTCTTGCTTGAGAGAGCACCGGTGTATCACCATTTCCAGACCCCTGGCTACGGGGGCACTCTGAGTGGTCGTAGTTAGCAAAGCTGATCGATATGGGTTTCTCTCGACATACAAAGGTTCGAAAGGCACGCTCCGACCATCCAACCGGGAGAAGAATGTCGAGATCCTTCGCTGTCACATCAAAGCTGCTACTTCCACAACTAACCCCACCGAATATGTCCTCAAACACTTCTTGATCCATCGGAACTTTGACAGAGGTTCGCCGAATCCATCCCTTCTCTGGAACGGTTCCAAGAGACAGCTTCTGTCCTATCTCGCAGACCAGGTAATCGATGGCTTTTTTTCTTCCTGAAATAGAAGAACTGGGTTAGTGCGAGTCTCAAACAAAAAACACCTACAGCTGTACAAACAAATTCAATTCGTAATCACTATAACTTACCGTTAACTCATTTCCGACGGTCCAAAAATCAAGCAAATTGACGGACATTTCATTTTTATTTAATATCTCCGCAGATATTTACAGCAGTGATCAAAGATATACCTCAGTTTGAAGGGTACAAAATAGGCTTTCCAAACATGTATATTTAACATTCTAGTAAGCAATATTTTCCACAAAAAATTTAGCATTTTGCCTAATTTACATAACCTATGCATACAATTTGCATGTAAATCTCCATAAACCAAGATACCAGCCAATTGCTGAAAAGAGTTAAAAGAAAAAAGTTTTCTTTTTTTATCTGGTATTATTTCTTTCAAATCAGCTTGAAAAATAGCAAATACAGAATTTAATACAATTTAATTTCTATAAGCCATTTTTACAAACACAAAATCGATAAAAATTTGTTTTTCAAAATTTCCGGGGAGCTATATCCATATGGGGATGTCCGTCAGAGTATGATGTCAAATGATAGGAAAAACCCTCCTCCTTAACCTCTCCTCACCCTCTCAAATCAGAATTTAAAAATTCGTCATGCATCTGTCACTAAAGTATACGAGCTAAAATTCACCAGGTGATTGGGTGCGTTCATTTGCTTCCTGTGTGCCAAATTTGGAAGCAAAAGGAAGTAACGTAATATTTTGGTAAGTTTTCTAAATCATGGGTCGTACAAGACCCCATGATCGTGCGTTCGTCGGAAACGAGTTAAGTGAAGATTGACCATAGTTTTTTATCGCGCTGTTACAATCTCCTTCCTTTACCCAGCTATCAGCCGCACTTCCGAAACCGCTCCATCTCACTCGGTATTCTTTTCGGCCGTCAACGGACTTAACAGCCAAAATTTTTGACACTTTGTAGTATTTCGACATTTTCGCTCAGGGAGATGTAACTTCGACAAAGCTCAGTTGATAATAATGATCAGATCATTGAAAACAGTTTGCTTTAAAGCCAAAAATTGAAAGAACGCCGTAAATGGTCGGAGATTTTAAATTGTTTTTAATTGTTGTCGGTTACCTTTTCACAACGTTTTGAATCAAGTGAAAACTTCATCTATTGTTTTTGTTGACATGGTATCCTTTTGCGTGCAATTAATAAGTTTTCACAACCATTGTTTTCGATGTTTCATTGAGAATAATAGCGCTTGTAAAAATGTCCTCATCAAAAAAAAAAAAAATAGATATCTCAGGACCTACCAAGTCTAAGAAATCGCTTGAAACGGGAATATACTCTTTAACTCAAGGGTGTTACTAAAACCAGGAACGGGGAACGGGGAACGGGGAACCGGGAACGGGAGTCTGGGAACGAGTGCACAGCGGTAATCCGTAGAAGAATTTAAAATGGCGGGCGAAAACACAGCAACTGAGTGAAAGGTAGCTTACTGATTAAGGTAAATGCTAGCTCGCCGTTTACAGTGTAATTAGCCGACTCGCTTTTCTTGGGTTCCAGGCGAATTACAGTAAGCTTATTCCTGGGTGAGAATTCAACGTAAGTCAACGTAAGTGTAGGCGTTTGTGGAGTGCAACATCGTTATTAGGGACGTCGATAATCGATAGAGCTAATAACAAAACAGAATCGGCTAAAAAAAGTAATGCAAAGTGAACTGCGTTAAATAAGGCAGTCTTTTAGTAAACTAAATAAACAGCAAATTTATTCAAATTATTGCATGCAGATATCTGTTTTTTTACTTTACAGATTATCTTGTGTGAATACAAATTTGTTTTCTGCTAACCCAACAGAATAACCCAAAGTAACATCAGGAAATACAAGTTACATTTGTAAACAGTAAAGAAATGAAACAGACAGAACTTTTAAATAATATTTCATTATATGTCAATTGTCATCTTTGGAAGGCCCTTTAAGACTAAAGAGCTTTAAACACACGTAAAAATGTGATAGATATCATGTGGTTTACCAAACCAGGTTGAAATTACTATCCTTTAACCGACATAATCAGTGTTAAGAGGTACACATTTGTCACAAACAATTTTCAGTACAGAAAGAACAGTACCACAAATTGCAAAAAGGTTAAGTACTGCTGAGGTTCAAATTTAATTGTGACCAAACAGTTGAAGATAAATTCAAACTCTGCAGGGTCAGTTGTTAAAGGTACTTAATATCATAACAGATATTGACCAAGAAATTGTTTACTAGAGTGTAATGTAAGAGATTATTTGCATCATTTAGAAAAATGATTCACTCCATTTCAATAACATAATTGTTGGGATTACAGCAGTGTAAATGGAATTTTTCCATCAGGTGTTATAGGTAAGGGCATACAGCATTGATTAGGTTTGTGTTAAGAGAGAACTTGATGTTGTTAATTCTGCTGCTGTTTGACAGAAGCTACTGTAGTGAATTTTGTAACTTCATTCACTTATGCTATTCTTAGAATTTCACGGCTCTGGTTTTAACACAAATGCAATGTTCAGTACCGGTAAACTCAAAAGTTCCAAACTTTTAAACTGCAATGTGTCTTAGTCAAAAGAGGGCAGTTATTGCCGAGACCGTAGCCAAATGAGCCTGAAATCAAGTCGTGTCCAGATTCACAGTGATATAATAATCACACTTCCGGCACTTTCGATTTTCACACCTGAGATCTAGCGGACTGCTGTGCAGACCTACATCGATCGAGAACACGCGTTCTGTCATTCTGAACAATTCGTTTGATTTTTTCAGTCGATTTCTAGAAATGTCAGAGGGCGCGCGGGAGGAATCGCGATCGGTAAGAGTTCAGCTTCATTTCATCAGTTCAACAGCGCGCTATATCGGTGTAACAACAGTTGTTTCAAACTTTCATTATAGCTTACATTCAGAGACCGCGACGTAGCAGATTTCATAGAAGAAATGGGGGACTTTCTGGAAGGCCACCTCACCTTATTAGATGCTGTAAGTAAAATTCTTGTATTTAACTGGTATTAGAACATAACTATGGCGAAGCCGCACAGTAAAATTCAGTATTGTAAGCGTGCACTGACCATATTCCAATAGTACACGCTGGTGACCTGTGCCTGAAATGTGCATCAGCCTTTCGCATCTTTATCTGTGTGCTAATGCACAAAAACTGTGTGTTTCAGCGAAACACGAATTTCAAGTTCGTGCATTCGCACGATCTTAGGTCATATCACGGTCGTGTACACCAGTAGCTTGCGCGAGGCAATAAATTGTCTGCAAAAGTAGTTTAAGGTCCGTTTCCACCGGCAATGTTCTAAGACAACTTGTAACTGCAGTGCTCGAAAAATGGACTGGAAATGCATTTGGCCTTAATAAAAAGTTTCATTACATTTTTTATTCATTTTCAGACAAGGCTCGGAAAACGAGTTTTTGCGTTGGTAAGCTGTAGTGATTTCCTTTGTTCGTAACTGACGTTTGATGCTTTATTTCTAGGCAATGAGTTAATCTTTTTGATCTGTGACCTTTACAGGGACCAAATGGTTATTCTGGCCCTTCGTTTCGTTGCGGAGCAGCCGACGATACAGGAGTTGCTTGAAAATGGTAAATATTCATTTTAAATCAGCTAAATTCGAGAATCTTCATAATAATCTTTGGGATAAGTACGGCGAAGTCGAAATTTTCTTTGGCGGGAGCGAGGATAACAAATCTGCCTCTGATAATAATGATTGCGTCCCAAGCAAAGCGCAAACAAAACCGTGTTCGCTTGATAGAAATTTGTTATCTTTGTGTTTGAGCCTACGAAGCCAGTGAAAACTGCTCTTTGGAGGCGAGAACAAGTAGCGAGTAAGCGGGTTGGAAGGCGTTCGACGTGTATCCGTGGTAGCGAGACTTTATAGTAGGTAGCGATGTGACCAGAATTGGATACATATATTAGGAATTCGTGTAATAATCGCAAGCAAGCGCGTGAAATTTTAATTTCCATCATTATCAATATCTTCCGTAGGCAAGTCAATGAAAAGAAAAGAAGATGAGGAGCCAGAGGGAGAACAGGGATGTGTCGAAAACGAAGACCCAAAAACGAAGACCGAAGACCGAAGACCCTGTGGTCTAAAACGAAGACCCTGTGGTCTAAAACGAAGACCCTGTGGTCTAAAACGAAGACCCACTGGTCTAAAACGAAGACCCTGTGGTCTAAAACGAAGACCCACTGGTCTAAAACGAAGACCCACTGGTCTAAAACGAAGACCCTGTGGTCTAAAACGAAGACCCACTGGTCTAAAACGAAGACCCACTGGTCTCATTGCTGTAGCGCATAAATAAAATGTCATCTGAGCGCGCGACAAACTTGACAGTTGCTTTATCTCAGTCGGTACAAGACGTGTCGAATTGTGTAACGCAATTAAATTCCAACAGTATAGAATATACGTTTTAGTGACGATTTTAATATATTTTTTCGTCACCGATATTCTATTTTTCAAATGCATATGAGCAAATTACGATGAGGTGACTTCAATTATACTACAGTACGCCATACTGTTACTGTACCTATCGTTTGAGGTAGGTCAACTGTGTGTGACTTTCAAAGTTACGTGGATAAGCTTCCACAATCAAATATAGCACATGCAATGTCCCCGGGAAAATTTGTAATTGATTATATATTGGCAGGAGCCCATGACCCTCCTGATATTGGCCAAGTCAAGTGTAAAAACGAACAACAGTTATAGAACTGTTGTGGTTTTGATATATGTCAAAAGTGTCATACACCAAACAGGCTCTTCATTTTGTATCAGATCACGTTTACATTTCAAAGGCTTGTGCCGTTATGCCTGTCCGAGAAAGCTGTCGCGTAGGTCAAAAGATGACTTATCTTTGAATCTTTGTTAGATGAACAGTCCTTACATCGCCAAGAGCACCTTGACCGAGCCCCTTTTTCACTTGCAGAGCATTGCAATCAAATACTTTAATGTTCTCGATAATTTCCGCAGAAGATTGTTGCTTTTTTAAGAATTGGGGAAGCTTGAAATGCCGAAAAAACGACATTCTCAACGCAGGGATGCATGTGAGAGTGATAATGTAATTTTCCCGGGAAAATTAAATTATTGTAGCACGTGGTGAATAAATTTGCGAGTCATGCACAGTTGACCTTTGCGCCTTTATATGATAAGGACAGTAGATGAAGTCACCTCATCGTAATTTGCTCATATGCATTTGAAAAAAGGAATATCGGTGACGAAAAAATATATTAAAATCGTCACTAAAACGTATATTCTATACTGTTGGAATTTAATTGCGTTACACAATTCGACACGTCTTGTACCGACTGAGATAAAGCAACTGTCAAGTTTGTCGCGCGCTTAGATGACATTTTGGCTTATCCTCGGTGTAAAAACCTCACAACTGACGTCACAGCATCTATTGTTTAACCCGCAGTGATCTGTCGAAGTGATCTGTAGTGACAGGAGCCCATGGTAGTGATCGTAAATCGATGATCTGTAAATCGATGATTCGCAGGACAATTAGATGGATGGATCGGTAGATCGATGGATCTCTGGATCTCTGGATCAATAGATCGATGGATCTGTGGATCTCGATCAATAGATCGATGGATCAGTAGATCGATGGATCTCTGGATCAATAGATCGATGGATCTGTGGATCTCGATCAATAGATCGATGGATCAGTAGATCGAAGGATCAGTAGATCGATGGATCGATGGATTAGTAGATCGATGGATCGATGAATTAGTAGATCGATGGATCTGTGGATCTCTGGATCAATAGATCGATGGATCAGTAGATCGATGGACAACAATAGTGAATACAAAATACCTTCAGAGGGCTACTTTTGTCGACATTTTTTTTTCTCGCCTAAACAAAAGGTTTGCTAAAAATCTAACATTTCCAAAAAATGAAAGCAAAATCTTAAAACGCGCACGAGATACTTCGAAAAAAAAGGGGGTTTTATATAAAATTTAATAAAGCAGGTAGGTGTCATAATCCTAACAGTGCCTTGACTCCCTGGCGAACTTTCCCGCGCGAAATGGCCTCGTCCGGAGAGGTGTCATGACGAGAACTCATTAGCATCTTTTTTGTTTACATGTGATTTCGCTACGCGGCTCTATCACTGTCGTTATCACTCGTCTTTACTTAAAATTGACTACACTGAGGTCATGAAACGTGTTTTAAAAAATAGAGAAAAGTCCTTGCGCAGTGAAAAAAATGGAAGCCGAGGCCTGTGAAGACGACAAAAGTCGAATTTTGCCGAAAGCAAAAGGATAAGCTTGTTCGACATTGTTTAGGGTTTGGTTTGATCAACCTTCAAACGTGGAACTCGAAGAAAAGACGCAGAATGAAACTCAACCGTATTTTTCGTCCGCTTCTGATTTCCCCATTGCGATCGCTCGCTTCAATTTATAATTAGGAGAACGTGACTGTCACACTATTACTGCCTTTAAATTCCCGCGAAGATCGTATTGGTAGCTGTGTGCGGTCAGGGTGTCATTCAGTTTGTTTAGCCCGAAAATTCATTAAGCATCGACGAACAAAAGTGTGCCGGGGATTTACATAATTCTCATTTTACAGCCGCAAACGCAACAGGGTCGGCAAATATTATTCACTACTAAATCTTGGCGTGTCTATTGAAAGATAACCAATAAGAAAGCAGGGCAATCCTGACACACTTTTAGAGACTGATCCATGCTGATTGATACTGTGCAGTACTTTTGAAGAAGCGATGGCGTTTGATACCAGATTAATTCAGCAGGACGACACTCGGTCTGATAGATATTTTCTTATTGATATTTTTTTGGAAATCTGCATTTCATAACCTTTCTATTGATATAGAGTTTGTGGTAGTTGACTTCGAAAGAACGCGCGTACGAAGTTTTTTTTGAAGGACACCCGTAAAGGTATTGTGTAACCTTAACGTGACAATGACATTCCACGAACCAATCAAAAGGTGAGATTGCCACGTGTATCTTGTTTGGAGTTTTCCCTAGTATGCCGTTCATTTCGCTTCACTTCGCACAATGGCTGCTGTTGGAGGACTTGGAGAAGTAAATTCAGTAAGCGGTCTTGAGAGGAAGCTTGCCGAAATCCGCATTCCATGGGACGAAATTGCTCCGGCCCGCATTCACGAATGGCTGGACGTATACTCGAAAAGCCACGGTACATCACCGGAGCTACTCTTAGCTGGAATATTGCCGTGCACCAGTGCATTGATTGGCAACACCACAGTAAAGCTGTTTGATTCCTTTCAAGAGAAGGGAAATCTGTTTATGTTAGGCCTGGCTCCATCCGGAGCTGGAAAAACCCCCGCCTGCAACATTGGATGCGTGAGACCGTTAATTTCGCACTTGGAGCCGCGAATTGATCAAAACATTCTGGTTGACGAAACGTCGTCGAATGGTCTCTTTAACCACTTTGTTAACTTCCAAAAAGGTGTCGCCGGGGAATGTGTTCCCGTCTTGTGCATTGATGAAGGTTATACCTTCCTGAGCAAACTGATTTCAACCTCGAAGTCAGCATCGCATACTTGTCTGACAATGGAGCGTATGTGCAAGCTGTACGACGGCGATTACTGGTATTCCGTTAAGGGCAACAAAGGAAAGCGAGTGGGCGTTCAGAGTGCGCGTATGAGTATGGCGACCTTTACAACACCTCGCAGATTTTTAACTGACATATGGCCAAAGGTTGTCGCTTGCCGCAACGGACTTGCGGATCGGGTCTTAATTATGTACCAGGATCGCCACCAAATGGAAATTGAAGAGATGGAACAGTGTTCGTCTGATATCCAGCAAGGTCCATTGAAAGGCCTAGGGACCGTGTATGAACATATCTACACAGAGCACCACCAGGAAAACCCTGTTGAATACACATTAACTGCATCCGCCCGCGAACTGTACATAAAATATTGCAAAGGAAAGACCAACATGTCATCTTCAGTCGGTGCGTTTAATCCTGAGTGCAACGCCAAAACAGGGAAAAACGCCCTCAGGTTGGCCTTAAATCTTCACGTATTATGGCATCGTCTTGACAAGGCCTTAAATCAACTTGCTGGACCAACCCCAAAGGCAGTCAGCGAAAGCACAATGAACATGGCTTTGACTCTGCACGACACCCTTCTCGCCTTCGGAGGAGTTGGTGAAGCAGTAAGTGTTCACTTCTTTTCTGTTATGTAGACTACGAACAGCCTCTCTTTTTTTCTTAGTCCGTCGGGTATAACACGCGAGAAGCGAAACGCGCGAGAGATGAAAGTTGATACGCACACGACGAGGAATTTTATTTTACTTTGAAATATGTACATAAATTAAAGAAATCATGAGTTGAAATGAAAATTGACTAGTATGCTTCTCGCGGCTTCGTCTCTCGCGCGTGTTCAACCGTCAAAGTTTCCAAAATAAAACGGTCTTCACTAGGCCTTTCACGATTGTACAGCCCAACTTTTCAGTACCTTTTTTGAGTATCTTACATTTTGGGGAGCACACTTAACTACGTTTTTGCGTTTGGGGTGACATTTCCGAAATATTTTTCATTTTGTTGCAAATTTCAAACTAAAAACGGCAGGTCTGTTTCGAGGATAAAAGGTGTTAAGAATGAGTTTAACTACGATTACTGGTAACCGCAGTCCAGACTAAATTGCAGTTATCAGTTCAGCTGATATCAGTAACGGGCCTATTATTTATTATCCAGACGTAGTTTGCAGTGTTTTTTTTTTTTTAATTTAAGGTACCTAAACACATTTTCTCCTGGGTGGTCAGCGATTTTGCACAACACCGCACGACTTCCAAAAATTACTCTCATCCTTAACTTAAACATTTTTTGGTGTTGTTTTAGCCACGTATGGCACAATTTTTTTGAGTGGTTTCTACTGATCAGGAATGGGCTGCTCCCTTCTTTGTACGAAGTGGCCACCGAAAGTGAGAATACACATAACAATTTTTTTTCTTTTTGTTTTCTGTTATGATAGTGTTTGCAGTTGAAACAAGGGACTGCAGCAATACGTATGGACATCTCGAAAGAAGACATCAAGAAGAAAATTTTGTCCCTATCTGGGCCGTTTTGCAATGCGAAACGCGTCTACAACAGTTTTTCTTCAAGTTCGCGACCCAGCCCTCAAGTCACAGAACAGTGTTTTAGGGAATTGGCCAATGAATCTCTTGGCACTTTCAAGAAGGTACAGAAGTCTACGTTCTTCTATAAAGCGTTACCATCAACGCTTGCTGCTTCCGAACATCATCTTGGTGCTCTTAACTTGTCCCTTGAAGATTATAAAGCAAATTTTTTAAAGAAGGATGACCTTCTTCCCTCCTCCCAAAGGGATAAGATGCTTGAAAATCATCCACAGGAAGACGAACTGAGGGCATACCTCCATCAAGAAGGAGCTCTAATTTTAGATGACTAATTCTTGTAGTCAGACTGTATAGTTCTCAACCAAAATTACATCCTTTTAATAGCCCCCTATCCTACCCCTTACCCAGAGTAAACTACTAGTGAACCTACCAAATGTTGAAAAGGACAACAGAGTTGCATAGCACTGCTTCTCAGGAAAATTAGTGTACTTTCCCCAAAATGATGATTAGGTAAAAGTCAGTTTCAGTTTCAATGGATTTGGACAGGGCCTCAATACCCGAGCTTGAATGGCTATTTACAGTTATTGTATTTGTTATTTATAGTACAGCGATCGATTACTGGCCGGCATTAAGTATGCCACGAGTATGTCATGATGATTAAAATGTTTGCTATAAGTTGCGCTCCTGTTTTAAGCTATTGATTATCATGTGTTTTAAGATAAAAGATTATAGTTTGGTATAAAGCATTTCAGAAATTATTAACAGAAGAACATGGTTTGATTGCATGATAATAAAAAAATATAAGCTTGTCTGGATTTGGGAGGTCTACAAGGTTATTTTTCACCGTTTGTGCCACAAGTGCATAACATCCATAATAGCAATTTCAAATATTAATGATAATTCAATAACATTATACCCCCAAAGCCTTGAAATAATTTGTTATTAAAATAACGCCAATAAAGGAATTTTGAAATCCTCACCTACTCTTATTCTTTTACACATGTTTTTGAAAATAAACCCTATTAAAATACAGTATTTTTCCAGGAAATTTTTACTGTTGACAAATAGAGGATGTTGACTGATTTATTGTCATAAGGGAAATGTCATGATTTATTACAATATTTATTTATAATGAATCAATATCGATGTTAGTACAAACACCTCTCTTACAGTTAAGCAGATGAGTGAAACAGAAATAAAGATATTATAGCAAAACAAATTGTTACCAAGTTTATTTAGTCTTCAGTAAATATGCAAGTGTCCTCTGCTAATCTTTTGTTCTTCACAAAGAAACACTTAAACTATTCCACATGTTATCTAAAACCCTGGACAAAACCAGTCAAAACAAAAGAAATGTGATTTTTATGTGCAGAATTTATCGACTACTTGAAAGAATGATATGATGGGTAGTTCCTAAAATATTTGATCACCTCATACACATTCAAGTTTAACAACCTGCTTGGGATAATGACTGTGATTCAGTCTGATTGGCATGGTTGATGAAATGCAAATTATTTATAATAAACAGTTTGCACTTCCCTCGCCCTATGTTTTATAGGCATGTTCATATTGGCATATCAGAAATGCAACTGGTTCCAATCTTGGCATTCCATATGCAGCAGACTTCAGATCAGCTACAAATGCTACATCTTATCCAAATTTTACAAATAGGCTTCGAAGTTGAGTTTGTTTCAGTCCTGCAGACTTACTGTGCTACACAGATTCTTTTGACTGCTTAGTAGGCATAACCAGGGAAGGGGAGAGGGGTAAAAAGAGGGAGACTGGCACAGAGAGCAGCGAGCATCCACTATAAGAAACCCCTTTTGCTAGTTTCTGCAGTCACTAGCGGCTGCAAAATACTGATTCCTCAAACTAACAATTAGTAACACATTAAATAGTATCAAACTGCATTCTTGTACCTGCCCTTTTCAGTATTTGAATATTCTTATTAGCGGTGATCTTGACAGATGACATAAAAGGATTAGGTTGAAATTGATGGGCAGAATAAAAAATGGGGCTGTTATAGCAGGCATTCCCCTCCCTTTTCCCCCTCTCCCATTTACCTTTCCGGTCTTTATAGTTCCAGAAAATACATGTATCCATACTCTCTCCACAGACGGATTCATGTCTAATTTCCAGTAAATTATGGTTCTTAGAATTAGAAATATACACGTATGCAATCACATAAGCATTTTTCAATGTTCTGGAAATTGATAAGTTTGCCTGAATGTCATACTCAAGGAATCCTATTGTGAAGCAAACTACGAGAACCAATTCAACCTCACTTGCTCCTCTAACAAGGTCTTATGAACTTTATTGTCATTCAGAAAAGAAATTACCTTTCCAGAAATTTGAGCTTGAGACTTGGGATGAATTCCAGAGTTATCAACAAGCTGTGAGTATTGCATTGCAATGACATCAATATCAATATCACTGCCAGCTGCAGTTAATGAGGATTGTACAATCTGGATAAGGGCTAGTTCTTCAAGAAGTGTCCATCTGCTAACACTCTCCAAGCAGGGTCTTTTAAGCAGAAAGTGTTTTCCAGACATACTCTCTGTTGTCATTTCCTGTGGTCGTCGTTTTCTTGTACTTGTTTCGGATGAATAACTCTTGTACTCTGTTTTTGCCTTTTTTCCATATGGATTTTCACACCCTAGACATTGGCAATTGTCATTACAACCTTTAACACCTTGAAAACACTTGCACCTTTTTTTGAAGTTATCACAAGAGGTAATATTGGATTCTTTTTTTCTTGCACCTTGACCACAACGACAAGATTCAGGATTGGTAGCTATGTTGCTGACTGAACATGACTGTGTTTCAGTAGCCACTGAATGGCTTGTACTGTGTGCCACAGCATCATAGTGACCCTCACCTGAATGATCATATGCGACAAAGATTGGTAGGCACTGAAGAGTTTCCCTTGGAGTAACTGGGACAACTGACATACTTTCCATTTGTGTGATTACTACAATTGGAAAATTGAGTAGATTTGCCATTGCAAGTGCCATGCAATTTCCTAACTCTGAAGCAAAATAGCCATCATTAAGAAATAAGGATGCTTCATGGTCTAATAAATGTCCAACACCAAGGAAGGGCTGGTAATCCTCTGGGTGAGAGATCCACTCATGTACTATTAATTCTCGCAGCTTATGGCTCATTTCATTTGTGTCTTTGCAGTTCATCAGTCCAAGTGACTCCAGATGGCTGACTGAATCATTTGATATTGCTTTATTTGGAATAATGCTATTGACTATTGCATATGCAATAGACTGGAAGAAACAGTTACCATTTGGTGGAACATTAACACGGACCATGTTGAAATTTGATAGAACATTATCAAGTGTGGAGGACTCTTTGTTGCTAACTAAACCAGAGTGAAAGAGCGCCAAGCTACTTTTTGAAAAGAACAAAAAGTTTGGATTAAATCTTGCATACTGGCCAAGTGACTGAATTTGTTCACAAAGCTCTGCCATACACTTTGCTGACTTCAGAACTTTATGCTGCTGCTGTTTGCTACAATTGGGAAAGGTTGGTGGTGAGCTGTTTTCAGTAATACTGGGTTCATCTTCATCTGAGGATAAGTTTGGTGACACGCCATCTAAAAAGTTATTTAATCGTTCCACAATTTCTCCCTGAGTGTTGTCTTGTCCATGGTTACTACAATATGAAGATAAACCAAAGTCTCCAGTTTTTGGTAGGACCACATCTTGATCAGTTATTCCAAAATGATGATTACCAGATAGTTCTTGATTGCTTTCCAAATGTTCAAAATGTGATTCAATTGGTGGAGTCACCCTTATTCTTCTTTGGTCTTCAGTTGCTGTTATTTTCTTTTCGTTCCATATATAAAAGAAGATGCCAAGAAGTGCTAATGCAAATTGGATTCCAATTCTTGACTTCTTCAGAGTTTTGTTAAGAACTTTGTGAATTCCTTCATTCCGACTGGTACCTCCAGAAGGTGGAATGTCCGACAAGCAACCCTTTCGGACATGAACTAATAATTTCTCTATTTCATTAATGGCACTCTGGGGGATAACTTTTGTTCCTTCATATTCAACAGATTTCCACTGTATAAGAAAGTTATCAATGTTTTTCTCAATAGTACTTGTTGATGGAGTTGCCTTTGATCTTTTTAGTCCACGATCTGTTGGGTCCCTCAGAATCAATTTAAAGTCATGCAGCATTTGTGTGCGCAGTTTCTGGAGTGGCCCACTGCCACCCTTCTTTGGTATCTTTGTCACTACTCTCTGTATTGCATGAAAAGGATCAAGGTTTATAGATATTCCATCAAAAACAGAATTCAGTTTATGCCTCCACTGGCAACAATTGTCAATATAGAAATGGTTTACAACACAACCTTTGGTGGCAAGTCTCTCTTTTAAACTGGTCAACAGAGCTTCAACCTTATCAAAAGCTGTTCCCTTGCGAAGTTTCCAGGCTAAAACTATGCCAATTTCATTCATAACTATAAATAAACTGTCATACAGCTGCATCCACTTTCCCTCACACCAAAAGCCAATATTTGCGGACACTTTAAATGTATGATCAGCACTTAATGAAGAAGCTCTCATTTGACACATTCTTAAATGGTACAGATGTTCTTTCTCAAAGTATCCCATAATATAACAGCATGTTGAAACTTTTTCTCCAACCTTGCTGCCTTTCGGTGAAAAACTTGGAAATGCTTCTGGGATTTCGTTCTTCTCAGTGAGGAAACACATCTTTCGTACACCATACTCGTCAAACAGACTTTGATGCCAAAGGACTTGGACATCGGAAATTGTCATCCCCGCGCTTATGTGCGAGGTGAAAAACTGGAACAACTCTCTTGTGACTCCAATCTTGTGAAATAACAGGAATGGCGGCTGAAAGTCTGCTCTCAATTGACATAAAATGCCTTGATCGTGACTAAGAATTTGGTGCTTATTTCTACACAGGTAGACTCGTCCAACGAGAAGCACATCGTTTCTTAGGCCATACAGAAGACGTGGCTGGTCATAGTCCCTTCTACCATCTTTCCAACGAATGGGGTTGAGAGTCGCTTGAGTATTTTTCTCATCGCATGACGGACAGAGAAGGACTAGCTCTGGAAAGAGTAACAGTGGATCCCACAACAAGGTATCTGGTACAAGAAAAGCACTGGGGGAGTCACCAACCGCATTCTTGACACGCGTTCCACGAGGAATTGCACGAATAGGCCCACTTGAGAAGCAGATGACTTGTCCGTTGCTATTTTCAGTGACAAGCTGAATAAATTCTTTTGTTTCCTTATTTAGCTTAACTAAAGAACTCCGAGGCGTAAGAAAAACCAGGAAAAACGGTGAAAACCATAGCTTTAAAAGTTTGGCCGTGACCGCCATGCTTTCTGCCGGAAACCTTTTAGCAGGGCTACCAGAGAGACCTCTTCCCCAGGCTGACTCATCCAGTATTTCTACCCGTTGACTGATAGATCCATCCATTTAGTGATCGATCGTTCTACTGATCCATCGATCCACCGATCCATCGATCTACTGATCCATTGATCTACTGACTCATTGATCTGCTAATCCATCGATCTACCGATCCATTGATCTACTGATCTACCGATCCATTGAGTGACCGCGATCGTTCTACTGATCCATCGATCTACTGATCCATTGATCTACTAACTCATTGATCTGCTAATCCATCGATCTACTAATCCACTGATCTACTGATCATGATCCATCGATCTACTGATCCATTGATCTACTGATCCATTGATCTAGTGAATCAATGATCTGCTGATCCATCGATCTACCGATTCACTGAGTGAGCGCGATCTATCGAGTGGGCGCTTGTATGACTTCTGTCTACACATGTGACGTCAGTTGTGAGGTTTTTACACCGAGGATAAGCCGACATTTTATTTATGCGCTACAGCAATGAGACCAGTGGGTCTTCGTTTTAGACCAGTGGGTCTTCGTTTTAGACCAGTGGGTCTTCGTTTTAGACCAGTGGGTCTTCGTTTTAGACCACAGGGTCTTCGTTTTAGACCAGTGGGTCTTCGTTTTAGACCACAGGGTCTTCGTTTTAGACCACAGGGTCTTCGTTTTAGACCAGTGGGTCTTCGTTTTAGACCAGTGGGTCTTCAATTTAGACCACAGGGTCTTCGTTTTAGACCAGTGGGTCTTCGGTCTTCGGTCTTCGTTTTTGGGTCTTCGTTTTCGACACATCCGGAGAACAGGGAGGAGGCAGTGCGGAAAAATAAATATGTAAATGAGTGTTAATGGATGTAAATAAATGGGTTTCTGATTATAACCTGCTTGAGGATTATTCATTGCGATATTTGCTAACACGTTTTAAAATGTGTGCGCTCTGCTAAAAAGTTAAAACTCTTCGATACCTTATTTCATTTCCAGACTGATAGTTGTTCTACAGAAAAGATCACACTTTCGTTTGCTGCGAGCTTGATTGAAAACAACGGGGCTCTTTCACAACAAAAAAAGTCACACCTCGTTTATAAAGTGCCGCGCGCTCGACTGAAAACAGTTGAGTCAAAATCTGGACGCTCCGCGAACACTCAAAAAATTGAAAACGAATAATTTCCATGACGATTGCCAGGTTTCAGAGAAAGATTTATACCCGCAAAAACAGAATTTCAGTCACGCATTCTTCACTCTAACCACCGCGCGGTCGACTTAATAAAAAGCAGAAAAGTTGTAACGCCGCACGAATGACAGACAAAGAATGTTTTCAGCAGCATACCTATTGAAACGAGTCGGAATTAGAATAAAAAGGGATTTAAACCGGGGGTTGTATTTAGAGAGACGTGGTCCGAATGCGACACGTGGATAATTAGTTTTTGAATTGTGATAACCTCGATGCGCACAGCGGCGGTCAATTTGCCTTGGGGTACACCGGTGGTACACCACCCCCAAGTGCAGCTTAATTGTTCTGCCGAAAGTTTACCTAACAACGGCGACGATTTTGGTTTGGCTTCGGACGAAGTCCCTCAGGGTTACCAAGAACAAAAGGCTATTCATTTTTGCTTAACGTGTGATGTTGAGCCGGAACAATAGACCATTTCTTGATACGTTCGTAAACACAGCAACAATAGACCATTTCTTGATACGTTCGTAAACACAGTAATACGGTCACGTATTTGAGCAAGTTTGAACTACCCCACCTCATATTGAGCGTTAAATAACAATGTACTTACCGAGCTTGGATTCCTTCCATTCTTTGTACTTTGTCCTGAGTGACTCCTTGACTTGTTTCATGACTTCATGGTTTTTAACATTGTTAGATGCTCCATTAGTACGAATGACAACATCATCAAACTCGTCGTTGTGTACTTTAAAGAGCTCATTCAGCGCTTTCTTTGCAGAAGGATCCTTACCATTCTTGTTATCTCGCTTCTCTGTCCAGCGTTTTGAGTAGTATATGTTGTCTTTGCAGAACTTCCATTCGCGCACCACTTCTATTTCAATGACATAGAGTAATGTGCGCTTGCCTTGGCTCATTACAGGTACAAACTCCAGACTAACACAGTTTTGTTCTCCCCCCTTTTGGAGTGGTCCAGCATCACACTTTAGGTGGTCATCAAGCAGGAATTGAAAGGCTTTTACAATATCGTCCATTGTACACTCGACTTCTAGTCCTAGGACCTCACCGCGTTTATACTTTGAACCTTGCTCTTGGCAATCTCCCACTCCAAAATAAATGATCCCTTTCTTGTCTGCGTTGAGGCATGCGCAGATGAACTTTTTGGCCTTTTCCATTATTTTCCAAGGAAGTGAGTTTGGTGGGGCACCTACAAAGCACTTATATTCCACTTCTCTATTTTCCTCAATGTCCAAGACACAGCCTTTTTGATAACAGGTCTCCCTTCCTTTTTTCCCAAAAGGTCTTGGTGTGCCTAGCAGGAGTTTAAAAGCGATAATGGTAGAAATATTATAAAGATAAAAATGCACCTCCAAATGTTTGTGTCGAGTCAATGTTAAGCTTGAAAAAGGGATTTTACATTTTGCGTCGCCACGTCAACCTCGTTCCCAGGGCTTTTCCCTAGTAGGGAAAAGCCCTGGGAACGAGGTTGGTCGCCACGTGTTTGGGGCCAAAAGGTAAATTGACTATTCCTGATGCCTTTCCCAACAAAATTTGCACATGGTCACGGTTTTGAAACAGCTGTGACAAACTCTAACAGACCCTAATAAAAGTGTTGCGTTAATGCGTTCATGCACCTGTATCTTCCTGGAAACAACCTGTAATGCACATGAAAATAGCCCAACATTGGTGCGCTTTGCTACGGTGATCACCAACCAAAATAGGTATTGAGCAGGTTGAAACATTTTCCAATAGCAGTTGCAGTTAAAGTGTGTAAAACGAAGCAACACATAGCAATCACCGATGTTGGGAGTTGGCGACCCAAATTGAGCCAGTACTTTATTATTAGAAACCCACCCAAATGTAGCCTCCTTACAAACAGTAGGGGAATTGTTTGTCTGGTGTTGGGCTACTTTTAAAGTACTTGTCAAAATCGGTAATTTTTGTCATGCCCAACTGCACAGGTCCTAGCAACTAAAAGGAGCTCTGCAAGAAAGCGTTTGCAATACGATTTTAGCCTTTAAGAGAAGTCCATCCACCTCTCAGTTTTCAACTACTTTAGGGCTAACAATTGTTGACCAACAAACAATTATTTGTTTATACTAACTGAAACAAATAATTGCATACTCAAGAGAAGTATATTAAGTGAGTCTACTTCTCTTCACACTTACATCTGGACACCTCATCTGAGAGGCTTTCACCATCTTCCGTCCCTTTAGACGTAGAGGAAGAGGACGACGACGTAGAGGAAGATGTAACATCATCCGTCACAATCTTGGTTTTCTCGCAGACCTTGTCTTCCCCTTTTCCTTTTTGAGGACGGTCTTCATCGATATGAGGAGGGTTTGGGATACCAATACACGTAATTTCTATGAAAGAGGGGTTGGATGAATTTAGCCACGATAATAATTTCGTCAACCTCGTTTGCCGACCAATTTATACATCAATCAATCATCCATTCATCAATCAATAATTATCAACTCAGTCAATCATTCAGTCTGTCTCTCTGATCTGTGATTTAAGGTGTTGTCAGTCAATCTATTATTCAGACAGCCGGTCAATCTGCTGGTCAGTCAGTTTGTAGGTCCGCGAATCAGGCAGTCAGGCAATATCGTTCGTGAGGAGGGATGATTCTAGTGCCCAACAGTAGCGATATATTGTTACTAGTAGGTTGGAATATTGGACATTCGTTATTTTTTACTATACCTTCCCGTCTTTGAATGACCGCAATTACATTATATTATAGTAGATAAAAATATATATATATAGAGAGATAGAATGTTACACCGCTAAATGAGGATACAAAATTCCTCTTCCAGTGTTCACGACTAAGCACAGCGAACGGGTGAAATGTTTTTCCACGAGCAGAGAAAATTCCGCGTATCGTTAGGCAACCGCATGGGAAGAGAAATTTCGTATCCCCCAGCGACCGTGTATGCATGTGTGGCTCTTTTCGTCTATGCAGACGGTCTTGCAGCTAGTAGACTGAATTAGAATAGTCTGTCGTTTTGGTTCATAATCATGGTTAAGATATCTTTCTCCTGCAACTTCTTTCATGGCTGATTGTGCCTATGTTGGAAGCACATCTTCTTTCACAGTGCATACATTTAACGAGGTGCCACAGCGCTCTCTGTTGCTGTTGTTATCCTTTATGCGCTGACGTTTCTCAATCTGTTTGTTGATCACGCTGTTGTCAAGCGGGATAGTTTTTTCCTTTACCACTGCGTGTTTTCCATGCTGGTCTGTCCTTCTTTTTGGTCCTTACATCTATGTTACAATTTGACAGGCTGACTTTACAGGTGTCCTTGCATCTTAGTTTAGGTTTTCCTCTCTGTCTCTTGCCTTGACTGAGCCAGTTTCCCGTTGAGCAGCAGTTTTGGGATGCGTGTGTCGTCCATTCTTCTCACATGCCCCAGCCATCTTGGTCTTCTTTTGCACAGGATTGTTGTCATGCTTTGAGGGTTTGCTTGCTCCAGCACCTCGATGTTGGTCACTCCAACAAGTGCCTAAGATCTTGCGGAGACATCGGATGTAAAAGATGTCAAGCCTCTTTTCTTTTCTGGTGTACATGGCCCATGTTTCTGACCTGTACAGTATGCTGAGAACGCATGCTTCGTAGATCTTAATTCTCGTACATACATACATACACACACACACACACACACATACATACATACACACACACACACATACATACATACATACATACATACATACATACATACATACATACATACATACATACATACATACATACATACATACATACATACATACATACATACATACATACATACATACTTCCTTTATTTAAAACTTGGTAAAATCTTCAGTAATAATAGAATAAAATCCAACTATAACTCGACCTCCTGCTGTGCGGTCGTCCGATTTTGTTATCACTCGTATGACCACAGTCTGAATTGGACTCCACTCAGTCCTATTACCATAACTTAATATTAGCATTAGTGGTATACCGAGTGGCAGCAAGTCGATAAAAACGCTATCCCGCCAGTGATATCACTCATGTGGATAGCGAGTGTAGATGATATTAATTAGTTGCATCGATTCTCTACTACTCGATATATCGCTAAATTTATATTGGAAGTATATTATGAGTTTTTTCTATTAACTCATTTTTAACTACCAGCTAGAATATAAGTACCTGGTAAATCCTCCTTAGTGATGCTCTCGCCTTCATTTTCATGATTCTGATCCCCTCCATTGTCCACCTTGCTAAGTTCTCTTTGCTGAATCGGTTGATCGGTAAGTCCCGCTTCCTCTCGCAGTGGCCTCACTAGATTATCAGTCTTTGAATCCTTGGGCCCGCTGCTTCTTCTTTCGCTCGTACTTGGGTTACCTAGGGACGCTTTACTCCGTCCAACAGATTGCTCCGTCTTGAAAGTAGAATCTTTTTTTTTCTTTTGGGAAGTTTGTGAAGGTTCTGGTCTTTCTTCGGGCAAAGGACCATCCTTGCTGTCTTCTGTTTTTATTTCTAGAAGAACACCGAAACGCTCTTAGAAAATATAACTAATCCACAAATGAAAAGAGGAACCGCGGACAATTTCTAATGAGCGACCAAGAAATACCAGCAAGCTACCGACGTTCTCTATAAAATAATCAATTCATAATCCCTTCGCCTCAAGGCTTGTTGGGTATGCTGATCTATCCAGATCATTAAAACATTTTACTTTTCTAACTCTAAAACTTGAATTTGAACCCCTTAAACTTCCTATGCAGCTGAGTCTAAACGATTGTCAGTCAGTCACAGCCAAACTGCCCTTGTTGTGGATATTTTTCCTTTATATTTCGTTCAATAAGTTAACGTGTGATCGGGATTACGTGAACAACTACCATAATTGAAAGGCCAGTCAATCAATCCTTTCGGTTAAGTTATCACCAACAGAGTTTTTTTTAGTTTACGCCGCGACCGTCAGGTCTTCACCCTTCAGGTGCACGTTATTACGTTATTAATCTTTCATTTATCGTTTTGTCTGATTTGTAGTTTGTCTACCTCGAATAGAATAACTCTATCGTGCATTTAAAAAGGCTTATCTTTGGTAGCCCATGTGGTTTCAAAGGTATGAACGGATTTTTTTGTACTTCACTGGAAGCTCAGTCTTGCAGAATATTGTTAATTACTTTATTAACGGAGAATATTGCAGGATATTGTTAATTACATTATTAAAGGAAAAACCCGAAGCCGGTTGCTTGTCAGTTCGCCTTTCGGGGACCAGTTAAGCCCTGGAAGGATGGATTTTGTCTCTTGCCGTGAAAGACCTCTGCTAGCACGGAACAAAGTCAGAAAGCTGGAAACGCAATTCCATAAGCCATTATTTGAACCACGTGAAAGCATTCTTTAGCTGCTTCCCATTGACTTTTAAAAAGTTAGTTTGATTTTGTCTGCCAAGGACTCGCTTAAAAGGCGTGATTTATTTGCAGTCCATAGCTACCCTGACTGGGTTCCAACTTACTTCAGGGTTCATACAAAAAATTGCAACCATTTTTCAAGGACTTTTCAAGGACTTTTCAAGGATCAAATGTGATTTTCAAGGACCCCAAACAGGAATTTAATTTCAGGGATGGCAAATACAAATAGACATACATGTACGCATATTCCAAACTAACAGGTTTTCAAGGCCACAAGTTTTTGCTCCACCTCCGTCTGACTTGCTGTTATCCTTGGTTAGCTTATTTTGCTGTGTTGCGAGTTCCTTGACATCAGAAAAAGAATAACAATGCAAAGCAACTTTGCTTTCGACTCCACCGCGTTCGAAGGTTGAGAAAATTCAAGGACTTTTCAAGGACTTGTAAAGAAATTCAAGGACTTTTCAAGGACTTGTAAAGAAATTCAAGGACTTTTCAAGGATAAATTGAGTTCAAGGACTTTTCAAGGACTCCCCCTAAAATTCAAGGACTTTTCAAGACTGTGCGAACCCTGTACTTTGGTTCGTTGCAGAATCGTTAACTGTTTCATCTTTTTCTGGTTCCTTCCACTTTTCTGATTGGAGCGTTTCAGATTCGTCTCGTCCATTTGCTTCCTTTTGTGATGTGACGTTTAACGCCACTGGAGACAATTTTAGGAAGAGGTAGAAGGGAGCAAATAGACAGTAATGAATAAAACAAACATCACGAACACCATCACCAAAAACCACAATGACAAGAACATCCATAACAACAGAAACAACAAAGATCAACTTAAATCAGAACAACAACAACATAAGCAACGATAACAATGATAACAACCCTGACAACAATAACGACAACAAAAATAAAACAAAAACAATTATCACAACAGCAGCAACAATAACAGCGACGACAAAACCTAAAACAGGAGCTGCAAGGACAACATCAATAATAACAACCATAACAATTATTAAATAGATTTAGGCAAACCTAAAAGCGGAGCTCCTCACACAGTCCCTTAAAAAATGCTTGAAAACTTGTAGAAAGAACTCAGCTTTATGCTTATGTCCCTCCAAAAACGCTTGAAAACTTGTAGGAAGAAAATTTTTCCTCCAAAACCGCTATGAATAATCCGTTTCTTCAGCAAAACATTGTAGACTGCTGTAGACTGCTGGCTGTAGGTTGTGTAGCCGCGGCAAGCCGCGAAAAGCGCGCGAAAAACAAAGCCTCGTTTCGGTTTAAGACCTTCTAAATATCCCGGATGACTATGGCCGCCATGTTGGGGCAACATCGTCGTCGTCGTCGCTAGGCGCACGCGCCCGCGAGCCATGCCGCTAGCCACGATGACCATGAAAACTCAAACGCATGGTTTTCTCAATTTCTATCCTCGCACGGTAGTTATGGGGCTCCGCTCTGCGGCTCTTCGAGCCGCTGTGGAGCTCAGCTATTAATAAACTCAAAACTGAGCAGCGGCGACAACATCAAAGATTCCTTTCAGCATACGGATGAAGAGACCATAACATAGATAAGTAAGGAGTTTCTAAGTTTGATATATTTTATTTTGCGAGCGAAAGTTCTCGAAAAGGCCCAGCAACGTTTTACCTAGAATATTGTGAATGAATATAGAAAACTGAGTCTTCAGCCTCCCTGGAGATTAAATTGTTTAGTCTAAGTGCAGCGATTAGATTATTTCAAGACGAGTGAGTAATTGTCTCAAGGATGTTCCCGAAAAATCTTAAGTATGGCCAATTCATCCATGTACTAAAAGCCATTCTGCTCGTCTTTTCAATTTTCGAATTTCGATTTCTTTACCTGCATGGTACTTCTTGAACCAATGGCGACTGAATGTGAAAGCGATGCCAAATGGTAAACCTGGTTCCAACTCCTGATGGGAAAAAATTGTAAGTGACTGCTCTTCATTACCTGATCTCCTTTAATTTACCGTCCTCCGCAAAACAACAATCCGCCAGAAACGAGCATTTGAAAGTTTTAATTTTTGTAGCGGACGAAGGGGTGTGACGGTAAAAATAGGGTACGATGGAAAGGGTACTGAATGGAAGGCGTCACTGAGGAGCCCATCACCAGGAACGTTCCTCTCCCTTATATTCCCTAGTTGTTTTTAGAAACGCTTTTCACACGACACGCTGCATTTGTGTCTTCGCCATACAACAATTTGGGCAACTTAGATTTCTTGGGCATTAAAAGAAATTTGGGCAAAGCCAATTTTTAAACAAGTTTGTGTGTACCTGCCACTTGGTAGACCACTAAGAGATACTTTCTATTTCTTTTAACGTGTTTCATGAGCTCGTATGTAAAAATATTTTTCATATGTAGGCCTATATTAGTGCATCATATCACCCTCGTTTCTTTTCGACTATTTCGTAAAATTTGGGCAACTTCAACGAGAATTTCAGGGCAAATGGTTCACCGTCCCCCACCCCCCCCCCCCCTGGCAAAAAATTGTCCGTACGCCTATGGTTTTTGCAGAGGTTCGCACATGTTGGCTGAAGCAATACAGCTCCATTTTCCTGTAGTTACCTTGGTACAAACCATTTCTCAGTGTAATCAGTTTGCAATTCCATAACGCCTTTCGGCAATCGGCACATCATCGCACACTGCAAGGAGGTTAGCGGTCTTCATAGAGGTGGTTTGGTTTTCAAAACACCTGTTTGTAACAAAGCCACCCAAACTTGACCAACCCTTTTGCAATAATTTGAAGCAGTATCACAAAACTATGGAAACTGTTATGAGGCAAAGTTCAGCGAATAACGCGTGACTAGATCTGTCAAAACACCCGATCAAAAAGGTAATAAGGGAGAGGAATACTCCTTGCATCTAAATGGTTCCTGAAAGCATGCAGTATCACCGAACATCTTTAAACGTACCGCAGATTGTAGTTTTCTGTTCAAATTACCTTAGTAAGGACACGTTTCAGTTCCTCTTCATCCTTCATGTAGGACAGGGCAACATCCTAAAAAGTCATCGAAGGATGTAAGTGAAGAACAGCTCCCAGAACAACCTGTCGGCCGACAAACGGCCAACAGTCGGCCGACAGAATTTGTGCACATGAACGTTAACTTGTTGACCGACTGTTGGCCGACTGTTGGCCGACTGTCGGCCGACAGTTGGCAACATGTCGGTGATCTGTCGGTAGACTGTTGGTAAGCTGTCGGTAAGTTGTCGGTAGAATTTATCGTAAACAAATGCGTATCAAATAAGACTTACACGTGTAGAGATTTTTCAAGTTTGTGGGATCAGTTTTAGAGACATCTTTCGTTGAATGAGCTTCATTCGGTGAGATTATAACAATGTGTAGTTTCCATCGTTTTAAGTCAGCTATTTTGGCTTTGATCGCGGGCAACATTTACCAAGTTATATCTGTTGAAAGCCAACACATTTTACCACCGTAAGGTATGTGTCGGCCAATTGTCGGTGACCTGTTGGTAGACTGTCGGTAATGTGTCGGCCGACAGGTTATTCTGAGAGCTATTCTTCACTTATACCCATCGAAGAACCTGGATCAGCATAAGCCCAGGCAGACCTGGATCCTACCGTGAGCGGTGATGACACCGCGTGAGAAAAATCGACTTGCCTTTCCCCAGATTTCGCGCAACCAGTGGGACAAGGGACTAAGCTGGGTCAGTAGGATTATCAGCGTTTATTGAGAAAACGGAACAACCAGTTATGGTAATGGTAACTGTAATGGATTCATACACCGTAAATGTCCACTTATTGTCCATGGCGGTTTACAATTCTTACTCTAGGGTGAGATCGGACGTCAGTTTGTAAAGGCGCCTCTGGCAGCCGCTATCAGTCCATGTCTTGATCTCACCCACCCACCCAACCCACGCATCAGATGAAATTACATACACAAAGGCCAGATCACAATATCAGGATCTACGTCCCCTACTCTTCACGAACAGTGTGTGGGTTCTTTAACGTCCCACGAACTTATTACAACCAAAGGTTGTGAGATGGGACCTACGGTTTATCGTCCTTATTAGATAAGACTAACGTATCAATGAAGCGTGCATGAACCTGAAACGAGAGTGCGATGATATGAGGAAAGAAAGGCTTAACTTGAGAATGCTACGCTACAATATGGAACATGCAATCTGTGTCACCAGCTTGTTAGACTGTGATACGATAAGCTCTTTCTAAACAACGCTTTACCCTGACTAAGTCACCCGATTCTCGTTATTGTCATGTATGTTCTCTTTGACAAATCGAATGTGGTTTAGCGTTGTCTGTACTCTTATCGACAATGATATGTGTCATCACAGTGGTAAAAATGCTGTGGACTGACGAGGCGCAGCCGAATGAATCCACAACAAATTTTGACAACTGTGATGACACATGTCGTTGTCGATAAGAGTACAGGCAACACTAAACCACATTCGATTTGTTTCTTACCACAATATCAACGTGAAAGAAAAGGCATTTTTCAAAGCGTGACCAAGATCGCGACATAAAGAAAGAGCAAGCGTTGTCTATAACTTTTGTCGCAATCTCATTTGTTCATTCTCCAAAATGAGCGTTTCTGATTGGCTATTGCATTGCGTGACACATTGACGCGAGTGGCGTTGTCTGGAATCTTATCGACAACGGGAATTTAACCAATCAAATTGCGAGATAAGTAGCAATTGTGGTGAAAATCTCATGTACCACAGAGTTCAGCTCCTACATTCGGCGTCATCTTCAACGTAATCGAATAGCAATTAGAAATTAACAAATAGTTGTTGACTGATGAGTTACAACATTTGACAAAATATCTTGAAATTTAATACATTCCTCGACAACTGTGGTAAAATAGAACATCCCATTTACAAAAATGTAACTTTCTAACCTGGAGTAAGTGTTTCCTGAAGAAATGTTTCCATCGAAGAAAGTTGAGTTCATCCAAGGCAGTGAAAATCAAGCGAAATTCAGAATCAGAATCTGAAAGAAAAATTAAACTTCTTAACTTCACACTAAAACTTTAGCGTGCCTTAATTTTGTTTCCAGTTGCTATGCGCTTTTACTACTCCGGGAACATACCAGTCACATAACCTTGAATGTGCCCAACAAACCAAAATGGCGGCAGGAATGGAGAAATTATTCGTTTTGGATGACGAATTTCAAGCGATTTTCGATATCTTAGAAGAACTATTAACTCTTACCTAGGTGGAGAGAAACAAATACACGGTCCGTAAATACGCCGTCCCACAATTTGTGAAAAGAAATGGTTTAGTTCTACAGTTACGAATTAGTATGGGACAGACATTTAATTTAATATGTCTCAAACAAAGTGGTAATGTGGTGGTTACCTCTACTTGGATAAGGTGAAATAATGATTATACAGATTTCTCAATTCACTGACATTATAGAGGCCACCATGCATCTGATTTATTAGACTATTAGCGTTTTATCACAAGTACTGCTCTCTTTATCAATTAGATTATGAACTCGAGATTTCTATGGGGTGATAGTTGATGAGGCCAAAGGCCGAATCAGCTATCACCTCATAGAAATCGAGTGCGAATAATCTAATTGTGTTGGTAAAACTCATAATAAACGAATCATTTGTCGGTGAAAAAATATCAAAATACTTATTCTTCCTGCGAAACTTCGCTAAAGCGCAAAGACATCACCATTTTGAAAACGATCTTCAACCAAGTGCTCTCTAAATGGATGATAGTGTGCAATACCTCAGCCAATCAGATTGCGGCATTTGCATTAGTATACTGGAAGATTTTTATTAATGCTGGGTTATACTTACTATTCCGTGATATACAGTAAGTAGCCTACCATTGTGCATTTTTTTTAAACAAAATGGCCCCTGCTTCTTCACGTAGATTTATAATAAAATCATGCATTTGTAGTTGAGTAGATTTGTACTCACCAACAAGGCACAGGGAAGAATCTGTTTTAATCCTAGGCTTTAAGGTAGAACTAAAGAATTGTTAACCTGAAACTATTTCATTGCGAAAACTAAGACCCCCTAAATCTTAGTTTTCGTATCTTTTTATGCGGCACAAGTCTTCTCGTCTTAAAAAACACATTTATATTGATAAAAGAGCATTTCTTTCCTTCCATTATTTTTTGGGGGGGGACTTAGCTTTTTGTAATTACGAAAACTAAGATGGGTCTTAGGCTAAGTTTTCGAGGGTCTTAGTTTTCTAACACCCCATTCGGCCGTGCCGGCCAATGATGAAAGGCCAAAAATGAAATGAATACTCACCAAAATCTGTTTCTTTTTTCTCCTGCCAAAAGAAAAACGATTCTGTCAGACGTGAATGCCCAATTACATGAACTGCTTAAGTGCCAGTGTGAAAACCCAAAAAATTGTTAATCCTGTTGTAAACATTGCTATCACAAAAAAGCTTTCCAGACCCGGGATCTGAGTTACCACAGTTACCAGGCTTTTCTGGCCAACATATTTTGCGTATATTGACGGGTTGAGGGATTAGTTTGCTTTAGATTATTTCAAATATTAATAAGATAAAAAAAATAAGTTGATGCAATTCTTAGAAATGAGAAACGCTTTTCTCGGAAACCTTCAACAGAGCTTTCGTTGTTTGCTTCGCAACATTGATCACGCGCTATTTCGACCCTGTCCCTCTTTCTATTTACGTTTCAGTGTACTTAAAACCATTAACACAAATCGTCTCGTTCGTTTTACTAGCTAGAATCAAGTATGGAAACAAATTTAGATGGACTGTCAAATGATGAGAGACTATACTGGAAGAAAAATCTCGAAATCTTATGTGACGTCACGAATTTTAGCATAAATTATGTGTAAGTGGTGAGTGGTGAGTGTAATTATATGTATAAGGTGGTTCGATGACGGCCAGACAGTAATTTATGCATTTTTTTTTCCTGCTAGAGGTAGGAGAGAACATTCCCCTTTTTGCTTATGCAGTAAACATTACAAATTCCAGAATGAGAGCTGATCCACGAGAGTCTCCCTAGTTTCAGACGGTAGTGATCAATCTAGCTCCAGACGATCGTTACAGATTGAGACAACTCATGTAATACTGTGCTTAACACTGGTATGGCACCCGACTTCAACTCAGAACGTGTTAGTTCTACTGGTCTTTGATGATAGATATGCCGGTTGAAAACTCATCCAAATAAAAGAGGTTGGATTCCATACGACAATACTAATGTCACTAATGAATTAAGGTCACGGTACTTGGTGCTTTAACCGCTGGTGGAAATACCGTAACTTAACTCGGCGGCCAGGCGAAATACTGACTTATATTTGTTCGTGACAATGGCCTTTTTTCGCACCACAAATCGGTGGCCATGTACTTGCAATCAATTTAAAATTGCTTGATAATAAGCATGTCAGAATAGGACTTGTTACGAGTTTAATATGTCACCGCTCCCGCTGCAACATTTGCATTTGATAGACACAAGGACATGGCAGATCTACAACGGTTGCACCGAATCTGAATCGGCTGATGAGCAAATAAGACATTTTACACAACTGGGTAGGAACTTACCATATTGCTCATCAAAAGCCACTTATTATCTCAGACATGCAGACAGCTACGCGCTGCCTTTTTTCCCTTTTATTTTTGCTGACTGTGTACGCACCGCTGCAGTAGTGATAATAGGCCGATCCTGGGACAAATTTTAAAAAATATATAAAAAATGGTTAATAAGACTTGCGCAAAATTAAAAAAAAAAATAAAAAAATGGTTAATAAAGTATCTGGCGCAATCCTCCTCCTCATAAAGATTTTAAAAAATATAGTTTAAAGAGATGATAAATAAGTAACAACAAAATGGAAAAGAAGACAGTGAAACAACTGAAAGGTAATATACCTAAACAGCCACAAAGACCCATCCCAGCCCCTAGAACTAATATCCCCAACCAGTCGCAAAGACCCATTCCAGCCCCCAGAACTAATATTCAAAGACCTATTCCAGCCCCCAGAACTAATATTAAAAGACCTATTCCAGAACCCAGAAAATCGCTGTTTAAATCATTAAAAGATTTATTAGGAATAGATAACAATTCAGTTAGGAAAGTTATTAAAAAAATTTTCAGACTTGATTATATCTTATGTTCCAGAACCTATCAAAAATAGTGTAAAACGTGCATTTAATGAACTTTATGATTTCACAACAAAAGAAGAAGATTATTTCACTGCAGAAGAAGAAGAAGAAGAAGAAGATTTCACTCCAAAAGAACATCAAACAGCGTTGAAGGGGTATCTGAAAACATACAGGATAGATGGACAGAAAGGGTATGACCCCAAGACGTTCATCACTAATATCAAACCAAAAGTTATGGATCTCATTAATCAGCAAAAGAAGCCTATCAAAACCAAGCTCATCTTTACCTGTAAGTTCATAAAAGAGAACCCAGCCACTAGCGAGATTGATGAAAACTCAGGTTACTTTCCTTCGACCGTAGAAACGATTACTGAATCAACCGATTTCTCTGACTTGTTCAATACAATGACAAATCACCAACTAGAATTGATTGAGAAGTTTCAAAATCAAGGCTCTGGATGGCAGTTTGATCAAGTGGAATACTTTGATATCAACATCGACCCCTTTGAACCTCTTTCTGGAAGTTCCTATATTCCACTACCATCAAAATTAGCATCCAAGAAGGCAATTATCAACGTTAAGAATGAGAAGGATCATGAGTGTTTTAAGTGGGCGGTAACTTCAGCTGTATATACACAAGATGTTCATCCAGAGAGACTAAATAAAGAAATGATAGAAAACTCAAACAATTTTGACTGGTCAGGAATAGAGTTCCCAGTTTCACTAAAACAGATTGATAAGTTCGAAAAGCAAAACCCCTATGCGATTAACGTCTACGGATATGAAGGTGATGTATACCCTATAAAAATAAGTAAGAAACGAGGAGGTCATGTGATTAACTTACTTCTCATATCAAACGATGAAACAAATCACTACTGCTGGATAAAGAATATGAGTAAACTTTTATCCTCTCAAGTCAATAATCACCAACACGTACGCACATTTTGCTATAGATGCCTCAACTCATTCCAGTCAAAGACCTCATTAGAAAAACATCTCGAATACTGCACCACAAAAGAAGAAGTTAAGATTGAAATGCCTTTAGATAAAGATGGAAATCCCCTCCATACTTACTTTAAAAATTATAACAGAAAAATGCGAGTCCCCTTTGTTGTCTATGCCGACTTTGAGAGCTCTACAGAGAAAATACACACCTGCTCTCCAGATGAAAGTAGAAGCTTTACTAAACAATACCAGAAGCACAAAGCATCAGGCTACTGCTATCTTATCAAGTGCTTTGACGATAACATATTTCCACCCAAGCTTGTACGATACACTGCTGAATCCCCAGACGAAGATATCCCACAGATGTTTGTAGATAATTTAGAGTCAGATATTAAGAAAATTTACAATAAGTTCAAGTTTTCTAAGAAAGTTAAGATGACTCAGAGGGATAAAATCGACTATAAAAATGCTACTCACTGCCACATCTGTGAGGGTGAATTAGGAGTAGATAAGGTATTAGACCACTGTCACCTTACAGGAAAGTATAGAGGCGCAGCTCATAACGAATGCAACTTAAAGTATAAAATTCCAAAGTTCTTCCCAGTAATCTTTCATAATCTATCTGGATATGATTCACATCTATTTATCAAAAACCTTGGTACATCAAAAGGTAAAATAAACTGTATACCTAATAATGAGGAAAAGTATATTTCTTTCACAAAACAGATTGTAGTTGACACCTTTACAAACAAAGAAGGTAAGCAGGTTGATGTGAAGCGAGACATAAGATTCATCGATTCATTTAAATTTATGGCAACCAGCCTTGAAAGCTTAGTAAATAATCTACCAAAAGAGGCTTTCAAAAACCTTATGAGCTACTATGAGGGTGAGCAATTAGAGCTATTGTTGAGAAAGGGTGTTTTCCCATACGACTGGTTTGACAGCTTCGATAAACTATCAAGTACACAATTACCACCTAAAGAAGCGTTCTACTCAAAGCTTAACGACACAGACATAACAGAAGACAACTACCAACATGCTAAAAAGGTGTGGGGGAGCTTTGATATGAAAACAATGAGGGATTACCACGACCTATATCTTGAGTCAGATGTACTCCTGTTAGCTGATGTCTTTGAGAACTTTAGAGATATTTGCAGTGAAAACTATGGATTGGACCCTGCTTGGTATTACACAGCACCCGGACTAGCTTGGGATGCAGCGTTAAAGTTAACTAAAGTGGAGTTGGAGCTGCTAACTGATCCTGACATGCTACTTATGGTTGAGAAAGGAATTAGAGGTGGTGTATCTATGATCTCTACTAGATATGGTAAAGCTAACAATCCGTACATGACCAACTTTGATTCTAACTTACCCACAAAGTATATCAAATATCTCGACGCAAACAACTTATACGGCGGGGGAATGAGTAAACCACTACCTACTCACGGTATTAGATGGATGACTAACAAAGAGCTTACAAACTGGAAAAATCTCCCATGCATACTCGAGGTTGATTTGGTATATCCTCAACGACTTCACGACTTGCATAACGACTATCCGCTAGCTCCAGAGAGACTTATAGTTAATAAGGTTGAGAAATTGATCCCAAACCTCAACGACAAGGTAAAGTATGTAGTTCACCACGAGACGTTGAAAGTTTACGAAAGTCTAGGACTAAAAGTCACCAAGATTCACAGGGGTATTACATTCGAAGAGTCTGCATGGTTAAAACCTTACATCAACTTGAATACCAACCTAAGGGCGAAAGCAGCCAACGACTTTGAGAAAGATTTCTTCAAGCTTATGAATAACTCTGTCTTTGGGAAAACCATGGAAAACATTAGAAACAGGGTGGATGTACGATTGGTTACTAATGAAAAAGATGCGAAAAAATTAATATCAAAGCCAAACTATAAGCACCGTACCATCTTTTGTGAGAATCTAGCGGCCATCCACATGAAGAAAACAAAGTTAGTCTTCGATAAACCTGTTTACTTAGGAATGTCCATTCTGGATCTAAGTAAAACATTAATGTATGATTTTCACTACAATTACATCAAGCCTAAATATGGTGAAAGGGGTAAATTGTTGTTCACAGATACGGACAGTCTTGCCTATGAGATAGAAACAGATGATTTCTACAAGGATATTAGCAAAGACGTAAAAGACCTGTTTGATACCAGCAACTATCCCAAAGATCATCCATCGGGTATCGAGACAGGTGTGAACAAGAAAATCATCGGCATGTTTAAAGATGAGGCTGGTGGTAAACAGATAACCGAATTTGTAGGTCTACGAGCCAAACTCTACTCCTACAGGATGGATGAAGGTACAGAAGAAAAGAAATGTAAGGGAATGAAGAAGTCAGTCGTCAAGAAAACCATCAGTTTCGATAACTACAAGGATTGTCTATTCAATAAAGAACCACAGATGAGGCAGATGAATGTAATCAGAAGTCACAAGCATGATGTTTACACTGAAACGGTTAATAGGATAGCCTTATCACCATTTGATGACAAGAGACAAATTTGTGAAGATGGTATAAATACTTACGCCTACGGACATTATCGTTTCAACACAAAATTAGGTGGCAGCTCAGTATCTTCTGGTACAAATTGAAGCTCTTCCCTCACAAAACTACGCCTCGGTCCATCTAGTAAATAATACAAAACTGGCTGATTAGGTGAAACAACACTACTAGAAAGATTGTAAACCTGAATACTCCAGATAGGATCCGTAGCACGCCTTCGTTCTCCACCTTCATCTTCTCCAGGAGCAAGTAAGTATCTAACTTTAACACCAGGTGGTAGTCTCACCTCATCATGTCCAACAACTCGACTATAATTTGGAGGATCAATATCAACCTCTTTCAATCTAATAGCTTTATCAGGCTCTTTACCAGTTATTCTCGTTGGTACACTATTCAGAGTTTTCAAAATAGCCGGCAATCGTTTCACCCATACTCTAGACCTATCATCACTAATCATTTCTTGAGCATATTGATGACTAAATAGTTTTTCTGATAATGTTCTATTTGCTCTTTCAACAAATGCTTGAGCTCTATGGTTTCCAGCTTCAGACCGTTGTATGGTTACATTATGTTTTTTCATAAGTTTTGTTACATCTCCCATGAATTCTTTACCAGGATCGACAATTAATGTTTTAGGATATTTTAACTTTCTGGAGTATATTTTTGTTAAAGCTTTGGATACCTCATTACTTTCTTTTGAGGTTAGTGGTTCTGCATCTTTGTATCTCGAGGCAATATCAATAACAACCAGAGCATATCGATATGTCTTTCTTCCAACTTTATCATGTGGTAAAAATAATAGATCTGCTTGATGAATCTGATTAGGCTTTTCCACATTCCAGTGCGGTCTAGGGATATACTTTGGAGCTGGTAGATAGATTTGCCACAGCGCCTGTTTCTCAAGCCATCTTTTAGCCTCAGCTTCACTAACTTTTGCTTTCTCAGCTAATTTAGGAATGGCAGAATACCCTTTCCAATATCCATAAGTTGAATAGTATATTTTTGATAGCATGTTTTCGTTACTAATTTAAAGAATATTATGTCTATCTTTAAAATAAAACATGTCACAAGCTATATCTGAAGAAATTAACCCAAACAGGATTCCACTAGAGCCTCTCGGTTTGAAAGCGGAATCGTCACTGAATCGAATTACACTCAATCCCTCATCCGCTAATCCTGAAGAAACACTACATATAAATATTCCACAACTTTCTCAGAATGTAGTGATTGTCCCAGGAAGTGTATCTCTACTATTTGACTTGACTGTTGATGGTCATGCTAACAACACCCTTGTGAATAACGTAGGCAGTAACCTTGTATCCAGACTCAGGGTTCTTTTTGGTGGAGAAACACTACAGGATACTCAAAGATACGATCTCTTTCAAACCTACCATGACTTATACTTAACAGCTGAAGATCGCCAGAATGGAATAAAACAAGGTATTTCTTCTGAAAACATGAGGAAGCTTAGGACAAATGCGGGTGATAAGGTAACCTCAGGAAATGATAAGGAAGTAGCTCTTGCAGCAATATACAACACCAAGTACCGTATCCCACTCAACCATCCTATTCTCAGCAAGCATGGGGTTTTCTATCCAAAGGCGTTACCTCATTCACTAATCTTTGAGATTACACTGGCCCCAGTTTCAGATATTGTTGTTTATTCTGACAAGACAAAGACTCCAACTTACAAAATCGAAAACCTCGAGTTGGAATATGCTTGTATCTCAAGTGAATACTTAGCTAGTGAGGCTCAGTCAGCTTATCAGGTTGGTAAAGTATTCTTTTACGAGAATGTACTTCTCCACAAAACTTTTACCATCTCCAAACCTAATGACAGTTACATAAACGAGTACATTAATATACCTAGGAGATCAATGAAAGGTATATTGTGCTTGTTCACAGAGAGATACGTCGGAGGAGCACGAGACTCTGTAAAGTTTGTAAATCCAAATATCACATCAATCGACATTAACGTTGACGGCATGCCAAACCGTATCTACTCCAAGGGAATGAAACCGTCAGACTTCTGGGATTCGGTAATGAAACGTTTCGGTAAAGAGGGTGTCAAGCTAAATGATTTTTATGTCGACAAGTTTGCTCTACGGATTGACTTGAGAACTCACCCTGACAATAGTATTCATGGAGGAGGTATGGCCTTGAACAACACACGAGATGGAGTAAAACTTGAAATGAAACGAAAAGTTGGAGGAACAGGAAATATAACCTGTCACATGTTTGTGGTAGCCGACGCGTTGATGGAGATCATGAATTCAAACTTAAGATCAATTATGTATTAGTTAAAAGATGGAAGAACTGAGAGAAAAAGTTCCTTTTCATTGCATTATAACAGGTCCAACAAATTGTGGAAAGACAAAGTACCTCACGGATCAGCTACGAGGACCCTTCAAAAAAGTGTTTGAATACATTGTTATCATATGTCCGACTTATGCTAAAAATAAAACCTATCATAAATTTGCTCACGGAGATAAACGTTTCTTGGTATTATCACCAGATGCTAGTAACAGTGATGAGATTAACGAGTTATTAACTGATTGTCAAACTTTGTTCTCTGGTACAAATACACTAATAATTTTAGACGACTGTGCTGTATCGAAAGATCTAAAGAAATGCTCGAACAAGTTTATAGATCTAGCATTCTCTGGAAGGCATCATGGATTATCAGTGTGGGTATTGACACAACAATTAACATCCATAGCAAAACCATTCCGTGAAAATGTAGCTTGTGTGGTTACATTCCATAATCCATCACAAAAAGGTATGAAGATGCTTTTCGAAGATTATGGAGGTGATTTAGAAGCGGAAACTCGTAAAAAGTTTGTAGAACTACTGAAAACTGAAAAATATTCGAGACTCTGTTTGTGTTTACGTTATCCATTCCAATGTTATTTAGAGATTCCCGCGGTGATTTAAAAGAATCTATGTATTATTACAAAATTAAAAGATGACAAGCGTTGAAGATTGTATGGAAGATTGTATTGAAGAACCTAAAGATGATGAGGTTGAAATCAAACAAGAATCACTAGCTATTCTAGCATCTCTTGGGACTACAAAGGAATATTTAGGTGTTGAGATGAGTCTAGGTGATATCAAGAAACTCACAGCAAAAGATGTTGAAAAATATTATAATCGCTATCAGGCAGTATTAGGCAAGCAAGTTAGTAGTGGATTAGTAGAGTCAGCTCTTGAAGCAGCGTCTAATATCATTTCTTACGTGGTTCCTGTAGATGACACTGAAGCGCTCAGCAAAGACTTACAGAACGATGAGTTGGTTAAGCGTGAACTGACAAACTTTATAGGTCTCTTGGTATTAAAAGGTGGAAGATTGATAGCACTTGCTAGTGGACTATTCCAGGTTGCTAAGCACATTAGAATCAACAAAACTGAGCAGACTAATGAGCAGACTACTGAGAACAACTGATTTAAAGATTCTTTACTATGGGAAATAAATAATCATGTCTGATGAAGTTGTTGAACAAATTACAATAGATCCCCCTCCTCCTAAAAATAAGAAAGCTGTTAAAGAGAAAGATCCTAAAAAGGTTGCCGCCGGTAAGAAACTAGCAGAATATAACAAAAGAGCCAAAGAAGCGTTAGCTAGGGAAATGAAATGTGAGGCGGAGACTAACCAGGAAGAAAATATAAATGCAGAGAGCGAACCTAAAGCATGGATTCCAGAGCTATCTTTTACTACTGTGTTATCTCTTGTTGGAATAGGGTTTACCGCAGTTGACATGTTTATGAGGTACTACAAAAACAGAAAACCACCAACCCAATCACCACCCTCAAATATTCCTACCCAACCCACCAAACCTATACCTCAACCAACTCCGAAAATAGTAATGCTATGAGGAAAGTAGTTTAAAGATTTTCTATACCCACAATAAAATCATGTCAACTGAAAACAAACTTGTGAAAACTGTTACCGATTCAGCCGTCATTATCGGATTGGCTGCTGGAGTTGGATACGTAGCTAAAAAGGCTATGAAAGAATCATTCATCAACGATCCCTCCTCAAGTATTACAAACTATGCTAAATGGGTCGCTGTCCTGTCAGGTAGTATGTACCTAAAAACTTATTTAGAAGATCAAAAGATTTTGCCGACTTAAAGATTTTACATATTGATCAATAAATGGCGACAATAGCAATGATGATTGGTGGAGCTATTTTGAATGCGACTACGTTCGTTGGTGGGTCATATCTTGCAAAATATCTCTCAGGTGATAACACAGATGCGGAGCGAATACGACACGACAAGGCAATAGAAAAATATCAAAAAGATTATGCTACATACCAGGAAAAGAGACAGAAACTCATTGATTGGTACTCTCAACAGAAGGATGCTAAACACCGGGCTTCACAAAATATTTCTAATACCGATGAAGCTTTGAAATTGTATAGTCAGACACATGAACCAAAATTCTCTGATTGTTATAGACCTAGCAGCAATCAAAAGATGGGAGAGATGGCATATGTGGGTGGTGGTATGCTAGCATTGGGTTATATAGCTAGTAAATTATTTTAGGTAAGTGTGTGACCAGTTTAAAGATTTCTTACAGACAAGTAAAAAATCATGGCTGAATACCAAGAAATACCAGACAAAGAAAATCCTTTTGAACCAGATGATCTAGGTGATGATGATGGTGATACCACAAATTATGGCGCCCCATTAAACACATTTTCATCCACCACTAATCTAATTGACCTTGATGAGGAGGAGGAAACTTCATTTGGTGGTGGAACTCATACCTTGTTAGCGAAAAATGTGGAAGGGATGGAAATTGATCAAGATGAAGCTTGGGTTAGAATTCGCAACAAATATCCTAAAGTTAATCCTGCTAAATCTTCATTTACAGCTAGTCTAGATGAATATGATCGGGTGGTTGTTCGACTAAAAAGACTAGGAGGTAAGAGCTACCCTTTGTTCAGACCGGATGGTGAAGTGAATGATAAGTTACCCAAAAATATAACGCAGAGTCTTGGTCCTACTGCTGAAGAAGTTGAGGAAGCTAATAATGTTGAGATAACTAAGAAAAAAGGTTTGGTTACTAAACTCAAGGAGAAGCTAAAATTCCAAAGAGATAAGCCGCTGAAGACCCCAGAGGAAAGTAGCCAAATTGAAACTCTAGAGAGAGAAATTGCTGATCAAGAACAAGAGATAGCCAAATTGAAGGAGGATAATGAGCAAATCCAGGAACGAATGTCATTACGGGATCGTGTGAAGGCCATCTTCAAAAAGTACGGTTTTACAGTCTTTGCCGTTGTGAGTGCTGTAGGTGTGGTCATTGGTGTTATCGTTTCTAATCTTTCTAAAGGTCTAACCAAATTGGGTAAAGTTGTTGGTAATGGGTTGAAAGCGATTGGTAAGAAACTCGGTGAAATATTACCTGGAATGGTTGGAGCTATCGTAAGCTTTCTGTTCAAGACTGCCGGTGAGGTTATTGGATTCTTGGGTAAGAACGCTTGGCTGTTGATAGTGGCTGTGGTTCTATACCTTGTGGAACAATTTAAAAAGAAGAGACGATAAGTAAAAAAAAATAATGAATGAGACAACGTTTCTATCTATCACTATGCTAACTCCTGAAACAAGAATTTATCTGGATCCACCCTTAACCAATGTAAAAGAGATACAAAATGCAAGTTTAGTTTACATTTCTAAAGCAACGTATAGAAATCCTATGTACTTAATGTGTGATCTTATAGAGCCAAAGTCTTCATATTCCAATTGTTGTATGCCTATCGGTGAAAATGTAGAAATTAAACCCTCACAATTACTAGCTGTTATTCCATCTCAAGAGCATCCTTGTTTAAGAATTCCACAAACCAAAAATCCAGTCAACTACTTTACTTTATGGATTTTAGATGAAAAGGGAAGAAAGGCTGACTTGAATAACGAACCTGTTCGAATTTATTTAAAGATTTCATGTTGATTTGTAAAATATGGAAGACTACAATAGAATTTATCCACAAGTGCCTCTGAACGGGGACCAAAATAATTTCAGACTTCAAAAATCGTGTGAAGTAGTACATAATCTTCAGAAGGAAATTAGACATTATGAGGATGTTAGGAAAAAATACAATAGAGCGAGGGGGATATTTACAAAAATCAGTGTTGGCAGTGGGGTGGTTTCAGTTATCCTATCTGCAAGTGGACTGGGAACCTCTCTTACTGGTTTTGGTGCTGTTGTTGGTATACCGTTGGGAGCGGTTGGTGGTCTTTGTGGTGGTATTTCGGTCGGATTCGGTGCGGCTTCTAAACGACTTTCACATAAAGTTAGTAAACACGAACAGACAGTTTCTCTAGCAAAAGCAAAAGTAAACACCATTCACGACTTGGTTTCAAAGGCACTTAAAGATAACGCCATCTCCGACCAAGAATTTTCGCTAATTTTAGCAGAGGTGGACAAGTTTGAAAAACTAAAACTAGAAATCCGTCAAAAAAACCGGAAAGATACAGAAAAAAACTTAAATATGTCTCAGATAAGGACAGAGGTTCGTGCGGAAATTTTAAAGGAGTTAACCGGTCCCGAACGTTGAAATTTTCATTTGAGCGAACTCCTGTAGGATGGAATTATGAGGTTGGTATTAGAAAAGAACGGTGTTGATTTAAAAACATCTTATTCTAAACATAAATAATAAAAATGTTACTCAATGATTTCAGAAATAGGTATCCAAAGGCTGATCACAGTCAATTCGTATTTGTAGCTGATCAATATGGTGGTTACATTAGGTGGAAAGTTAATGGGACAACAATCATGTCTTATGATGACCCCACTGGAAAAACATGGACTGAAGACCTATCACCCCGTTTGAAAAGACTGCTATGGAAAGATTTAGGATTGGATTATGATGCATTGAGTTCATTCCCCAAGAGTTTAACTATGACCAAACGATATTACCCAATACCTGCCATTGATTTTGATGACTTCACAAGTAATATCACAAACATGCTGACCTCATTAGATATATACGTGTCAAATACGAAAAAATTCACCGCCAAGATGCGTAACGTATTTACATCCCAAGTTGTGACTTTCAAGTTTGGTAAACAGAGTCGAAAATGGTTGAATGCCCCCGATATGAATTATTGGCCTCAACAGCTGAACTTTGCAGTGTGGTGTGCGACCTCTGGATGTGGAATAAGTCCTTTCGAGAGTCTCAACTATCCAAAAGTCGTTAGTAGCTTCATTAAGTTTCATATATATTTCACTATAAGACGAATACTGTATGAATTGAGTCTTCCCCTACCTGATGAGCAACCCTTTGTAATAAACAACAACCCTTACAGCAAAGTCGCTTATCAACGATTGTGTGCTGAATTTGGAATCTCAAAAAACTCTGACTTTAGATGGAAAGGTGGAAGAAATGGGGGTTTAGGAGATATATTCATAGATTATGGTGCTGGATATCATGGAGCTGGTGGTGGATATCAAAATGTACATATGGTAAGGAAATATGATGTTGAAGCTGATCAGTGGCCTGGTGAAGGTGGTAAATTTGCTGATGATGGAGGTAAGAAGGAAAAGGGTGACCTAATCTCATTTATCCGTAATGATGACTTTGCTGATTACAAATATGCCTGGTTTATCCCAACAAGTGGCTATGGACTCACTAAAGCCGGTCTTGGTAGATTGAATCGATCTGCTGAAGCCTTTGTTTACTGCATATTGGGGGCGCAAGTTAACACTAGAAACTCGATTTACGGTAGTGGTGGTGGAGCGATCGAGACTCAACAAGAATTCTTAGCCCTGTTTGAGAGTAGTGTGATCGAGAATGACATTTCTAGTTCGATCCAAAGATATCAATTAGCTGTACAGGAAGCGAAATTACGGCTTGATTTAGCTATTGTTCCTGGTGTATGGCTAATGCCTAGTAATATGATAATCAATACAGAGAGTGTGACTGGTTTTAATAACAAACTTATGAAAGCTACTAGTGATATGAGTTTTGGAGTAAATAATTCCATAAACACTGAATCAAAACAGATTGGAATAAATCATAACATGGGATCTTCAAAGTTAAAGTTACCTCATAGAACTGAAACGAAACCAAAACCCTCAACGAAAACAGACTCAACGCAAACAGACTCAATGCGACCAGACTCAACGCAACATGAAAAGAATATATTAGCATTTATAGTTGCAGCTGGTGGATTAGCGTGGTATCTATTTCGGTAGTTCACGAGTATTTCACATGATTATGATTGTGTGTAAATTAGTGCCCACGTGGATAACAATAGATTACATACTTTTACGACATAGCAACAAGCAAGTTGAAAAGTAGATTTGAAGTTTACTTTTTAAAGGCTGGTTTCTAACGTCGCTCAGGAATGTTATTACGTCAATGTAAATTCTATAGATGAGTCACAAGGTAAATTTTGTTATGTAACACTTACTTGCGTTATATAACCTATTGTTTTTGTTGTGTCTCTTGTGTCTCTTGTGTTGTGTGACACTCTTTACATCTCGTCTGTCTGTTGTGTTCGCATATTTGAGATCCTCCGCACTCTTTACAGTAAGCCTTTCTTCTTCCATGAATACATATTTGAGACCCTACACACTCTTTACAGCAAGACTTATTTCTTCCATGAATACATATTTGAGATCCTCCACACTCTTTACAGTAAGCCTTATTTCTTCCCTGAATACATATTTGAGATCCTCCACACTCTTTACAGTAAGACTTATTTCTTCCATGAATACATATTTGAGATCCTCCACACTCTTTACAGTAAGCCTTATTTCTTCCATGAATACATATTTGAGATCCTCCACACTCTTTACAGTAAGCCTTATTTCTTCCATGAATACATATTCCTTTCCCGTTGCAGTCTTTACATATCCCCTTCTGTCTTTTGTGTTCGCATATTTGAGACCCTCCACAATCCTTACAATACCATCTTTGTCTTCCATGAATACATATTCCTTTCCCGTTGCAGTCTTTACATCGCGCCTTATTTCTTCCATGAATACATATTCCTTTCCCGTTGCAGTCTTTACATAGCGCCTTCTGTCTGTTGTGTTCGCATATTTGAGAACCTCCACAATCCTTACAATACCATCTTTGTCTTCCATGAATACATATTCCTTTCCCGTTGCATTCTTTACATATATACCTCACCCGTTTATGCTCACAAAGACTAGATCCGTCGTTGCATTCTCTACATCGGTCTTTCCTTCGATTATGAGGACATATTTGAGATCCTCCACAATCCTTACAATAATATTTATACTTTCCATGAATACACTTATACTTATTAGTCTCAGGTATCGGTTCATGTGAGGGGGTAGGCTCAGGTGTTTCCATATTACCCAGCTCTTCGATTAGTTTAGCTTTATTCAGTTTATAATATCCTTTAATACCCTGATCTTTGGCAAGGACTTTCAATTGTTTCACTGTTTGCTTCTCCATATTATTTTATATATATACATCTCTTTAAGCCATTAATTTAATTTTTTTGGTGAGGAGGAGGAGGAGGAGGAGGATTGCGCCAGATACTTTATTAACAATTTTTTTATTTTTTTTTTTTAATTTTGCGCAAGTCTTATTAACCATTTTTTATATATTTTTTAAAATTTGTCCCAGGATCGGCCTATTATCACTACTGCTGCCCTTTGAGGGAGAGGGTAATCCCCGGACCTTTTCTGTATGTGACGTAATTTTTGAGTTATGCAATACGGCTAAAACAACCAATAGTAATGGTAACACCGATTTTCAGAGGCTCGCGAATGATTCACTCATGTGTCACTGGTGTTAAACCTGAGGAATTAAGGTAACATGCAAACAAATTTGATTTCAAAGGCAGGAAATAGGCTTGTGTTTTCTTTTTACCCGTTTTTATCCCGGGACCCGGAAACGTTGTCGAAAAGAAGCTCCATAATGCGCGAAAGGAAAAAGAACAAGGCAAAAATCAAGCCGTATTGACCGAGCAAGCTTGGCCTAATGCAACAAAAGCAAAAAGTTCCTTCTTTTCTGGGAGCACACAGAAAATCACGAGTTTGGGCAGCCAATCAGAGTGCAGGATTTGGGTCATATTGCCTGCTCGCCAAAACAGGTATACATAATGAGATAAAAAGCAATATGGGTTATTGACCAAGCGTGAGGTCAAGATGGCTGGATATTGGCTAAGTTCTTTTTTTTTTTTGCATTTTTCTATTGCTAAAATTCCCTTTACAAATCCTTACATCATTATGAGCTACAACCCTGCACAGTATACCCACTCATGGGCGAAGCTTCGCAGTAACACGAATATTTTCCGAACGCTCACACAGCTGTCGACGCAACTCGGGACTCGTCAGATCACGTGGCAAAATAAACCTTCACAGCATACGAAAAATGGCGGTAGTTTATTGTGTCTGATTCATCGGTTTTATTGAGATATCTAATCATTACTTGCGATACAAGGACACCTGGATACCGAGAACCTCTCCTTCTTTAACAATGACAGCCAGGCTTATGACTGAGTCGAAGACTTTAAAATGACCGACAACGAAAACACTTCGTCAAAGGTTACCTTCCGATCCTTTACTCTGCAAAATGTAACCTGTGCCGAAGAAGAAATAAATGCTCTTGAAAGCCTGAAAGAAACGGTGGTTTCTAGTGGAAACGAAACGCTGAAAGGTGAGGACGACTGCGAAAAAGAATGGCTCCGGAAGGGACTCGGAGAAACTGTAAATCCTTTCCCTACAAAATCACCTGAAAGTTTGTTACCTTTGGAAGATGAGTTAAACAACTTCACCTTTTATCTGTTTGAGCGGCGGTTTGGTTGGTCTGAATGTACTGCAAACTTGGAAGAGCTTGAAGAAGATAAATTGGAACGTAGGGGATCTTCTGCTTCTCTTCGGATTCAAGATAACTCGAAGTTTAAGGCGAAATTAAACGAGTTACTTGACGAGTTCCTCAAATGGTACGTGAGATATGTTTACAGTTTTATGCACAAGATTTACAGCAAAAATTTTGTCGATGTTGAGGATAGTAGACTCACAAAGTCTTGAGAAAAATATACAGCTCTTAATTTTAATTTGTAGTAAAGTGTTCTTCAGAAAATTCTGAAAACCTTTGACTGTGACGCTCAGTCAAATGAAATAGACTTTGAGTCAAGCTTCACTGGAAACTATTCGTGAATTCAACAAAAATAGTAATCTCGAAATTATTTTTTCAAGAGACATATTACAAGGAAATCTTGCAGCTATTACAAATAATTAACTGAATTTCTTAGTATACATGTACACCTTAAACCGCTTTCTAATTGTGCAGAAGTTGCGTTTCGGATTCTATATTATTTTACCTCGTTTGTTTTGTGATAAATTTACTATACTTTTCTAGAGTTTATATATCACCCTTTTGCACCATTCATCATTGTTTTTAAAAGCTTCAAGTGTTCACTCGAAGTTTAGGTTATTAATGACTTGCTCCGGTTTGAGCCTGATACTTTGGAAAATTAATTTTTTTGGTGTATGAATCTGCTACCCAAAAACGGGCCCAATATCAACTGAGGAATCGAGCGGATACCAATATTACAAATTTAAGTATTGTTGATTTGACCATGCAAATTTGAATGATCGCTTTTGGTAGAAAACAGAAGTAAGGTGATAACATAGCAGATAAATTGACAAAAAGGCATTTTTTATTTAGTTTTTAACAATATTTTTCAAATTCCATTACAAATTGATTACCACTCACTATATAGAAAATGTTTATTTTCATTTATTAGCAGCATGCAGAGATAATTATCTTTCTCAAATAATGTAAAAGTTGATAATGTATTAAAACATTCTGGTCCCAGTTTATGGAATTAGCCAATTTGCATGCACCAGGAATATGACAAGTAAAGCTTTAACCTCAATGCTGGATTAGCATTATATCACTTAAAAAGTTATTTGTACAGTTTTTTGAGGTATAATAATATGCTTAATGTCAACTCTTGAAGGGGACAGTTTGTTTTCATCCATTTACTGCATTTATCTTTTAATGTATAATAATAATAATAATATTAATAATAATAATAATGATGAAATTTACAAAAGTCTCAGGTCTTATAGCTCAGGTACAGTGCCTTACTAATTTGGGAGACTGTACTGTACGTGTATATATCTAAAAGTCTAAATTTACATCAAAACTCTAAATTTAAAACTCTAAATTCTAGTTCTAACAACAACTAACTCTTACAAAGGACACAGGCGTCACATGAGTCATTTTTTACGGTGACTGATTGTAGGTGCTCATCTTAGCTCCTGGTTAATTTTGGACCAAAGAAGTGGCCATATAGAAAAATGAAGAGCCACTAATTATGTGGAAATGTTTTCAATAAAGGTCATTATTATTATTACTATTATTAGTCATACAAACTATAATTTTAAAAACACAGAATTCAGAGAGGAAAGCTTCAACACTACAAAATATGGCAAACATTTCCACATAATTAGTGGCTCTTCATTTTTCAATATGCTAAAATACTAAAACTATACTAGCCTAACTAATTAGATATGTGTAAAACGACTTATATTTACAACTAGATAATAAAAATGCAAAACTGGTAGTCATACTTAGATGCTTAAAAATGCTATTAAGCAAGCTATTGCTTAACACTTCTGCAGAAAGTGACTAATGTTGAATAGTTCTGTTACTGAGCTAGGCAACATGCCATGCTTTATTTTGAACTTATAATATAGCTGTGTTGTTACGTGTGCTCTGATTGGTCAAAAACCTATGTTTTATCAGAGTATAAAACATAGAAAAAGCGTGTTTTATTGTTTTTCGCCACATTACCTCTACTCAACAATTCTGTAAGAGACGGCGAAAAACATTTTCTTTGAAGAAATTCATGATGGAGTTCTCTGTGAAGCAGCATAAAGTTTTGAAGCTGAGAATAATAAGACAAATAAAGAAGAAGAAGCGAAAACAGTCGAGAAGGTGGTATTAAATGGCGTCGGTTTGTTGATCTGTGTGCTTTTTTAACTCGTGGATACGCGAAGCGTATTTGCGAGTTTTTGTGGGGACTTCGATATGCAAATTGTCACTCACTCACTCACTCACTCACTCCAGTGTAGACACACTTCGTAATTAGTCGGATAGAACTCGGGGGCACCGATATGAAGACGACAATTGTCGTGACCGAAGTCACGGAAGTCTGTTGATGAAAGTTCACGCTGAAAGTGTATCGTACCGTTGCCAGAGTTTGTAATGATTTTGTAGCTTAAGAGGACGATTAGCGAGGCCCTGTTAGGGGTAAATTTCGACAAGCGACGTGGCCTTGAAACGGCGACATAAAGGACCTGAAATGGCGACGAACGACGAGCCGCTCACGGGAAATTACGACAGCGACCTTCGACCTTCCGAAATTGCGACGTGAAAAGGTTTGAAACTCAGACGCGCGACATAAACAACCTCACTAACAGGGCCTCATTAGCGGTCTTACTAAAATCAAAAGGAGTTTAAATGTTTCCAGTTAGGACAATGACCAACTTGGAGACTGAATTTCGTGAGCCTTTTACTCGGCCAGGCGCTAAACGTGAACAGATGATAACTATTCGCTTTTCCGACATCGACCGCCATCGACCGCCCCCAAGATTACAAGCAGTATATGAATTTCAGTTGGCTCGAAAGTGATCTGAAGATGAGAAAATCTCTTGCTAATGTAGTAAGCTTTGATGAGAACTCATAGAGCGAAATTAGCACTTGAATGAGAATTTATTTGAGCGAAATGAGTACTCGTTATTGAACGAAACTACTACTGAAAACAGAATAAATTGACGAATCCATGATGTGAAACCGAAGAACTTCTGCGGCCAACCTGGATAAGAAACATCGCATGGAGGACTTTTCTACTGATTTAAGTGTTAGTACTAACAGGAATGGAGTTGGAAAAGTATTGGGACGGTCAAGAAGTATGTCAACGCTTACCATTAAATATAGAGGCGCATGCCGTGACGGAGAACCAGGGTTCGAAAAGAGTAAGTCATGTAGAAAATGTATTAAGCGTTATATTATATACAATACACCACAAGCCGTTACAATGAAACGTTTTCTGTCTATTGATTTCCGAATTTACCTTGAAGTGAACTAGATTGTGTTGAAGTAGACATGTTGGAAAAATAGGCTTACCTGTTTTGCTTACTGTTGTGTGACTCATCATGTTTACATTGTAAAAACAAGAAGTTATAAGGATAAAAACAAAGATGTATTGCTGTATTAATGATGGCAAGTGTGGTTTTTTTTAAGTGCAACACTGAATATATATACCACTGATAACCTAAAATGAGATGGTAATGTAAATAAACTAATTCAACTTGATAAAGGATTGAGAGTCTTAAGGATTTTAAGATCATCACGTCAGCTGGGCTATCCTACATGGTTTTGTTCATTATCAGCTGCAGAATCAAGGTGGATATTTCTGTTGCATACATTGAATAGACTTGTAGACAACAAAAACTATAATGATGATAAAATTGACAATGTCATGGCAACAAAATTCAGACCTTATTCAGAAGGACCCTGTTACTTTGAACACACAGACAGTGAGCAGCAGGATACCAGAACTACATTTGGTTTCGGTGCCATTTAATCCTGTACCCTTATGTTAAGTTATCAAATTTTTTAACAACTGTATGCTTGCCACCTGCCTTATAACTGATGCCTAGTGTAGTCAAATGATTGGCGTCATGTACTCACTGTATGTTTATTTCAAAAAGCTACTCAGCTCCCTGGTCACTTTTATGTTGTGATTATAGATTATTAAAATTATCTTCAAGTTCATTCAATCACAACTCTGAAAAAACACCTCATTAATTTTTAAATTATTTCTTTTTTCTCTGTTTTGTAAACATATCCACGAGTTCACCATAGTCCTACTTTGATTGTTTCTACTTGCGGCATGTAAAATTTATATCATAAAGCAAATAAAGAAGCCTATGCCGTGTATTACACTGTGATTAAAACACTTCGGGCATTTGAACACTCGAAAAATGTAGAAAACATGAGCCGCAGGCGAGTGTTTTCTACATTTCACTCGTGTTCTCAAATGCCCGTCATGTTTTATCACAGTGTAATACAGGGCTTGGGCTTCTTTATTTGTTAAATAAAAATAGCTATGTCCTGAAGCCTCCGAATGTAAAGTGTTGTCATTTTTGCTCTTCTTAGTAGGTCATACGGTGCAGACCAGTCATTGTAGACTGTCTGTAAGCCCCTTTCATTAATGCATTGCAGTTTTCACCTATCACTAGCCTTACAGAAGTGCCAAATGAGACTGCAGTATAAACAGACTTAGCCTCCAATGGGGATCCAGATGTTCATTGGGTTTAGTGGAGAAGCAACATGTGACAAACCCTATTTATAAAGCATGTCTATGTAACAGGCTAAAACAGACCCAACTAGTACATGTAGCTACAGCACTGATTCTCCTTCTGAACTTCTAGGGGAACTGATATATTGAAATTATTCTTCTAATATATAGGTATCTTGCACAGCCCAAACTAAGTGAAAAGTTGCTACAGAGCTTGAACTATGCTGTCAGCAAAGGTATGTTATGCCTTCTGGGTGTGCTGATAAATGCAGTACATATAATTTTTTGTTGCTACCTGAACTGTAAGGAGATCTTCAGAAGTTAGCCTGAGAAATGTTTTGTCTAGTGTGACTTTGAGGGTGATTACAACACTTTTGTTTATTAGAGTAACTCAATTTATTTTCGTGCAGTATAACAACTTGACAAAAAGAAAGTTGTTGTTTTTGTTCCAAAAACAGCAAATAGCTTACACTGTACTGTTACTTGTCTGCATCGCATGTAATGTTAATAGTACCTTCACAAATTAAATTGTATGTGTCTTCAGACATTGGTTGCTGAGAGCCGATGTAAGGTGCCCCCTACTTTTTGTGTTTGCATCAGTTACTTTTATGACATTTCAGGTATTTTGTGTAGCATGTCATGTGTGATGCTCAAGCTTGCGTGACATTCACTGCTACATGTAGACCACTGGACACCAGGTCCACCTCAGCCATGCAACTGCTTGCATCCTACAGCTGTGTGTCGCTGGTCCCCGCCTAAAAGCTTGCTCCATCATGAAAAAAGTTCTGTTGTTTAGTTCTTGAACTAGCTGTGACAATATACACACAATAGGGCAACACCTTATTTCAGAACAAAACTCTGTAATAATATGGCACAACACCACTCCAAGCGCCGGAGCTACACATACTTTTCTAGTTCCTCCTGTCACTAAAAGGGTCTCTTTTGTTTTGGCTTCAAGAAAGGAATTGCAAAGAAAGCAGCCATGAAATTTGAAACTTTTGCATACTTTATTTCTCAAAAACAATGCCCAAACCTGCCAAAAAAAAATTCAGAACAATGTTTATCTCCTAAAACAAAAGTTACATGCCAAATTTATGCCCTTCGTGAGCACTTTTGAGTTGACATTTTTGCCCTGAGCATTTCAGTTAGCATTGTGTCAAACACAATGCTTATTTAGATATGCATTGATGTCTTTTTTCTTTTGCAATTCACTCTTTTAGCACACAACATGCCAGTCGTAAGAAACCAGACATTTGTGCATATCATGGACTGGTTTAAGTTAGCCAGTGCAGTCAGTGGTTTTAGCGATGATCTCTTCTCACTGGTGAAGGACTTGATACTGGCAGGAATAAGTGATGTTTGGTCTGCTATCAGAAACACATGTGTGGCCAAGTTGTCAAAGTTCCTGGAGATCTTTACCCTGCATCAAGTGGAAGAATTCTACAGCAGCTTAGTGAAGGTGATGATTTTAGAAGATACATGTGCAATTTGCATTTTGTATAAAATTTTATGTTGTACGTTAAAATGAATTTCAGGTCAAAATGGTTCCAAACTAGTTCGATTTTTTTCCATTTGTTTTATATTATTAGAGGATTATGGAAATTTATCTGAAACAAAGGAAAAAAACAAAAACAAAAACAAATAAATAACACATTTCATGCACCTGTGTTTCTTTGTGTTGCAGATGTGCCAAGCAAAAGAAACTTCCTGGCAGGCAAAGGAGGGTGCAGTGATGTGTAAGTGAAATTTGTAGTTGCTTTAATATTATTATTTTATTAATACTATTATTTCCCTAAAGAGCAGCAAGGTCTCAATCTATATCTTAGAGAGGGACCTGTCTGTGGAATGTTCCACCAGCAGATTCAGTCAGAAGGCAGTATGCCTAGAAGAAGAAAGAGTTTGTTAGAGTATAAGAGTGATTTACAAGGTGATTGTTATTAAGGATTTTGACTTTGGCGACTTTACAGTACTCAACAGGTGAAATTATACTGTATCTACTAATCAGGGGTACATGTATCTTTCAGGCAAAAGCAGTACATTTCACATGCATGTACTTTTCTATAGTTTTAGTTTAGTGATCTTATTGCTGTTCTTGTTAGGTGTGTCTCTGTTATAGGTGATTTTTCACATATAAATACTAATATGCATGCAAGTTTTATTATTATTACAAGGCAATGTATAACTTGATATTGAATTTTTCTTTTTGTGTTGGGACTACAGGTATGACAGCCATAGTGTGTCAATTTTTGTGGAGCAGAGGTGGATCAGAAACCTCCAATGGATCCCAATACACTCTTAAGGTCAGTGCTTCCAATTGACAGTGCTAGTCTATATAGATGGCTGTGCTGTTAAATGATAATTATTAAATGCAAAGGAAATCCATTTGTCTTACTGTAATATTATGTACTTGTACATACATGTAATCATGTAAACTATGTATTAAATAATGATTGTGAGAATGTCTTTGATAACTCATTTTATTATAATTATTTCTCAGTTAGTATGCGTGCTAGGATTGGTTAATATAGTGGGCCATACTTCACTGTATGGCCCGCTAAAATTTGTTTTGGTTGCCAAAATGACTCCAGAGATATAATAAATATCTTACAAACCTTGTTTCCTTGGTCTGTACTGTAAGTTACAGATCCTTGTTTTTTACACTCCAATTTATGGCACAAGTGCAAACTCAGACCTCAAACTGTGTTAGTAAGAGGTATTAATCCTGTTGCTTTCTTTATGCTTTGTATTTAGTTTGGCCTTGTAAAGCTGGCAGCTTTGCCGGATTTCATCTTGCTTTCTGTTCGTTCTGTGCTTTATTCACTGCTCGCTCACCCTCAGTTGAGCATCAGAGAGCATGCCACCAAGGCACTCTCTGCAATCCTGTCCAGATGTGAATTTGAGGTATGATGTTTTCCTTGCTAACAATGGAAAGTTAAGTCAAAGAGTCAGTTGCAATTTACATTACACCTCATTAACATTTAGTAATGGTCCGGCTAAAAGGTAGGCAGGTGAACGGCAAAACTCATTAAAAAGGTTCGAACAGTTAATTCTTAACTCCATTCAAATCGCCTGATCTCATTGGCTAATACCAAAAAAATCCCGAAAAAACAATGAAAAAATTAAAAAAAACGTCATTTTTAGACCTTGTCTTTTCCATATCCTTATTTTCTCTCTCTCGACAAAATTTGGCTGTTGTTCTATGCGCCAACTAGCACCATCAAATTAACTGACATATCGCCGAGCCCTATTGTTTTTCTGCCTGCTTCTTAGCCGGACCATTACTTAAATGTAACTTAAAGAGTTGCATTTATCTACTAGAAATTATGGCCTTTCATTATATAGCTGGTTCCACAAGTGGGAAAGATGAGGTGGCTACCCAAGTGGGCATGGCCCTACCTTGCCTGCAGGGGATTTCCTGTGTTGTCCCACAAACAAAGCAAAATGGCCAATGATATAATAAATCCTTTATTGGCCAAGCTTGTTCCTTCAAGATGACTGGATATTGGCCTCATTCTGTTTTTGTGATTTTAATCGACCTAGCTCAACTACATCTCACTAAAAACACAAAGAAGAACTTGACCAATATCCAGCCATCTTGACCTTGTGCTTGATCAATAACGCATGTTTCTTAATGACTTAGGTTGCTCTGGGGTCATTTGGTGAGGTTATAAATAGGCTTTGTCGTGGAACACAGAGTGAGTCATCAGGTGGTGACAGTCAAGGCATCCATGAGGTAGGGATGAATAGACTGTATTCTGTATTATTGCTTTGAAGGTATTGTCCAGAGACCAACACATAATGGTAATTGAACTGAGTGGAGTGCAATTTGAACTGAAATCATATGCGTGATTTCAAATATCGAACAAGCACGCAGCGCGAGTTCGATTTGAAATCAGAAGTATGATGTCAGACCAAAATTGCATTACACAAAGTTCAATTACCACTTTATTACATCCAGTTTTGAAATTGCACAATATAATAGTCCTAATACTGGATTTTTGTTAGTCAAGTGCCAATATTTTATTGCAAATTTGATTGGGTTTTTTATTTTTGTGTTTATTCTCATTGGCTGAAAAAAAATGCAATTTAGAGCCTAAGGTAATGCAATTCGTTGAATAAATCACACTGCTGTGGGCCAATCAAATTGCAGGGATCACCAGTGATTTCAAAATGGATGTAATAAAACAGCAAATGGCTTTTTTGATTTTTTGAATTTCTCATGTAGGTGATTTTAACTTTTTTTTCATTGCTAGTTACCTCATCATGCTGTATTCAGACAGAATTTCAAGTTCCTCAAGGCTCATGAAGCTCAAGGTTTGCTGGGAGTGTGCCTCTTCCTGATCAAGGTATTTTATTGCATTAGTGCCTGTCATTTCTTTTGATGCTGTTTTACTTGCCAATGGGTACTTCCAAACGTTATTCTATGCTTAGTATTCTTTTATAGGGTGTTTACAATTTACATACATATACAATATTACCCTTTTTTGATGATCTATGTCTTTTTGCACCAATTTCAAAAGACGAAATTCGCGAAATTACAACACCAAATATAGCTGGAACAGACCATTTCCTTCAAACTTTAATTAAGCTTTTTCTTTTGATTTTTGTCTTCCTATTGTTTTTTAAGTAAATTAAAGGTACAATCTATTATTGTAGCTTTGTTTCATTCAAACAAGTTGGCTCATCCTTGGTCATGAGTGACGTAGAACAAAGAAAACAAAGGAGACAAAACAGTAGAGACTAGGAAAATAATAGTGAGAAAACAAAGAAAAATTCCACAGGTTTTTACACCAGGGTAATCCCACAAGCTCAAATTCCCCGACACAACTCCTCAAAGACAAAATTCCAACAGGCGACATAAGAATCTTGCCAAATAAAATGGTTCGTCCTTAAGAGTCCATTATTACTATAACTGTTACAATACAGAGAGATAAATAATTCACAGTTTGCGGTTTTTTGTTTATTGCCGCATTATTTGTACTAAAACTGGAGGGATGTTTCTCTCGGTTGAGTCGTTAAATTTCTTTTCGTGGCCCAGATTTTCATCATTCAATCAAACAAAAATTATTAACGCCAATAAGAGAAGTTATTTAAATCTTTAAAAAATAATGATCATTCTTTTTCTCTCAGGAGCTTAATAATTTATGTGATTTTCTGTTAGTTTCCTTTGCCGTCGTGAAAACAGAATATATATTTTTTTATTTTTGATCACCGCTTGCAGGACTTCGATTTATGTCGTTTTCGTCTGGACTGCTTAGTCTTGGCCATTATGTTATATCAAAAAAATATTTTTACTTTTTCTCCTTTTTGTTTGCACTTTTAATATGGCTCGACTCAAGGATTCCGCCTGCTTGGACTCGGTAAGTCGTAAGAAGTATCACTCATCTCAGTCTTCGTGAATTTTGAATTTTTAACCACGCTGTGAAACCAAGAATGACTATACATCAGTTCGCGAGCGAAATTATGGGTTCGTGATCCGAGATCACACGGGTCATGGCGTACCAAAGGAACCGATGAATTATTGTCCAGTGTGGATTCATCGGTTTCTTTGATGCGCCATGCATGATTTCGTTGACTTATAATTAGTGGATAACTACCAGAACGAAACCCGCACTACAGTCCTTTTTGGACAATTTGGTGACATTTTCAGGGCCAATTGACTTGAAGTGTTTTGGGCCTGGCAACTTGGGAAGGATAAAACAAGGGTTAAACTACAGAAGCGCTATCCTAAATCGATCGATTTTTTTGCTGCAGTTCGCTTGCAAGTTGGTCCAAAATTGCCCACTGCTGCTTGCTAGGTAACAAATGAACCATTGCATCATGTTATATTAGTTGATTATCAAGGGAGAGCCAAGAAAAAGCTGAGTAGATCAGTACGGTACTCAGAACTTTATAAATTTAGTGAAATGTTTCAGAAACATTTCCAAGTAAGGATGTGAACTAAATCCAAAGCTTGAAGCGTTTTCACGCTTTGACATGAACTTAGTGAAGCTTATTATGCATCAGTCAATTCCAGCAGTGCCCATCCCCCCCCCCGGGCAACCGCGGGGCATTTGCTCACGTTATCAGTCCCGGGGGTGGGGCATTCGCAATTTTCTCGCGGCCCGGGGGCTGGGCATTTGCGTACCCCGGGGCGACCCCCGGGCATTTGACACACGTGTTTTTGAAAGTGCCATGGATGAATTCAGCGGAAAAGACGAGGCGTTTGTCGAGCAATGGCTTGTCTTTCAGGGACTAGAAAAACTGGTCGATGTTTTTAAAGGTATGTTTTCTCAATTTTGGATGTTTCTTCATTATTTGTAAGCATATAAATATAAGCGACAAAGTGAACTATATATTTTTTTTTTAATATCACAAAAGAATCACTGACGTGAACACGACTATTTCGCATTTCGCATTCAAAACTAGCCTAGCATTTTTTAAATTCGTGAAAGTGGAGTAAAAATACTTAAGGTTTGCGAATTCAAATGATGCGATCCCGGGGGCAGGGCATTTGCCCTCATTCTTCGTCCCCACCCCGGGGCATTTAGACAGCTTCTGTGTCCCCACCCCGGGGAATTTGCCCATTTTTTAAAAAAAATGCTAATGCCCGGGGGTTAGCCCGGGGGGGGGATGGGCACTGCTGGAATTGACTGATGCATTACAGTTGACAGATTTTTAATCAGCTTTCGTTTTTTCGTCTGCCAGATTGATTGAAACGTTTGTCGCATACTGACGTGATCTCATCAATGGAGAAAGACCGTAATATCCATGGATCCTAAGGTGTATTCCATGGAGGAAGTCTCGAATCACGCAGACAGTAACTCATGTTGGATTGTCATCCAAGATGGCGTCTACGACCTGACAAAGTTCCTTGACGAGGTAAGGACTATTTTATTTATTCCATGTTTTCCGAGTCTGTCGCGTGTGTATGAGCGAGGAGACAATCCGTTTAGTTTGAAAGCACTTTTTTCTTTCCTCTTTCTTCATCTGCGAGTACTGACGAAGCTGGAGCCGATAGTTGCCAAGCACAAAAGATTCATGACTAACCGTAATGGTTTCGAGATACTGAAGCATCGAATTTTTGTAATTGGGAGCAACTTTAGAATACCCCGCCACTTCATTTACATGTGTCGGTTTCTTTTAAAGAACGAGGCATATTACAATGGCTCTATTGTTATTCATCAGTATGTTAATGAAGTGGCAGTTTATTCTATAGTTTAGCTAAAATTGGATTTGTGTAGCATCGTAAGATGAAAAGCGAAGCTGACGTCTAGAGCATTGGCCCTTCGTGAGGGCGACAAACGAAGCCACTTAAAATTCAAAAGGTTAGCTCTTCTTCTATCTCACAAGACGTGGTTGCTACAATTTACGCATTTTTAGCTTGTTTGATAAATCCATTTTTTGCATATAAAGAATGGCCGCAGAGTTGCGGTGTCTGTTTTTTTGCTTTCTCCAAACTCTTTGAGGTAATAAATTTGTCAAGTACTTTACAATATCCACAGAGAACCCAAACGCTGTATTAGTTGTACATGATCTTGAAATAAAATGTTTTTTACTTACCTGCGTTCCGGTGTCTTTTTTTGCCGCTTTGGGGGCGATTTGAATCAGAGCGAAGGTTGTTTTACACGTTGCGAGTTTCAAACGTTAACCGGTCTGTCGCAATGTTAATACTACGCTTACAATACGTCTCATATTGCCATAATGGTTTAACTATTAACTCACAACACGAAACTCACCCGCGAGAAGAGTTAATAGTTAATGGCGTTAGTAACTATAGCTAAACAATTATGGCAACTTGAGACGTATTGTAAGCGTCGTATTAACATTGCGACAGACCGGTTAACGTTTGAAACTCACAACGTGTAAAACAACCTTCGCTCTGATTCAAATCGCCCCCAAAGCGGCAAAAAAAGACACCGGAACGCAGGTAAGTAAAAAACATTTTATTTCAAGATCATGTACAACTAATACAGCGTTTGGGTTCCCTGTGCAATATCGGTCACAGTGCAGGACGCTGCTTCCGAGTTTCGAGTCTTTGACAGATTACGACTGAGTTCACCTTTCAGGCGACCGAGACAATAATATACACTTAATGTATTGTCCCGAGGGAAACAGTTAGTTTTGTTTTCCTGAGAATCATGATGTTTCCCGAGACGAAGTGCTTTGTTATACATTTAGACGTCACGCATACATCGCTAGGCTGCTAAGTTACTCCAGGATGGCGGCGTTCTGTGTCGATTTTAGTGCGAGTTTGGACAGGAATTTCACACGATTTGGAAGCACTATGAAGGCTGAAATTTTGGACATTGATCTATCTATGTGTAAACTTTCCGTTGACTAAAAGAAAACAATGTGCCATTTTCGACCCTACTTCTCCTTTATATAGCAAAAACAAACAAACAAAGACGGCACAACTGACGCGCGGGCAACAACTGCGCAATTGTATCCCGGTCGGGATACATATAAATTTGATCGGGGGCACGTGACCAAGAATCAACCAATCACAGTGCTCGTTTTGTTGAGTGAAAGTCTAGGTATATAACAATTGTGTTTGTTTTCTGTCGCATAAAACTGAATCTGAATATTGACGACCATAGTAAATCACCAACATTCACTATTTACAGAGGAGTAGAGAGCAGAAGCACTGCGTTTTTGGTTTGTTCAAGTTTGCTCAGAAAACATTTTCAAACATTTCTCTCATGCAATAGGCTGAAATTAATTTGTAGTACATTCTTATACAAATTCTTTCTTTGTTTGAGCCTCCTGTGGCTATGTCAGTGCCTTTTGTCTGGCTCGTCACGTAACGCTTCTTCCCACGTGACGCTTCTCCCCCGTGACGCTTCTCGCCACATGACACTTCTCCCCACGTGACGCTTCTCCCCACGTGACGAGCAAGACAGTGGCTACGAAAGAGATTACCACCGTCACGGTTAAATAGAAAGTGAACGCCATTGATGTGCACTTCTAAAAACGTCTTTGATGAAAGCGACTGCTAGTGGTGGTAATTCGAGAAATATCTCATCCATTGTGAGGCCTTTTTGGCACGGTTATCAGCTAATGCAAATTACCTCGATCACTCTCCGAACTAATGAATGGTTATCACTAAGGAGAATTGGTATTCAGATCAGGGGAACGATGATGTAACTTTGGAGTGGTGATAACAACAATGCCATGAATCTTCCATCTGAAAGCATCACTGAGTTGTGCTAATGTTTCTCTACGTAGCATCCCGGGGGACGCGAGATTATGCTGGAACACGCGGGTAAGTTAGTAACAGTAATTAGCGGCTCGTGCAATTTCAGCTTTTGAAAAACTCACAAGTGCAAATTAATTCCAAATTGAACTCGAAAAACCGTATGATTACCTTTACTAATAATATAAAACATGAAAAAAAAGTATTGGCCAGAGTAAACCTTTCTTGATTTCATGTAGCCATTTTTTCTCACTCGAGAAAACTTTTTCAAAGTTTCCGCACAAAGTTTTCGTGATCATTTTACGTGATATTATTGGCTTAGAAAATTTTCTACTATCTTTCAGCCAATCATAGTTCAGAATTTTGATGTGTAATTTGCATTGGTGTTACACTTTTGCACTGGTGTCACCCTTGAACTACACGGCTCTCATGTATATTATTAAACGTTTAACCTATCATCACGATTTATCCGAGTTTTCCATAACATAACTGCACGCAGAACGAGTTCCAACCTGTTCGATCCTCTTTCCAACCATCCAGGAATTCCGATCCGTATTGAGTTACATTCAAAAGCACTTTACAAAATGTTCAATTTGTTCTCACCTTTTGTCTACGAGGGTTCGATAGATCTCTTGACTACCAAATTTAACTGGTGAGTCATGATATAGTTTTCAAATAGTAGTAACAGTAATATCTTAGTGGAATATTCTATGTTAGTATCACCCAACTAGTGGACTAATGCAAATGCCGCAATCTGATTGGCTACGCTACTAGTGGTCTATTAGTAATAGTCCTCGAGTAGCGAAATTCGTGGCGCTTTCTTTTGTTTTATTCCCAAATAAATCTTTCTTCAACTTGCATTTGCTAACTTTATTATTGCTTTTTCTGTCCGACTAGTTGGGTGATACTAAAACAATTAGACCCTTCGCCCTCAAGGGCTACGGATCAATAGCCCATTCGGCTTCGCCTCATGGGCTATTGACCCGTAGCCCTTGCGGGCTGCGGGTCTAATTGTTAAATATCCTCAAGTTTTAACTGTAGTATATGGTGCCGAGTGATGTGTTTTGCGATTTTACTAACTTCGCTTGCTCGGGAGGGTACGGAGGAGTATTGGCTCCATCTCGTATTAGTTCGGCTGCGCTCGGCCCGTTCCGTTGAAAGCTCGGTCAAGGTTCCATGATATGGCCTTGGCATAGTGGCATTCAGGGATCAATGTAAGTATCTGGGCAACTGTGCACCTACCCCTCCCCTAACCCAACAAGGTATGATAAGTTAAAAAGTTAGCGTTCATGTTGGGTTAGTGGAGGGGTAGGTAGGTGCACAATTGCCTAGATACTGACATTGATCCACATTCAGTTAGTAAGAGTTGATAATCGCTGTTTATATTTTTCTCTAAGGGATGGATGCAACAACCGTCTTCCAAGATATCGGTCATTCCGCCGAAGCCAGACAGTTGCTTGCCAAATATTACATTGGTGAACTAAGAGAGGTATAATAAGCATTTTACGTTTCAACAGCATTATTTTCTACAGTGAACTGAGGAGATTCTACAGTTTGACGCTTGCTTATGCTAATGAGCACGCCATGTCTCTCCATTCTTCGTCATGGACAAGTTACATATTTTTTATGTTTGTACTTTTTCATTTTACAGAAAGACAGGATATACGACAAAAAACCCAATCTGTAAGAATCTGAGTTCTGGTAAGTCAGTACTCGAAGTGTAAACCTAAAGTTATGGAAATCATTTTTCCATGTCTTCGGTCACTAATGCTTTGTTGAGTCGAGACGCAATCCAACACCAATTCAATACCTTCACTGAAAAGTGTGGTCAGAAGAAGCAGCTTTGATGTCACGTTTTATTATACACCAACTCAGCAACTTTGGCATTTTGAGCAATCTGATTGGCTCACTATCTTGAGATATTCAAAAAGTATATACTAAATCAGTAGATAGCATTGAACGTGAGCTCTTTGGCTGGTCAAACTCCGAATATCATTTGCTATTTACCTCCGAGCAACTCTCGAGTTTCGTGCTCTCTCGGGTAAATTTAAAAAATCTGGCGTCCCAGTTTGCATCCGTTACAGGTGAGGAAATCATTCAAATTAACAACGAAGCAGGGAATGGTTTCCGCACAGGTCCCTACTTCATTATGCATGCTGTAGCCAAACTGTTTCATTCTGCAATAACAAAACATTTTTACATGTGCATTACCCTAAACAATTCATCTGCTGCATGCATAATGAAGTAGGGACCTGTGCGGAAATCATGCCCGAAGCAGTCCCTAAAAACACAAAGGAAGCTACTAAATTTGGTTTGGCCATGTTTAAAGGTAATGGTTTGTGTTTTTAACCCGGGGTTTATCGATAAAAAACAGCGAGAAAGGTTTTGTTTACAAATGCAAATTTATCTTGCATAACCAAATTTGATGTCACTTGTTCACTTGAGAAGCAACGTTGAATTATATTTTTTAACAGAATGGTTTCAAATACAGAAAGAGTTCGCAACTCCATTTGAAGAAATGTAGCCACCAGAACTAAAGAAATTTCTTCAGAATTTTTATCTGTCAGCGAGAAAATGAGACGGCAGTCATTAAAACAAAAACTCCCTCACCGCGATCCGAGCCGCGCTGGATCATCACTTAAAAGATCTACCACTTTCCAAACCATTTACTTTTTGTGGTGAATAAGGGGTGATATCCGGTCCGCCAAAATTAAGTTTGGGATTTAGTTATGCTGCTTGCCAATGTGGTGTTTAATGTTTCCACTTGTGTTTTTAAGTTACGAATTGTGTTCTTCGTGTTCCAATTATGTTCGGCAAAACTTGCCTGTTGTTTTTGTTACCATTTTATTCAATTATTCGCTGCGAATTACATTTTCTGCGTTGACAATTATCTTTGTTTTCTACTTATGCATTGTATTTTTCCTTATTGTGTTTCTTATATTCTTCTAAATCCGGGTATTCAGGTCCGGGTATTCTGGTCTGGGTCTTCGCAATGGTCTGGTGCGAGTAATAAATTGTGTATTCTTTTCCCGGGGAAAGAAAATTTATGGAAGATGAGTGAAGTCGTAAGATCCCATCTTCGAGGATGGATCAATGAGATTTTACAACAACTTTCTTGATTCCACTAACAACTTTACTTAAAACTCTTGAAACTCAACGATTTTAGTAATAAAACCCCTGAGTAAAACTTAGAATAAAACCTCCGATTACAATCGATCCACCACAACATTTTATACAGGTCTGTTTTTACTTTTTGGGAAAAAAAAACTTGGGGGCCACGGACCCCCACCCCTCGGCTCCTCCCCTTGCTATGGCACTGTAAACGGTATAACCACCCCTGGGCTCCTGGTAACGACCTATTTTTAAAATAAGGTTTCACCGTCACTTTGCTGTGACTGAGGTCGTTTCATTGGTATATATGCATATACTGAAATTATTATTCATTATTACGTAGGTGCAGATATCCTATCACCTGTTGCAGGAGAACGTTTTACCCTACATCAGGAGCGATCTTTCGTTTGGTTTTAATTTTTCGCACCTTCTTAGCTGTTGGATTTGAAGACTGTGGCTTCTTTTTATTCACTGGTACTTTAAAGGTTCGCTCCTGCCTACATTCAGTGGACGATGGGATGCTTGTCCCCGTCAGCGGAAGAGTAAAGCAACACACAGGAATATTTGCGTCAGGGTATCTTGAATCATTATGAAAAAGAATGGTTGCCAAGAAGGAAACATTCGCACCAGGGGCGCAGCTGGGCTGGGTCCTGGGGCGCCCGTGACGACCCCCGCCCCACTCAGGAGATAATCGTTTTGTATTCCTAGAATTAAGGGACGGACCATTAGAAAAGTGATGGGGGGGGGGGGGGAATTTTCAGCTTGCACGAATTTCTTTTTTCGCTCACTGCTTGTGCAGGAATTTTTTTCAGGTGAACCCCTCTGAACGAATTTTTTTTTTACTACGTGTGAAAAAGTCACAATTGGACCTTCCTTCTACATGAACTTTTTTTTTACCTTCTTTGCATGAATTCTTTTTCTTGGCATTTTCCCTTGCATAAATTTTTTTTTTGGTTTTTCCCCACCCCTCCCCCCCCCCCCATCACTTTTCTAATGGTCCGTCTCTAAGGTGGCGAAGACACGCGGATCCGAAGAATCAACATGCAATAAATCTTCTCCATTGCTAGATAGTTACATACTCCATTTACAGGACCCAACATATGCAGTGGACCATGTTCTTGTTCGTACCCTGGGTGTGACACAATGTGACCCTCCCCCCCCCGCCCACACTCCTTTGAAAAATCCTAGCTACGCCTATGCGCCTCATATTATCAATCACTCCAAGAAGTTGTAGTATATGGTCTTTCATATATATGCACTTGCATTCTTCTTCATCTACGGATATGTTACGAACTCATAACATGACCAGCTCCCAGTTGGCTTGATAGCTCAGTTGGTAGAGCACTACACCTGTATCGGTCATGGGTTCGAATCCCGTTCAGGCCTGAGTTTTTTTTTTTCAGGCTTTAATTTCACAGCTGTTTAAGTTGTGTACACGTTGTGGCATCTTGTGACATCTTTATGACCTAAATCATGTCAAACAGCGTGCCCTCCAGCCATTATAGCGGAGCTCCACAGCGGCTCGAAGAGCCGCAGAGCGGAGCCCCATAACTACCGTGCGAGGATGGAAATTGAGAAAACCATGCGGTCATCGTGGCTACCGGCATGGCTCGCGGGCGCGTGCGCCTAGCGGCGACGACGACGACGACGACGACGTTGCCCCAAAATAGCGGCCATAGTCATCCGGGATATTTAGAAGGTCTTAAACCGAAACGAGGCTTTGTTTTTCGCGCAACGGCTCTTCCGTTGAGTCGCGAGCTAGATGTTTTTTTTTTTTTGACGATTTATTTCAGCTATCGAATCTTCTTTAAGTAGTTGCGTACACCAGGCGTATTTAATAACTTTAGTGACAGCATTTTCAATGTGTGAGGGTCTGTGTGAGGAGCTCCGCTTTTAGGCTTGGCTAAATCTATATATTATATTGTATAACTATAGTACATTGATTCGCATAATTCGATGTCCATGTGTTGCAAAGGTGGTTTAAGAAAGTTTAGTCAACAACAAGCTTCATTGTTACCATATTTAAACATATTACAATCGGCAAAATAAATGTTTGAGACTAAATTTTGGTAATAGTTCCCTCTGCAGAATAGCTCAAGAGCTAATCGGGATGAGTGAAAAAAATTATATTAATTGATTGAATCCGTTGGTGAGCAGTAAAGCTTGAAAAAATACTATAATGAATAGATACTATAATGAGCCTGATAAAATAGAATGACAAGAAAAAAGGAAAAACCGCGACAGAAACGTGCGTTAACGTGCATACTCTTCAACTGGACGAGTTTTCTCTATTTCGAATATGACGTCCTTACACAATAATTATTATTTACATTTACTCTATTCATGTTGTCTAAAAACTCTGCGACAAAGCTCTCCTGCAGCCAAGAGAAAACCTAAAAAAGTGAATATGCACCCAACATCATATTGGTTAACTACTGGAATGAGTATCTGGCCCCATACGGATTCTCTGATGCCAGATTTAATTTCTGTATAACTGCTGATCTATCAAGTGTCACCAAGATACCATAGCTTTCCTTATTATTGTAGTTTGTCTTACACTCTGTTGAGGGTATTGACGCCTTTCATTTCCATGCCATGTTCCTCCCGGCAATCCGGCAAGCAAAACGTAAGGCGCGAACGTTCCCCGATGTACTTAAAATTTATAGACTAACTGAATGTTTCAGTTCATGTCTCGCTTCGCTTGTTTAAGTCCAGCCTCCAGGGCCCTCCCAGGTCTTACCCTGCTCTGTAATGTATGGGCCTAAGTTCCAAAGATATTCTTTGTGATCGCGTCTGTCTCGGCAAACTGGCTTGCTGCGGTCTGTACACTTACTACAGACCGTCTGAACAGTGTCGCCTCTCCACGCATGTGCAAAAGTGCATTGTGCAGTCTCCTCAGCTGACCAAATTGGTCCGGTGTGTTTTTTGCACTCCACTGACTTTTGCGCACCAAGGACTTTGGCTCCGTGGTGAAGTCTTCCTTGTTCGTCAACAAACCTTGGCTCGAAAAGTCTCGTTTTGTTTCCACAGACTCCTTTTACACTTTTCCATTTGCTTCTAGCAAGGGTCTTCCCTGCTGCTCGCCATGTTGCTGATTTTGGGCGCCCTACCTCTGTTGGAGTTCCATGTTGCAATGCAGACGCATAAGAAGATGGAGACGTTGTATCTGATTGATGGAGGTTGTCAAGGCTGGCTGACTGTGAAAGGTTACAAAATGGGGAGTGGAGCCTGGCTAGCGATGTGGCGCCTTCAGATACTCTCGACACATCAGAGAGGCTAAAAGAGGTACTTGGGGAATGTGGCATCGGCGACCTCAAACCTTTTACTCTTTGGGATTGATCAGTAGAGAGACCTGAAAAGTGATGATTAAGAGCTTCGAACTGCATCCGAGCGTCAGGACCTTTTATCACCCTGTCACGAATTTTGCCTCTGCCAATACCACCAGAAAAAGTGTCAAAGGTTTCACTCGGTTTTGAAACCGCAGGTGTAGATGGAGTGAATAGTGTGGCCTCCTCTGTTTTTCGTTTCATGATGTCATAGCGATCGTTATCTACCGGGTCATACGCATAAGGACCAGCCAAAGAAAACCCAATGTAGAACCACAGGTCGTCCTTACTTTCATTGGGATAGCGCGTGTTATCAAAACGCAGTTGAATACCCTCGTAGGTTATAACACCTTTAAAGTTAACATCTTTCTGGCCGCATACTCGCTCCAACTTATCGGAAACCTCTTTGCTCCTCCAAAAGTCAGTTTTCGTTTCCTTAGTGGTTTCAAGCCAACGGGATTCATGACTTGTTGCACGGAATTCCTGACTTGTTACAATCGCGCAGAGGCCAATACCCTTTCCAAGAAAATATTCTGCGCCAGATTTTCGGTATCCCCAATGAGTCTTCTCTCGGACAATCTTATCGCACGCTTTGATCGACGTTTTTGCACAATGACCGTCAGTGCCGAGACTTCGGTTAGGAATTGGAAAGTGCAGCATGTAGTTGAAAAGATGAGCCCATTCCGAATTTGGGAACTTTTCCACCCACTTTCCCACGATTTCACCCAATTCCTCTACTGAAGGTCTGTCCCTCAGTCTCAAGCAAGCTTTGCAGCATATGAGCATATCATCATGGCTTCCATAGCCCCGACGACAAAGAACCTTCAGTAGATTGTAAATTGAAGAGACATCTCCGTCACTTAGCCTCTCCCACGTACTGTAAGGGGTTTCATCATGCTTGAATAGGATGTCTTGAACATGTTGTTGATAAACAGCAGCTGGTTCTTTCATTACGGGAGACGAAGCCAGCGAAAACTCCGCATCACTCATCAGTTCACTCTTGTCGAATCCAGTGATTTTGTAGAATGCTCGTCGAAGTTTAGAAGCCCTTATTTTTGCGTTGCTTAGACCCCTTATTTCGCTTTCGTTGTATGTTGTCATTTGCCTGAACTTCACATCTCGGAAAAGCTGGTTTAAAAGGTCGAGCGTGCGGAGACGGAGACTTTGAACATACTCGTGTTCTTCCTCTGTCAGTGTGTCCATGTCTCGAGGGATCTCATCATTCTTCAAATACCGAGTAAAGCTCTCGCCTTCGCGGCCGAAACACGGCAATCCTTTGACTATTGTAAGGAGAGAAACAATGGCTTGGATCTTTCCAATCATGGAGTAAAGATTGAGTGTGTTTGTCGTTGAAAGTGCTTTATCGTACACATCAAGAGCCTTGCGACATATGTCAATAACTTCAGGCATCAAACAAGGGAGTTTCGTCTGTTCATCTGGCGTGAAATCTCTCAGTTGCAGATGGTACAGAACACCTTTGGTTACGTAGTGGTGACTGTAGTTGGGCTGGTGGCTGATTGCAATATCAACGGCAATGTGTGCTGCTTCAATTCCCGTTTCTGGCATCGGACGTTTGAGATCATCTTTAGCTGCCTTCATGGTATTGTAAAGTCGCTTGTGTAGACGATCCTCATTGTCCATTGTTTTCGAGCGCATTTCGTAGCCCATAAATCTCGCCAGTTGTTGCCATGTATATGCTTTATCCTCAGTTAGATTGGCCTTCTCGCAGATTGCTATAAGCAACTCAAGGGCTTCTTCAATACCGCTCTCTCCATTTACGATTTCCACTATCAAAGGGGAATATCTCGTTCGTACTTCGTAAAACCCAAGAACTTCAAGTTCGAAATCAGACTCAATGCTATCATCATCTGTACCTAGATTCTCTAGGAAAACTGGATCAGATATTCTCTTCCGGTCCAAGAACACCTTGAATAATTGTTGTCTCAAAAACTTGTTCACGTACGCTGTTCCTTTATCGACCTCCTCCAAGAGAAGTAACGCTGTCTCGTTGACGTTAAGTGTTGACGTGACCACTTCGCTGACTAGAGAATGCGCCGGCCTCCATCCGTAATAGCCATTGGTCTCGTTAAAGCCTTCGAGAAGAAGACCGCCGAATATGTCATGGACGTGTTGCATGTAGGCACAGTGTTCGTCGGTCTTATCGCTGGCTTCGTAGAGGAAGTCGCTAACCACCGGGTGAGGCAGAATGGCACGTCCATCGCTGTAGTAATGGAGAAAGCAACAAAATTGAAGGATCATTTCATGAATCTCTCTGGAATCGCCTATGAAGGCTAGCGTACTCTTGATGTGACTTCGGAGTCGCTCCTCGATTTTGTCATATTCCCGCCCGAAAAGTTCCAACCCGAACCAAATGAAGCGTTTTTCTCGATCAAGTATTTGTTCAGCTTCTCGTCTCTTCTCGGTATCACTGGTAATGTTTATTAGAATGCTCTTTACACGACTCGTTTCGCATTCATCAAGTTGTCGTAGCGGCTTGACGTCGAAAAGGGTGGTTTCTGACTTTGCAATTGGAAAAGTAGAAAGAATTACGCACTTTGTCTGCCGTTTAATTATCCGCTCGGTTAAACGTCGGGTTTCAATCTCTGGAAAGTTATCAACTAACACTAAAGCAGGAGTTGAATATTTGAGGTTTTTTTCGTCGTAGCATATACCTTGAAGTTCTTCAATCTGAAAGTCTGTAGCTGTTGTGAAGGCCTTGATAACAGCGCAACGGTAATCTTTGCGTTTCTTCCACAGAATTCTTCGGCACAGTGTTGTCGCACCAGATCCTGGTTCATAGGGTACCGTGACAGTCCTAACGTGACAACTGAGTTCGGTACTAGATTTGGACAAGGATTTTAGAGCATGATCAACTTTCACATTGATGTCGTCTTCAAGTGTTCGTTCGATGCTGTGATTGTGAGACAAATTGATTTGATTGGCGTGTGCACCCTTGTAAAACGCATCTCTTGCTTTCTCGATTTCTTCGGAGTACTTAGGCAATCGAGGACTTGGGCTGTATACTTCAAGATCATCCCAAGATTGAATAACCTTGTTGAGTACCTCTTTAAATTTCCCAGTAAAGAAAGGAAGCTCTATTGTTGCGTTTCTTTCCTCAAATTTAGCCGGCCCAACCATTTCTCGGACGATTTCTTTCAGCAGTGCCCAAGGGATTCCAGTAAGTGAACAATCCTTAAGTTCTTTCTGTAAGGAAGGTTTTGAAGCCTTGACGAACCCTTCAGCTACAAGCTTGTTCTCGCTGATAACAGTTACACAACTTCTTGCAGAATTTCCAAAAATGCTAAAACAGCATTCCATGATGTCCGACATCTCATGAACTGCGTTCTCGCCGAGACCCAGGAAAACACACAACAGTCTCCCAGGTAAAAAACGCATCTTGTATGCGGAAAGAGCGCGATACAAACAGTCCTTGGAATCCTTTATCCAATCTCGTTTATGCATGTCTTCATTGTTAAATATCCAAGTGGTCCCACGGGTAGAGAGGGAAAACTCTTTGTCAGAAATCCAATCTGATGAAACTTCTTTAAAGTCGTCGAGGGTTCTTATTTTAGCACGCGGTGCGTCAGTTGTCTCGTTACAGGCGTAGTGCAGCCCATCTCTTTTAGAGGACGCATCAAATAAATCGAACACGGCCACCCAAGGGATGTTTTGCAGAAAAGACAGGTGTGGCGTTCCCCTGTATTGGGGAGGCAACTTGTTGGCGACCAGAATGTAGCCGAAATCTTTAAAGTTTAGTCCACGTAACCTCTCTCTTATCACCTTACTGAAATTCTGGATATCCGCATCGTCCACGGCAAGGTCTGTAAATTCAAGAATAATTTATTATTAGGTCGTTCATACAGGAAAACACAGTGGAGGCATAGTAGTGTAGGGGTTAGCGTGTCGGACTTCCGAGCAGAAGGTTTTGAGTTCGAGTCCCGGTCCTGGCACTGTGTTGTTTCCTTAGACAAGAAACTTTACTCCACACTGTCTCTCTCCACCCAGGTGTATAAATGGGTACCAGCGATATAATGCTGGGATTACCCCTGCGATGGACTAGCATCCCATCCAGGGGGGAGTAATAATACTCCCAGGTGCTTAATGCTACTGAAACAGAAATAAGCTGGGCCTCCTGTGGCACCAGTAGGTCTCCTGTGGCACCTGCTATATAATGCTGGGGGTGACCCTGCGTTGGACTAGCATCCCATCCAGGGAGGAGTAATAATACTCCCAGGTGCTTCATGCTACTGAAACCGGGATAAGCTCCAGCCGTATTGGCCTTTGGCTCGTGTGCGCCTTAACTTACGTTTTTAAGGAAACACAGCCGGACGATTGCCGACAGAGATGAGATGCAATTTGAGTACCGAAACAGTTACAAACAGTATAGTATAAAACAATATACGTACCATTAATGGCGGCATCCATAGCTGTAAGTAAAGATAAAACGGGATGAATTTGAGTAAATGTAGCAAAAAGATAAGGAGCACAAGTTAATTCAGCAGAAATTCGTGAAATAAGGCTGGGTTCGAAACAAGGATACATGACTGGCATGAGAGTCGTATTAGCGTATAACACTTTTTTATGAATGCATTATAAATTGTATGTCATTCCAAAAGTTGCAACTGATAATGATATGCTGAAAGCATGTTCGTAAACACAGTAATACGGTCACCTATTTGAGCAAGTTTGAACTACCCCACCTCATATTGAGCGTTAAATAACAATGTACTTACCGAACTTGGATTCCTTCTTCCATTCTTTGTACTTTGCCCTGAGTGGCTCCTTGACTTGTTTCATGACTTCATGCTTTTTAACACTGTTAGATGCTCCATTAGTACGAATGGCAACATCATCAAACTCGTCTTTGTGTACTTTAAAGAACTCATTCAGCGCTTTCTTTGCAGAAGGATCCTTACCATTCTTGTTATCTCGCTTCTCTGTCCAGCTTTTTGAGTAGTATATGTTGTCTTTGCAGAACTTCCATTCGCGCACCACTTCTATTTCAATGACATAGAGTAATGTGCGCTTGCCTTGGCTCATTACAGGTACAAACTCCAGACTAACACAGTTTTGTTCTCCCCCCTTTTGGAGTGGTCCAGCATCACTCTTTAGGTGGTCATCAAGCAGGAATTGAAAGGCTTTTACAATATCGTCCATTGTACACTCGACTTCTAGTCCTAGGACCTCACCGCGTTTATATTTTGAACCTTGCTCTTGGCAATCGCCAACTCCAAAATAAATGATCCCTTTCGTGTCTGCGTTAAGGCACGCGCAGATGAACTTTTTGGCCTTTTCCATTATTTTCCAAGGAAGTGAGTTTGGTGGTGCACCTACCAAGGACTTAAATTCCACTTCTCTATTTTCTTCAATGTCCAAGACACAGCCTTTTTGATAACAGGTCTCTCTTCCTTTTTTTCCAAAAGGTCTTGGTGTGCCTAGAAGAAGTTTAAAAGTGATAACGGTAGAAATATTATAAAGATAAAAATGCACCTCCAAATGTTTATGTGTCGAGTCAATGTTAAGCTTGAAAAAGGGATTTTACATTTTGAGTCGCCACGTGTTTGGGGCCAAAAGGTAAACTGACTATTCCTGATGCCTTTCCCAACAAAATTTGCATATGAAACAGACACCTGTGACACTTATTTGTGTGCAGGCGGGCGGAACAAACTCTAACAGACCTTAAAAGTGTTATTAATGCGTTCATGCACCTGTATCTCCCTGGAAGCAACTTGTAATGCACGTGCAAATGGACCCAACATTGGTGCGCTTTGCTTCGGTGATCACCAACCAGTTGCTGTTAAAGTGTGCAAAACGAAGCAACACATAGCACTCACCGATGTTGGGAGTTGGCAGCCAAAATAGAGCCAGTTCGTCATGAAACCCACTCAAATGTAGCGTCCTTACAAACAGCAGAGGGATTGTTTGTCTGGTGTTGGGCTTCTTTTAAAGTATTTGTCAAAGTCGGTAATTTTTGTCAGGCCCAATTGCACAGGTCCTAGCAACCAAAAGGCTTAAGAGAAGTCCATGCACCTCTCAGTTTTCAACTAATTTGGGGCTAACAATTGTTGACCAATAAACAATTATTTGTTTACACTAACTGAAACAAATAATTGCAAACTCAGAAAAAGTAAATTAAATGAGTCTACTTCTCTTCACACTTACATCTGGACACCTCTTCGGAGAGGTTTTCACCATCTTCTGTCCCAAAGGTGGAAATTTCTTGCTGTTCCAAGACACCACCTTTATCCTTTTCCGGTATAGATGAAATGTGGACTGCAGAAGGACTCGATTCAATTTCTTTAAGGTGATCCGGGACAGCCTCCGTTTTATAAGGCTCTTCTTTACCACCTAAAAGTTGCTCAGCAGCGGATGTTGAGGACGTCGTGAAAGCAACGGCATCTCTTGGTGACGTAGAGGAAGATGTAACATCGTTCGTCACAATCTTGTTTTCCTCGTAGATCTTGTCTTCCCGTTTTCCTTTTTCAGGACGGTCTTCATCGATGTGAGGAGGGTTTGGAATACCTATACACGTCATTTCTATGAAAGAGGGTTTGGATAAATTTAGCCACGATAATAATGTCATCAACCTCGTTTGCCGACCAATTTATAAATCAATCAATCATCCATCCATCAATCAATAATTATCAACTCAGTCAATCATGCAGTCCGTCTCTCTGATCTGTGATTTAAGGTGTTGTCAGTCAATCTATTATTCGGACAGTCGGTCAATCTGCTGGTCAGTCAGTCTGTAGGGTTAGGACGTGAGGAGGGGTGATGCTAGTGCCCAACAGTAGCGATATATTGTTACTAGTAGGTTGGAACATAGGACATTCGTTATTTTTTCACTATACCTTCCCGTCTTTGAATGGCCGCAATTACATTATATTACAGTACATAAAAATATATATATATATATATAGAGAGAGAATGTTACACCACTACGTGAGGCAAAATTCCTCTTCAAGTGTTCACGACTAAGCACAGCGAACGGGTGAAATGTTTTTCCACGAGCAGAGAAATTTCCGTGTATCGTTAGGCAACCGCATGGGAAGAGAAATCTCGTATCCTCCAGCGACCGTGTATGCATGTGTGGCTCTTTTCGTCTATGCAGACGGTCTTGCAGCTAGTAGACTGAATTAGAATAGTCTGTCGTTTTGGTTCATAATCATGGTTAAGATATCTTTCTCCTGCAACTTCTTTCATGGCTGATTCTGCCTATGTTGAAAGCACATTTTCTTTCACAGTGCATACATATCAGCGAGGTGCCACAGCGCTCTCTGTTGCTGTTGTTATCCTTTATGCGCTGACGTTTCTCAATCTGTTTGTTGATCACGCTGTTCTCAAGGGATAGTTTTTTCCTTTACCACTGCGTGTTTTCCATGCTGGTCTGTCCTCAGCAGCTTCTTTCTTGGTCCTTACATCTATGTTACAATTTGACAGGCTGACTTTACAAGAGTCCTTGCATCTTAGTTTAGGTCTTCCGCTCTGTCTCTTGCCTTGAGCCAGTTTCCCGTAGAGCAGCAGTTTTGGGATGCGAGTGTCGTCCATTCTTCTCACATGCCCCAGCCATTTTGGTCTTCTTTTGCACAAGATTGTTGTCATGCTTTGAGGGTTTGCTTGCTCCAGCACCTCGATGTTGGTCACTCCAACAAATGCCTAACATCTTGCGGAGACATCGCATGTAAAAGATGTCAAGCCTCTTTTCTTTTCTGGTGTACATGGCCCATGTTTCTGACCTGTACAGTATGCTGAGAACGCAAGCTTCGTAGATCTTAATTCTCGTACATACATACATACATACATACATACATACATACATACATACATACATACATACATACATACATACATACATACATTCTTTATTTAAAACTCGGTAAAATCTTCAGTAATAATAGAATAATCCAATTTTGTTATCACTCGTATGACTACAGTCTGAATTTATTGGACTCCACTCAGTCCTATTACCATAACTTAATATTAGCATTAGTGGTATACCGAGTGGCAGCAAGTCGATAAAAACGCTATCCCGCCAGTGATATCACTCATGTGGATAGCGAGTGTTGTCATTAATAGGTGATATCAGTTGCATCGACTCGCTACCACTCGATATATCGCTAAATTTATATTGGAAATATATTATGTATATTTTCTATCAATTCATCTTAACTACCAGCTAGAATATAAGTACCTGGTAAATCCTCCTTAGTGATGCTCTCGCCTTCACCATTTTCATGTTTTTGATCCCCTCCATTGTCCACCTTGCTAAGTTCTCTTTGCTGAAACGGTTGATCGTTAAGTCCCGCTTCCTCCCGCAGTGGCCTCATTAAATCATCAGTCTTTAAATCCTTGGGCCCGCTGCTGCTTCTTCCGTTCGCACTTGGGTTCCCTAGGGACGCTTTACCCCGTCCAACAGATTGTTCCGTCTTGAAAGTATAATCTTTCTTTTCCTTTTGGGAAGTTTGTGAAGGTTCTTGCCTTTCGTCGGGCAAAGGACCACCCTTGCCGTCTTCTGTTTTTATTTCTAGAAGAGCATCGAAACGCTCTTAGAGAATACAGCTAATCCACAAATCAAAAGAGAACCTGAGACAATTTCTACAGAGCGACCAAGAAATGCAAATTGAGATAAACAAGCTACCGACGTTATCTATAAAATCAATTCATAATCCCTTCGCTTTAAGGCTTGTTGGGTATGCTGATCTATCCAGATCATTGAAACATTTTACTTTTCCAACTCTAAAACTTGAATCAGTTGAACCCCTCAAACCTCCCAGGCAGCTGAGTCTGAACGATTGTCACCGTCAGTCAGTCACAGCCAAACTGCCCTTGTTGTGGATATTTTTCCTTTATATTTCATTCAGTTTTATTAATTCGTTTTCATTCACTTTAATGAGTTTATTGGACGATGGACATCTTTAATAAGTTATGTGATCGGGAGTACGTGAACAACTACCATAATTGAAAGGCCAGTCAATCAGTCCTTTCGAGTCGAGTAAAGGTTAAGTTATCACCAACAGAGTTTTTTAAGAGTTTACGCCGCGACCGCCAGGTCTTCACCCTTCAGGTGCACGTTATAACGTTATTAATCTTTCATTTATCGTTTTGTTTGATTTGTAGTTTGTCTACCTCGAATAGAAAAACTCTATCGTGCATTTAGAAAGGCTTATCTTTGGTAGCCCATGTGGTTTCAAAGGTATAAACGGATTTTTTTGTACTTTACTGGAAGCTCAGTCTTTACACTGTAAATTATTGCTTGATTGCAGAATATTCTTAACGAGAACCACTACGTGGAACTTGCCGGGGCCCAGTGGGACACGGGATTGCATAGATATAGTTAACCTCTCACGATGGAAGGTTCACTCTTAAGTGATCGCTCGTAAATTTGTCTCTCCAAATATTCACTCTTAAATTTTCGCTCATAAACTAGTGCATCGTAAAGGATGGGGAACAAAAAGCTATGATCTTTCTCTTGATTCTCCTCCATCCCTTGTGCTTTTCAAAATGGCGGATAAGATTTCAATGAGCCAGCGAGCAAAAGTAACGAACCAGCGATATATCTCAGTCAGCGATATATCCCTAACAATGTGACGTTGAAAAAACGACAGAAACCGTCTGCATTCTATAACCGGTGCCAGCCTTCGGCTGGGCCCCGGTAATTACATTATTAAACGAAAAACCCGAGGCCGGTTGCTTGTCAGTTCTCCTTTGGGCGTCCACTTCAGCCCTGTTTTACTGAGGTTTCAAAAATACGCACCAAAAATGGAACGAAGGATTTTTCTCTTGCCGTGAGAGACCTCTGCTGGCACGGAACAAAGTTAGAAAGCTGGAAACGCAATTCCATAAGCCATCATTTGAACCACGTGAAAGCATTCTTTAGCTGCTTCCCATTGACTTTTAAAAAAGTTAGTTTGATTTTGTCTGCCAAGGACTCGCTTAAAAGGCGTGATTTATTTGCAGTTCATAGCTATCCTGACTGGGTTCCAACTTACTTTGGTTCGTTGCAGAATCGTTAACTGTTTCATCTTTTTCTGGTTCCTTCCTCTTTTCTGATTGGAGCGTTTCAGATTCGTCTCGTCCATTTGCTTCCTTTTGAGATGTGACGTTTAACGCCACTGGAGACAATTTTAGGAAGAGGAAGAAGGGAGCAAATAGACAGTAATGAAAAAAACAAACACTACGAACACCATCACCAAAACACCCATAACAACAACACCCATAACAACAGAAACAACAAAAGATCAACAAAAATCAGAACAACAACAGCATAAGCAACGATAACAATGATAACAACCCTGACAACAACAACAACTACAACAAACATAAAACAAGAACAACTATCACAACAGCAGCAACAAAAACGACAAAACCTAAAACAGGAGCTGCAACGACAATATCAATAATAACAACCATAACAACTATTAATAAACTCAAAACTGAGCAGCGGCGACAACATCAAAGATTCCTTTAAGCATACGGATGAAGAGACCATAACATAGATAAGTAAGGAGTTTCTAAGTTTGATATATTTTATTTTGCGAGCGAAAGTTCCCGAAAAGGCCCAGCAACGTTTTACCTAGAATATTGTGAATGAATATAGAAAACTGAGTCTTCAGTCTCACTGGAGATTAAATTGTTTAGTCTAAGTGCAGCGATTAGATTATTTCAAGACGAGTGAGTAATTGTCTCAAGGATGTTCCCGAAAAATCTTAAGTATGGCCAATTGATCCATGTACTAAAAGCCATTCTGCTCGTCTTTTCAATTTTCGAATTTCGATTTCTTTACCTGCATGGTACTTCTTGAACCAATGGCGACTGAATGTGAAAGCGATGCCAAATGGTAAACCTGGTTCCAACTCCTGATGGGAAAAAATTGTAAGTGACTGCTCTTCATTACCTGATTTCCTTTAATTTACCGTCCTCCGCAAAACAACCATCCGCCAGAAACGAGCATTTGAAGGTTTTAATTTTTGTAGCGGACGAAGGGGTGTGACGGTAAAAATAGGGTACGATGGAAGGGGTACTAAATGGAAGGCGTCACTGAGGAGCCCATCACCAGGAACGTTCCTCTCCCTTATATTATAGAAACGCTTTTCACACGACACGCTGCATTAGTGTCTTCGCCATACAACAATTTGATTTGATTTTTTGGGCATTGAAAGAAATTTGAGCAAAGCCAATTTTTAAACAAGTTTGTGTGTACCTGCCACTTGGTAGACCACTAAGAGATATTTTCTATTTCTTTTAACGTGTTTCATGAGCTCGTATGTAAAAATATTTTTCATATGTAGGCCTATATTAGTGCATCATATGACCTTCGTTTCTTTTCGACTGTTTCGTAAAAATTTGGGCAACTTGAGAGAATTTTTGGGCAAATGGTTTACCGCCTCCTGGCAAAAAATTTCCCGTACGCCGATGGTTTTTGCCGATGTTCGCACATGTTGGCTAAAGCAATACAGCTCCATTTTCCTGTAGTTACCTTGGTACAAACCATTTCTCAGTGCAATCAGTTTGCAATTCCATAACGCCTTTCGACAATCGGCACATCATCGCACACTGCAAGGAGGTTAGCGGTTTTCATGGAGGTGGGTTGCTTTGTAACAAAGTCACAGCAACTCAGTTGACCAACCCTTTTGCAATTATTTGAAGCAGTATCACAAAACTATGGAAACTGTTATGAGGCGACATTCAGCGAATAACGCGTGACTAGATCTGTCAAAACAGCCGATCCAAAAGGTAATAAGGGATAGGAATGCTCCCTGCATGTGAATGGCTCCTGAAAGCATGCAGTATCACCGAACGCCTTTAAACGTACCGCAGATTGTAGTTTTCTGTCCAAATTACCTTATTAAGGACACGTTTCAGTTCCTCTTCATCCTTCATGTAGGACAAGGCAACATCCTAAAAAGTCATCGAAGAACGTGGATCAGTATAAGCCCAGCCAGACCTGGATCCTACCGTGAGCGGTGATGACACCGCTTGAGAAAAATCGACTTGCCTTTCCCCAGATTTAACAAAAAAAATGAACCTTATTTGAGTGTCAACTGTATCTAGCACTGACGTACTAACTGGGGACACTGTAAAGCACAAATCAAATCAAATTATATCTAATTAAATCAAATCAAATTATATCTAATTAAATCAAATCAAATTATATCTAATTAAATCAAATCAAATCAAATGTTGGTTTTTGTGGAGAGGGGAAAACCGGAGTAACCGGAGAAAAACCTCTCGAAACAGAGTAGAGAACCAACAAAGGCAATCCACATATGACGCCGGGGCCGGGAATCGAACCCCGGACACAATGGTGGAAGGCGAGCTCTCTCACCACTACGCCAACCCTGCTCCCAGATTTCGCGCAACCAACGGGACAAGGTCAAAATGTAATAAGGGTATGTCAGTTGAAGCCACACATCTGCGCACTGAGGCGACAGTGGTAGAAGGGATAAAACCCTGTTGCTACCAAAAAAAAAGATGAAAAAATTGAGCTCAAAAGCCAGCAGCCACGGACAGCTGTTTCGGCCTTGTTAGGCCTCATCAGCATGGCACAGCTTGCAGATGAGCTCTGAGTTCCCACATAATGAATATCAATGTGATGAAAAATGGTAGGGTTGTGGGATGTGGCTTGATATGACAAGGGACTAAGCTGGGTCAGTAAGATCATCAGCTTTTATTGAGAAAACGGAACAACGTTATGGTAATGGTAATGGATTTATATACCGCAAATATCCTCTAATTGTCCATGGCGTTTTACAATTCTTACTCTAGGGTGAGATCGGACGTCAGTTTGTAAAGGCGCCTTTGGCAGCCGCTATTAGTCCCTGTTTTGATCTCACCCATCCACCCAACCTATGCAACAGATGAAATTACATTCACAAAGGCCAGACCACAATATCGAGATTTACGTCCCATACTCCTCACGAACAGGGTGTGGGTTATTTAAGAGAGATGGGACGTACGGTTTATCGTCCTTATACCAGAAGACTAACGTATCAATGAAGCGTGCATGAACCCGAAACGAGAGTGCGATGATATGAGGAAAGAAAGGCGTAACTTGAGAATGCTACGTTACAATATGGAACATGCAATCTGTGTCACTAGCTTGTTAGATCGTGATACGATAAGCTCTTTCTAAGCAACGTCTTACCCTGACTAAGTCACCCGATTCTCGTTACTGTCATGTATGTTCTCTTTGACAAATCGAATGTGGTTTAGCGTTGTCTTTCCTCTTATCGACAATGATATGTGCAGGGTTGTCACTAAGATTTCAAGTTGCCGGGTAATTGTTGTTAGTAGCCGGGGAAGTCGCAAGCGGTCATGTCACCCCCGCCCCCCCCCCCCTCCCCCACCACACACACACACACAACACGTTTTGGTTTAATTTAAGGACGAAAGTAGCCAGGGGTTAGGCTCCGAGTATCCGGGGGAAATCCCCGGTCCCCGGCTCTTAGTGACAACCCTGTATGTGTCATCACGGTGGTCAAAATGTTGTGGACTGACGAGGCGCAGCCGAATGAGTCGATAAGAGTACAGACAACACTAAACCACATTCGATTTGTCTTTTATCACAATATCAACGTGAAAGAAAAGGCATTTTTCAAAGAGTGACCAAGATCGCGACACAAAGAAAGAGCAAGCGTTGTCTATAACTTTCTCGCAATCTCATTGGTTCATTCTCCAAAATGAGCGTTTCTGATTGGCCATTGCATTGCGTGACACATTGACGCTAGTAGCGTTGTCTGGACTCTTATCGACAACGACAAATTAGCCAATCAAATTGCGAGATAAATAGCAATTGTGTTAAAAATATGTTTTCTTATGTACCACAGACTTCAGCTCCTCATACGGCGTCATCTTCAACGTAAACGAGTAGCAATTAGAAATTAACAAATAGTTGTTTACTGATGAGTTACAACATTTGACATCATATCTTGAAATTGAATACATTCCTCGACAGCTATGGTAAAATGAAACATTTCATTTACAAAAATGTAACTTTCTAACCTGGAGTAAGTGTTTTCTGAAGAAATTTTTCCACGGAAGAAGCTTGAGTTCATCCAAGGCAGTGAAAACCAAGCGAAATTCAGAATCAGAATCTGAAAGAAAAATTAACCTTTAAAACGTCATCCAGCTGCTATGTGGTTTTACTACTCCGGGAACATACCAGTCACATGACCTTGAACGTGCTCAACAAATCAAGATGGCGGCAGGAATGGAGAAATTATTTGTTTTTGGTTTTGTTTTTTCAAGAAATTTTAGATATCATTCCTAGAAGAACTATCAACTTTGACCTTGGCGGAGAGAAACAAAAACACGGTCCGTAAATACACCGTCCACCATTTGCGAAAAGAAATGGTTTACAGTTCTACAGTTACGATTTTGTATAGGACAGACATTTAATTTAATATGTCTTAAACAAAGTGGTAATGGGGTGGTTAGCTCTACTTGGATAAGGTGAAATAGTGATTATACAGATTTCTCAATTCACTGACATTAATATTATAGAGGCCACCATGCATCTGATTTATTAGACTATTAGCGTTTTATCACAAGTACTGCTCTCTTTATCAATTAGATTATGAACTCGAGATTTCTATGGGGTGATAGTTGATGAGGCCAAAGGCCGAATCAGCTATCATCCCATGGAAATTGAGAGCGAATAAAGTTTGGGTAAAAATCATAATAAACGAATCATGAGTCGGTGAAAAAGTACCAGAATACCAAATTTTCCCGCGAAACTTCGCTAAAGCGCGAAGACATCGCCATTTTGAAAACGATCTTCAACCAAGTGCTGTCTAAATGGCTGATAGTGTGCCGTACCTCAGCCAATCAGATTGCGGCATTTTCATTAGTATACTAGTAGATATTTATTAATGCTGGGTTATACTTACTATTCCGTGATAGACAGTGAGTAGCCTACCATTGTGCATTGGTTAACAAAATGGCCGCTGCTTCTTCACTTAGATTTATATGATAATACATTTGTAGATTTGTACTCCGAAACAATTAGAATATTCGCTCTCGAATTCTATGTGTGACAGTTGATTCTGCCTTCGCTTTCATCAAGTATCTTGCGATAGAAATCTCGAGCTCTTGATCAGTGTACTTGTTAAATACTTTTATTGCACATTCAGCCGTGCGCCAATGAAAGGCCAAAAATGAAGTAACCACTCACCAAAATCTGTTTCTTTTTCCTCCTGCCAAAAGAAAAAAAACATTCTGTCAGACGTGAATGTCCAATTACATGAACTTCTTAAGTGTGAAAACCAAAAAAATTGTTATTCCAGTTGTAAACATTGCTATCACAAAAAAGCTTTCCAGACCCGGGAACTGAGTTACCACGGTTACCAGGCTTTTAATTTAGAGAAAAGGGTTTCTGGCCAAAATATTTTGCGTAGATTGACGGGTTGAGGGATTAGTTTGCTTTGGATTATTTCAAATATTAATAATATAAATAAATGAATTGATGCATTTCTTAGAAATGAGAAATGCTTTTCTCGGAAACCTTCAACAGAGCTTTCGTTGTTTGCTTCGCAACATTTATCATGGGCACCCAACGAATGATTTCGGTAAAATATCTGTTCGAATGTAAGGTCGCCTAAATTTTTCGGAAAATTTCTCCTCAAAGGAAAGAACACGTTGTCTTGATTTTCGGAAAAAAAAATTGCCCTAGAATTTGCGTAATTTAGGTGGTCGAGAAAAAGTTGTCCAAGACTTTTCGTAAATAGATAGTCAACAGAAAGTTACCCTAGAATTTTCGTTCGAGTTACAACTCGCAATTTTTGGACGTCGTCCGCAAGTTAGGGATGTATAACGCATGGGTGCAGAAAATCGAAGCAAGATTTATCTGAGAAGGCAGTCCAAATTCACCAAATCAGAACGTCTTTGTTTAACGTTGTACTCTCGTACTGACTTGAACGACCTGGTAAGCTTAATTCTCACAGTCTTTATGCTGTTGACCGACCATTCCGACGCGATAAAACTTAGGTCATCCTCATACTTTTTTTTTTCGTTTAGCGTCGAATGCGTTTTCTGATATTGGGTCGGTCGGTCGGATTGAAAAAAAAGAAAGTTAAAAAAAAAAGTCATAAGAATTATTTCAAGTGAAAAATGGTCCAACTACGTACTGAGTTACTTTTTTTTTAAATGCCAAAAATTTGGGTCGGTCGGACGACGCTAAACGGAGAAAAAAAATAGGATGGCCTTAACGCTTATGGATAAGCTGGATATTTTTATACTATATTTGTTTTCTCCTTGTTTAAAACGCTTTTCCGCGATCAAATTAAAAACTGGAAATTTTATCGGTTTCAAACATGTATAGGTAATGATAAACATTCACCTTACATCTAACTGATCTAAGTGATCTGAATGCTTTATTTTTCTAAGTTATGGAAGATATGGTCGACGGTAATGTCGGCTTCTTTGTCTCTGTTCAGTAGCGTGTGATTTCTTCCCCTAATACTTTCGAATAAAAAAGTTACTCCCCTGCAATCTTCGGATGCGCGTTACGGTTTGCCTAAGATTTTCGGAATCTCTTCATAGACGCAAGCTTTTACAAAAAGGTCTCCTAAAAATTTCTAACGACAGCAATGCTAGCACGAGTTCTTCATTTTTCGAACAGACCTATAAAGGTAGCCAAAACTTTCGGATGAGCCAAAAAGGCCGCCTAGGATTTTCGAGACGAACACAGTTCCCCTAAGAAATCCGAACAGATAGATAGTTTTTAGGGCAGCTCCAAATTAATGAAACGGGCTTCTAAAGCATAGAAAATTCCATTTAAGGCACTTCTGAGGTATTTGGAAAAATTTGGTCGTTGGGTGCCCCTGATTTATCACGCGCTATTTCGACCCTGTCCCTCTTTCTGTTTACTTTTCAGTGTACTTAAAGCCATTAACACAAATCGTCTCGTTCGTTTTACTAGCTAGAATCAAGTATGGAAACAAATTTAGATGGACTGTCAAATGATGAGAGACTATACTGGAAGAAAAATCTTGAAATGTTATGTGACGTCACGAATTTTAGCATAAATTATGTGTAAGTGGTGAGTGGTGAGTGTAATTATATGTATAAGGTGGTTCGATGCCGGCCAGACAGTAATTTATGCATTTTTTTTCCTGCTACAGGTAGGAGAGAACATTCCCCTTTTTGCTTATGCAGTAAACATTACAAATTCCAGAATGAGAGCTGATCCACGAGAGTCTCCCTAGTTTCAGACAGTAGTGATCAATCTAGCTCCAGACGATCGTTACAGATTGAGACAACTCATGTAATACTGTGCTTAACACTCAGGCTGGTATGGCACCCGACTTCAACTCAGAACGTGTTAGTTCTACTGGTCTTTGATGATAGATATGCCGGTTGAAAACTCATCCAAATAAAAGAGGTTGGATTCCATACGACAATACTAATGTCACTAATGAATTAAGGTCACGGTACTTGGTGCTTTAACCGCTGGTGGAAATACCGTAACTTAACTCGGCGGCCAGGCGAAATACTGACTTATATTTGTTCGTGACAATGGCCTTTTTTCGCACCATAAATCGGTGGCCATGTACTTGCAATCAATTTAAAATTGCTTGATAATAAGCATGTCAGAATAGGACTTGTTACGAGTTTAATATGTCACCGCTCCCGCTGCAACATTTGCATTTGATAGACACAAGGACATGGCAGATCTACAACGGTTGCACCGAATCTGAATCGGCTGATGAGCAAATAAGACATTTTACACAACTGGGTAGGAACTTACCATATTGCTCATCAAAAGCCACTTATTATCTCAGACATGCAGACAGCTACGCGCTGCCTTTTTTCCCTTTCATTTTTGCTGACTGTGTACGCACCGCTGCCCTTTGAGGGAGAGGGTAATCCCCGGACCTTTTCTGTATGTGACGTAATTTTTGAGTTATGCAATACGGCTAAAACAACCAATAGTAATGGTAACACCGATTTTCAGAGGCTCGCGAATGATTCACTCATGTGTCACTGGTGTTAAACCTGAGGAATTAAGGTAACATGCAAACAAATTTGATTTCAAAGGCAGGAAATAGGCTTGTGTTTTCTTTTTACCCGTTTTTATCCCGGGACCCGGAAACGTTGTCGAAAAGAAGCTCCATAATGCGCGAAAGGAAAAAGAACAAGGCAAAAATCAAGCCGTATTGACCGAGCAAGCTTGGCCTAATGCAACAAAAGCAAAAAGTTCCTTCTTTTCTGGGAGCACACAGAAAATCACGAGTTTGGGCAGCCAATCAGAGTGCAGGATTTGGGTCATATTGCCTGCTCGCCAAAACAGGTATACAGAATGAGATAAAAAGCAATATGGGTTATTGACCAAGCGTGAGGTCAAGATGGCTGGATATTGGCTAAGTTCTTTTTTTTTTTTGCATTTTTCTATTGCTAAAATTCCCTTTACAAATCCTTACATCATTATGAGCTACAACCCTGCACAGTATACCCACTCATGGGCGAAGCTTCGCAGTAACACGAATATTTTCCGAACGCTCACACAGCTGTCGACGCAACTCGGGACTCGTCAGATCACGTGGCAAAATAAACCTTCACAGCATACGAAAAATGGCGGTAGTTTATTGTGTCTGATTCATCGGTTTTATTGAGATATCTAATCATTACTTGCGATACAAGGACACCTGGATACCGAGAACCTCTCCTTCTTTAACAATGACAGCCAGGCTTATGACTGAGTCGAAGACTTTAAAATGACCGACAACGAAAACACTTCGTCAAAGGTGACCTTCCGATCCTTTACTCTGCAAAATGTAACCTGTGCCGAAGAAGAAATAAATGCTCTTGAAAGCCTGAAAGAAACGGTGGTTTCTAGTGGAAACGAAACGCTGAAAGGTGAGGATGACTGCGAAAAAGAATGGCTCCGGAAGGGACTCGGAGAAACTGTAAATCCTTTCCCTACAAAATCACCTGAAAGTTTGTTACCTTTGCAAGATGAGTTAAACAACTTCACCTTTTATCTGTTTGAGCGGCGGTTTGGTTGGTCTGAATGTACTGCAAACTTGGAAGAGCTTGAAGAAGATAAATTGGAACGTAGGGGATCTTCTGCTTCTCTTCGGATTCAAGATAACTCGAAGTTTAAGGCGAAATTAAACGAGTTACTTGACGAGTTCCTCAAATGGTACGTGAGATATGTTTACAGTTTTATGCACAAGATTTACAGCAAAAATTTTGTCGATGTTGAGGATAGTAGACTCACAAAGTCTTGAGAAAAATATACAGCTCTTAATTTTAATTTGTAGTAAAGTGTTCTTCAGAAAATTCTGAAAACCTTTGACTGTGACGCTCAGTCAAATGAAATAGACTTTGAGTCAAGCTTCACTGGAAACTATTCGTGAATTTAACAAAAATAGTAATCTCGAAATTATTTTTTCAAGAGACATATTACAAGGAAATCTTGCAGCTATTACAAATAATTAACTGAATTTCTTAGTATACATGTACACCTTAAACCGCTTTCTAATTGTGCAGAAGTTGCGTTTCGGATTCTATATTATTTTACCTCGTTTGTTTTGTGATAAATTTACTATACTTTTCTAGAGTTTATATATCACCCTTTTGCACCATTCATCATTGTTTTTAAAAGCTTCAAGTGTTCACTCGAAGTTTAGTTTATTAATGACTTGCTCCGGTTTGAGCCTGATACTTTGGAAAATTAATTTTTTTGGTGTATGAATCTGCTACCCAAAACCGGGCCCAATATCAACTGAGGAATCGAGCGGATACCAATATTACAAATTTAAGTATTGTTGATTTGACCATGCAAATTTGAATGATCGCTTTTGGTAGAAAACAGAAGTAAGGTGATAACATAGCAGATAAATTGACAAAAAGACATTTTTTATTTAGTTTTTAACAATATTTTTCAAATTCCATTACAAATTGATTACCACTCACTATATAGAAAATGTTTATTTTCATTTATTAGCAGCATGCAGAGATAATTATCTTTCTCAAATAATGTAAAAGTTGATAATGTATTAAAACATTCTGGTCCCAGTTTATGGAATTAGCCAATTTGCATGCACCAGGAATAAGACAAGTAAAGCTTTAACCTCAATGCTGGATTAGCATTATATCACTTAAAAAGTTATTTGTACAGTTTTTTGAGGTATAATAATATGCTTAATGTCAACTCTTGAAGGGGACAGTTTGTTTTCATCCATTTACTGCATTTATCTTTTAATGTATAATAATAATAATAATAATATTAATAATAATAATAATGATGAAATTTACAATAGTGTCAGGTCTTATAGCTCAGGTACAGTGCCTTACTAATTTGGGAGACTGTACTGTATGTGTATATATCTAAAAGTCTAAATTTACATCAAAACTCTAAATTTAAAACTCTAAATTCTAGTTCGAACAACAACTAACTCTTACAAAGGACACAGGCGTCACATGAGTCATTTTTTACAGTGACTGATTGTAGGTGCTCATCTTAGCTCCTGGTTAATTTTGGACCAAAGAAGTGGCCCAAAATGCCTGAGAGAGTGTTTGCCATATTTTGTCGTGTTGAAGCTTTCCTCTCTGAATTCTGTGTTTTTAAAATTATAGTTTGTATGACTAATAATAGTAATAATAATAATGACCTTTATTGAAAACATTTCCACATAGTGGCTCTTCATTTTTCAATATGCTAAAATACTAAAACTATACTAGCCTAACTAATTAGATATGTGTAAAACGACTTATATTTACAACTAGATAATAAAAATGCAAAACTGGTAGTCATACTTAGATGCTTAAAAATGCTATTAAGCAAGCTATTGCTTAACACTTCTGCAGAAAGTGACTAATTTTGAATAGTTCTGTTACTGAGCTAGGCAACATGCCATGCTTTATTTTGAACTTATAATATAGCTGTGTTCTTACGTGTGCTCTGATTGGTCAAAAACCTATGTTTTATCAGAGTATAAAACATAGAAAAAGCGTGTTTTATTGTTTTTCGCCACATTACCTCTACTCAACAATTCTGTAAGAGACGGCGAAAAACATTTTCTTTGAAGAAATTCATGATGGAGTTCTCTGTGAAGCAGCAGAAAGTTTTGAAGCTGAGAATAATAAGACAAATAAAGAAGAAGAAGCGAAAACAGTCGAGAAGGTGGTATTAAATGGCGTCGGTTTGTTGATCTGTGTGCTTTTTTGTTTCTACTTGCGGCATGTAAAATTTATATCATAAAGCAAATAAAGAAGCCTATGCCGTGTATTACACTGTGATTAAAACACTTCGGGCATTTGAACACTCGAAAAATGTAGAAAACACTCGCCTGCGGCTCATGTTTTCTACATTTCACTCGTGTTCTCAAATGCCCGTCGTGTTTTATCACAGTGTAATACAGGGCTTGGGCTTCTTTATTTGTTAAATAAAAATAGCTATGTCCTGAAGCCTCCGAATGTAAAGTGTTGTCATTTTTGCTCTTCTTAGTAGGTCATACGGTGCAGACCAGTCATTGTAGACTGTCTGTAAGCCCCTTTCATTAATGCATTCCAGTTTTCACCTATCACTAGCCTTACAGAAGTGCCAAATGAGACTGCAGTATAAACAGACTTAGCCTCCAATGGGGATCCGGATGTTCATTGGGTTTAGTGGAGAAGCAACATGTGACAAACCCTATTTATAAAGCATGTCTATGTAACAGGCTAAAACAGACCCAACTAGTACATGTAGCTACAGCACTGATTCTCCTTCTGAACTTCTAGGGGAACTGATATATTGAAATTATTCTTCTAATATATAGGTATCTTGCACAGCCCAAACTAAGTGAAAAGTTGCTACAGAGCTTGAACTATGCTGTCAGCAAAGGTATGTTATGCCTTCTGGGTGTGCTGATAAATGCAGTACATATAATTTTTTGTTGCTACCTGAACTGTAAGGAGATCTTCAGAAGTTAGCCTGAGAAATGTTTTGTCTAGTGTGACTTTGAGGGTGATTACAACACTTTTGTTTATTAGAGTAACTCAATTTATTTTAGTGCAGTATAACAACTTGACAAAAAGAAAGTTGTTGTTTTTGTTCCAAAAACAGCAAATAGCTTACACTGTACTGTTACTTGTCTGCATCGCATGTAATGTTAATAGTACCTTCACAAATTAAATTGTATGTGTCTTCAGACATTGGTTGCTGAGAGCCAATGTAAGGTGCCCCCTACTTTTTGTGTTTGCATCAGTTACTTTTATGACATTTCAGGTATTTTGTGTAGCATGTCATGTGTGATGCTCAAGCTTGCGTGACATTCACTGCTACATGTAGACCACTGGACACCAGGTCCACCTCAGCCATGCAACTGCTTGCATCCTACAGCTGTGTGTCGCTGGTCCCCGCCTAAAAGCTTGCTCCATCATGAAAAAAGTTCTGTTGTTTAGTTCTTGAACTAGCTGTGACAATATACACACAATAGGGCAACACCTTATTTCAGAACAAAACTCTGTAATAATATGGCACAACACCACTCCAAGCGCCGGAGCTACACATACTTTTCTAGTTCCTCCTGTCACTAAAAGGGTCTCTTTTGTTTTGGCTTCAAGAAAGGAATTGCAAAGAAAGCAGCCATGAAATTTGAAACTTTTGCATACTTTATTTCTCAAAAACAATGCCCAAACCTGCCAAAAAAAAATTCAGAACAATGTTTATCTCCTAAAACAAAAGTTACATGCCAAACTTATGCCCTTTGTGAGCACTTTTGAGTTGACATTTTTGCCCTGAGCATTTCAGTTAGCATTGTGTCAAACACAATGCTTATTTTGATATGCATTGATGTCTTTTTTCTTTTGCAATTCACTCTTTTAGCACACAACATGCCAGTCGTAAGAAACCAGACATTTGTGCATATCATGGACTGGTTTAAGTTAGCCAGTGCAGTCAGTGGTTTTAGCGATGATCTCTTCTCACTGGTGAAGGACTTGATACTGGCAGGAATAAGTGATGTTTGGTCTGCTATCAGAAACACATGTGTGGCCAAGTTGTCAAAGTTCCTGGAGATCTTTACCCTGCATCAAGTGGAAGAATTCTACAGCAGCTTAGTGAAGGTGATGATTTTAGAAGATACATGTGCAATTCGCATTTTGTATAAAATTTTATGTTGTACGTTAAAATGAATTTCAGGTCAAAATGGTTCCAAACTAGTTCGATTTTTTTCCATTTGTTTTATATTATTAGAGGATTATGGAAATTTATCTGAAACAAAGGAAAAAAACGAAAACAAAAACAAATAAATAACACATTTCATGCACCTGTGTTTCTTTGTGTTGCAGATGTGCCAAGCAAAAGAAACTTCCTGGCAGGCAAAGGAGGGTGCAGTGATGTGTAAGTGAAATTTGTAGTTGCTTTAATATTATTATTTTATTAATACTATTATTTCCCTAAAGAGCAGCAAGGTCTCAATCTATATCTTAGAGAGGGACCTGTCTGTGGAATGTTCCACCAGCAGATTCAGTCAGAAGGCAGTATGCCTAGAAGAAGAAAGAGTTTGTTAGAGTATAAGAGTGATTTACAAGGTGATTGTTATTAAGGATTTTGACTTTGGCGACTTTACAGTACTCAACAGGTGAACTTATACTGTATCTACTAATCAGGGGTACATGTATCTTTCAGGCAAAAGCAGTACATTTCACATGCATGTACTTTTCTATAGTTTTGGTTTAGTGATCTTATTGCTGTTCTTGTTAGGTGTGTCTCTGTTATAGGTGATTTTTCACATATAAATACTAATATGCATGCAAGTTTTATTATTATTACAAGGCAATGTATAACTTGATATTGAATTTTTCTTTTTGTGTTGGGACTACAGGTATGACAGCCATAGTGTGTCAATTTTTGTGGAGCAGAGGTGGATCAGAAACCTCCAATGGATCCCAATACACTCTTAAGGTCAGTGCTTCCAATTGACAGTGCTAGTCTATATAGATGGCTGTGCTGTTAAATGATAATTATTAAATGCAAAGGAAATCCATTTGTCTTACTGTAATATTATGTACTTGTACATACATGTAATCATGTAAACTATGTATTAAATAATGATTGTGAGAATGTCTTTGATAACTCATTTTATTATAATTATTTCTCAGTTAGTATGCGTGCTAGGATTGGTTAATATAGTGGGCCATACTTCACTGTATGGCCCGCTAAAATTTGTTTTGGTTGCCAAAATGACTCCAGAGATATAATAAATATCTTACAAACCTTGTTTCCTTGGTCTGTACTGTAAGTTACAGATCCTTGTTTTTTACACTCCAATTTATGGCACAAGCGCAAACTCAGACCTCAAACTGTGTTAGTAAGAGGTATTAATCCTGTTGCTTTCTTTATGCTTTGTATTTAGTTTGGCCTTGTAAAGCTGGCAGCTTTGCCGGATTTCATCTTGCTTTCTGTTCGTTCTGTGCTTTATTCACTGCTCGCTCACCCTCAGTTGAGCATCAGAGAGCATGCCACCAAGGCACTCTCTGCAATCCTGTCCAGATGTGAATTTGAGGTATGATGTTTTCCTTGCTAACAATGGAAAGTTAAGTCAAAGAGTCAGTTGCAATTTACATTACACCTCATTAACATTAAGTAGTGGTCCGGCTAAAAGGTAGGCAGGTGAACGGCAAAACTCATTAAAAAGGTGCGAACAGTTAATTCTTAACTCCATTCAAATCGCCTGATCTCATTGGCTAATACCAAAAAAATCCCGAAAAAACAATGAAAAAATTAAAAAAAACGTCATTTTTAGACCTTGTCTTTTCCATATCCTTATTTTCTCTCTCTCGACAAAATTTGGCTGTTGTTCTATGCGCCAACTAGCACCATCAAATTAACTGACATATTGCCGAGCCCTATTGTTTTTCTGCTTGCTTCTTAGCCGGACCATTACTTAAATGTAACTTAAAGAGTTGCATTTATCTACTAGAAATTATGGCCTTTCATTATATAGCTGGTTCCACAAGTGGGAAAGATGAGGTGGCTACCCAAGCGGGCATGGCCCTACCTTGCCTGCAGGGGATTTCCTGTGTTGTCCCACAAACAAAGCAAAATGGCCAATGATATAATAAATCCTTTATTGGCCAAGCTTGTTCCTTCAAGATGACTGGATATTGGCCTCATTCTGTTTTTGTGATTTTAATCGACCTAGCTCAACTACATCTCACTAAAAACACAAAGAAGAACTTGACCAATATCCAGCCATCTTGACCTTGTGCTTGATCAATAACGCATGTTTCTTAATGACTTAGGTTGCTCTGGGGTCATTTGGTGAGGTTATAAATAGGCTTTGTCGTGGAACACAGAGTGAGTCATCAGGTGGTGACAGTCAAGGCATCCATGAGGTAGGGATGAATAGACTGTATTCTGTATTATTGCTTTGAAGGTATTGTCCAGAGACCAACACATAATGGTAATTGAACTGAGTGGAGTGCAATTTGAACTGAAATCATATGCGTGATTTCAAATATCGAACAAGCACGCAGTGCGAGTTCGATTTGAAATCAGAAGTATGATGTCAGACCAAAATTGCATTACACAAAGTTCAATTACCACTTTATTACATCCAGTTTTGAAATTGCACAATATAATAGTCCTAATACTGGATTTTTGTTAGTCAAGTGCCAATATTTTATTGCAAATTTGATTGGGTTTTTTATTTTTGTGTTTATTCTCATTGGCTGAAAAAAAATGCAATTTAGAGCCTAAGGTAATGCAATTCGTTGAATAAATCACACTGCTGTGGGCCAATCAAATTGCAGGGATCACCAGTGATTTCAAAATGGATGTAATAAAACAGCAAATGGCTTTTTTGATTTTTTGAATTTCTCATGTAGGTGATTTTAACTTTTTTTTTTCATTGCTAGTTACCTCATCATGCTGTATTCAGACAGAATTTCAAGTTCCTCAAGGCTCATGAAGCTCAAGGTTTGCTGGGAGTGTGCCTCTTCCTGATCAAGGTATTTTATTGCATTAGTGCCTGTCATTTCTTTTGATGCTGTTTTACTTGCCAATGGGTACTTCCAAACGTTATTCTATGCTTAGTATTCTTTTATAGGGTGTTTACAATTTACATACATATACAATATTACCCTTTTTTGATGATCTATGTCTTTTTGCACCAATTTCAAAAGACGAAATTCGCGAAATTACAACACCAAATATAGCTGGAACAGACCACTTCCTTCAAACTTTAATTAAGCTTTTTCTTTTGATTTTTGTCTTCCTATTGTTTTTTAAGTAAATTAAAGGTACAATCTATTATTGTAGCTTTGTTTCATTCAAACAAGTTGGCTCATCCTTGGTCATGAGTGACGTAGAACAAAGAAAACAAAGGAGACAAAACAGTAGAGACTAGGAAAATAATAGTGAGAAAACAAAGAAAAATTCCACAGGTTTTTACACCAGGGTAATCCCACAAGCTCAAATTCCCCGACACAACTCCTCAAAGACAAAATTCCAACAGGCGACATAAGAATCTTGCCAAATGACGACATAGATGATTGCAAAATTCATATGGGGAACATGGGTACTCCCTAACAGGACCTCAGTGGTTCTCTGCTTAACATACTGTAACAGAGGTATTCAGTGAGGATAGTTTCTGCATTGGTAGGGAATTGAAACACAAGAAATTGGGATAATCAAACAAATTGATAAAGTAAGTTACATGTATACCACCATAAGGTAAAAGGGAGGTTCTGATGTTTTGAGCGTTTCGAGCATTCGCTCAGACAAAAAGCTAACAGTCAAAACATCAGCACCTCCCTTTTACCTTACAGTGGCATTACTTACTTTATCAATTCGTCTGATTATCCCAATTTCTTGTGTAACAGAGGTACACTGTATTGATATTGTGTATTATTATGTATTAATTTTACTTAGTACCTTAGGAGAGTTTATAATTACATGTACAAGCTTACAAGTAATTCTCCAAGGTAATGTCAGCGCTAAAATGAGTTGCATAATTTGACCTGTATTTCCCCAATTTTTTTTCAGCACATTCCTCCAGGATATCTATTACCAAAATGGCCATTATACTTCTCTACTCTGAACCTTTTCCTTATGCATCCTGCCTCCACTGTGAGGCAGGCAGCAAGTACTACCTTCAAGTATTTAGGTGTGTACACTGTATATCATTGACTGATAATGGTTATGAGGTTGCATTACTCATTGGTTGATTATACAGTCAGTACAATGCAGTAATCTTTTCAAAATTCAAGTACGTTAGGGGAAATAATATTGTAGTAAAGTTAAAGAAAGCGTGACACTCATAATTCACCAATGTGACTTCATGATAGATAAATTAGCTTGGCAGAATTGAAATACAACACCTATTTTTTAGTGCACGCCCCTACCAGAAAGGAAAGCACACGTAATTCTCTTGTATCTCTTATCACGTATTTTATAACCACCTTCATGTATATAAGCCAGTTGATTTCAGTAATAAAGATAGTTTTCGCAGTATGTACAGTTGTGGTCCTGTCTCCGTGCTCACAAGGGCAAACCCAAGCCGTTGTGAACAGCGCAAATCTTTACAAGCATTGGCCAAGACTACCGGCCGTCCAATTCTTTACAGTATTATATTACAAAAATTAGCATGGCACACAATGGATAATTTATCAGCAAAGTGTCATTAGAAGATGTTACTGATCATTGTTACATTATTATAAATTTTGATATTTCAAGAATAATTATTATAATAGTAATTATAGTAATAATAATAATAATACTAATGACTACCAGTAATGATGATGATAATAATAATGATAATAATAATAATAATAATACTGATAACCTATTGCTGCCCACACCCCAAAAAAGAAAATGTGAATTAACAAAATTTTGTTCTTGTTCAAACCTCTTTACAAATTAGTGATGCATTTTCTGTTTTTGTTTATTCCTACAGTTGCCAAAGATAGCAGTAATCCAGTGTTCCTGAAGCTGGTTCTGCAGGGCCTTGCAGCTGACTGGAAAATCAAGGCAGATCTACTGACTGCAAACCTAACCAGAACCAGTAGACCTCACTCCTCACAGGGCTTTAACACTGATCAATTGGACCATTCAGAATCATCTGCGTCAAACACAGTACATGACTCAGATGATGAGGTGGCCAGGAATGTGCCTGATAGCGAGACCCAGTTTCAGACTTCCCCTAGCCCACCTCCAAGTCCTGATCTCTGTTACATGTCAGCTGATTCACTGAGTAGTATGGGTGGGTTACCTTGCTTAAAAGCTCTTTTACGTGTATTTGTTAAATACGTTTTGCCTTCATTTCCTCAGTACTGGTACTGTCTGCGTTAGGACATCTGTGAGAGGTGTCTAGCTTGCACAAGTGTCCACTTGCTTTTAAAATGATTGAATCTGATGCAGCTGAGGAAGCAAAACTATTTAAGATTCCTGGCATGTGACAGTCATTTTTCATACCATCTAACCAGTTCAACTAGACATAGTTTGAACTGGCAGCAACAGTCAGCAACAGTTTGTTTTATAACTACCTACACTGAGACAATCAAAGCCATCAAACCACTACTGAGACTCCTGGGCTCAAAACGTTTACAATTTGATTTACAACTGCAGCTCCTTTGTTGTAACACCATTTTGCAGTGGTGGTTTTTAGCACTTTTTTACCAAGGAAAGAGGTTAACTGTTCATAGAACTTTTTTGTTGTTTGGTTTTCAGGAATGGAGTTCCAAGGAGACGTGTCTAGTGGTCCCATTGGATCAGCTTCATCGCCCCACAGGTTGACAAGAATCAGTATTCGTCAGGTTGCAAGACTGCTATCAGGTAATATTTCCACTATTTCAGGTAATATTTCCACTGTTCAATGTACATGAATGACGTTTCGAGCGTTAGCCCTTCGTCGGAGGGACGACGAAGGGCTAACGCTCGAAACGTCAGCACCTCCCTTTTACCTTACGGTGGTATAACTTACTTAGTCAACTCGTTTGATTTAGCCAGTTTCATGTGTTTCAATTTCCCACCGACGCAGCACCAGTTTCTTTAGAAACTATCCCCACAGTTCTTAGATTAATGTTGCAAAAAACTGGGCAGTGGCCACGATGTGAAAACCTTTGCCATTGGTGCATTTCGCGCATTATTGTTGAAAGTGCAAATGTTGATCTCTGCAAAAATCGCAGGTATTAGAAAGGCAACATTTATAAGTGGTCGTTGTTTCTATAGTTGTTGTATGCCCATTTTTCCTGCTCACGGAACCAGGCATGTAATAAAGATACATGTATGTACAGCTGTCAAGGATGTGATTTTCAAGCAATTTAGTTTGGGATAGGGTATAAGAATCATCGAGTTTAGGGTATCAGTTGAGCAAATGACTGAAGGTTTTAGTTTAGACCAAGGGAGACTTTGGGGGTTTAGTCTAGTATAGATGTACTTGTAGGGAAGGAATAGTCAGCTGAGTGACGTGTAGCTGTGCCATGCTGATCAGGCCTAACAAGGCCGAAACAGCTATCCATGGCTGCTGGCTTTTGAACTAAAATTTTTCATCTTTTTTGGTAGCAACAGGGTTTTATTCCTTCTATCACTGTCGCCTCAGTGCGCATATGTGTGGCTTTAACTTACCCTTACTACATTTTGACGCTGAGTGACATTTAGGTTTGGTATAGGCTAAGGGCTCCAGGGTTGGAATGGCACATACCCACATTCATCCACATTCCCTTCCCCCCTCCCCCAGGGGTTCTACTAACAGTATGCATTGTCTGCTACTTGCAATGTTCTCTGCATTCATTTGCCTTTTATTTCAAGTGCTAACATACAGTGTCTGTGTGTCTCACTTGACAGAGGGTTCGGTAACGCCAGCTGATGATCTGATGTCAGAAAGCTGGGAGTGGCGTGAAGGCAGACTCCTAGCGTATGAGCTCATCATGAAATTCTTGATTACAAACCACATCCATTATGTGTTCCCAACATTTGTCCTGCCGGTCTCCAAGGATTCCGCAGCATCGTCATCAGTGGATGAAACTTTGATTAGCAGGTACATTGTATCATTAAAGTACAATACCGCTCATTATTATACATTGAACTCACTATCTCTTTTCTGATTGGCCAAAAACGTACAGTTAATTTTCGAAATCAGAGCCTGTGACTTCATAACTGCAGGTTATACAACAATCATGTCAAGGGCACTCAAGGTCACGGGTAATCATGTCATGTATGACCGTGGTACATGATTTCTAAGGGTTATAATGTCAAGATTGCACGCTTTTGTGGTGCTAACACGTTTAGAAATAAATTACCAGTTCCACTCACTGTCGTGACCATTTTTTTCGTTGAGTGTACAATAAAACAATTCGGCTGATAACCCCTATGTCGACCTTGATTATTCTGGATATCACCAAAACCTCATCCAATAATTGTTTAGAATGAAGTGGACTTAAGTGCGCATTCCAAACACACCGATAAACACATTGAAATGATTGAGTTGATGCGTTTCTATGTGTGACCTTCTTTCCTTGTTTCACTCCAGTTTTTGTGGTAATTTGGATGGGTTGTACTCTACATTATATATTATCTCACTGTAGTAAACAATAGTAAGCATTTATTCGCTAGAATCTCAGAGACTGGCAATCTTTTTTATAGTCGGATGGCGAGTTTGAGTTTTCTGAGCCAAAAGTCACGGTAGGCCCGATGTAGAGTTGGCCATTGACTCATAGAAACTGAGGACGAGTGGTCAGATGGTTTTTGAACAATCCACCAAGCATACGGCTTTCAATTGTATCATTGTCCCTTACCAATATTTAACTTTGAAAGGGTGTTGTTGTGTTCCAAGCTTTGGCATTTTTCACATACTGGCGATCTACCAATAAAATTGATAGCAAGTTTGTTAGCCAATCAGGTTACAGGATTTGTGATAGAATGTGAGTAGGTTTCTACTACATAGATTAGATTGTATGTTAGCCAGTCAGATTGCAGGTTTTTGATAGAATTCAAGTTGGTTTTTACAACACAGAATAGATTGTATGTTAGCCAATCAGATTGCAGGTTTTTTTTATAATTTCCCTAAGTCGACAATATAACGTTCTTAATAATATACATGAAAAAGTTACTCGATTCTGATTGGTTGAGAGCAGTAACACTAGTGCTAAAAGTGTAACACCAGTGCAAATTACACATCGATATTCTGGATTATAATATTCTTTATTTTTAAAGGAACTGCTTTGAGTTCGTAGCGTTATCAGCTGATGTTCATCAGCCAATCAGTAAATAAAGTGTCAAATCCGCGTCAAATGCTCACGTCCTGTCCGCAATGAGTTCTTCCGGCACTTCCTCCAGGCGAATTTTTTCATGTTTATATTATTAATAAGTAATCATACGGTTTTTCTCGTTCAATTTGGAATTAATTTGCACTTGTCAGTTTTTCAAAAAGCTGAAATTGCACTCGCCGAAGAGGCTCGTGCAATTTCATTTTTTTCAGCTCACTCGTGCACATTAATTCCAAATTGAACTCGAAACCGTATGATTACCTTTACTAATTGATTCCCGTCCCTCCCCCCCCCCCCCCAAACTCTCTGCTTAACAATGTATTATGCATTTGTATTTTTTGGTAGAGAGGACACTGTTATCTTTTGTGGAAGTGTGATCATTTAGATAAGTTTTTTCAGCATTACACACGCAAGCTCAGAAAACAGGAATCCGAGTTCTCCCAGTAGGGGTAGAACCAATAACTTTGTGCTTTTTTGTTTGCATGCTCTACCACTGAGCTATAGGACACTTGCGGGAGCAAGGTCATAAATAATTTTGGATCAATAACAGTTTCTGGGCAACCGTGCACCTACCCCTCCCCTAAACCAACATTAACGCTAACTTTTTAACTCATTATAACTTGTTGGATTAGGGGAGGGGTAGGTGCACAGTTGCCCAGAAACCGATATTGATCCATGATTTTTCGGTAAAGCTACAACTAAGGTGAAGCAAGAGTAGCTCTCTTTTTACATCATTCTGTACAGTGACTTGATGTCGAGATTAAAGTCTTACGTTTTGTTTTGATAACTTCTATCAGTGTAATGTGTAATGTAACAAATAACACGCACTGTACTGTTGTTACTTTGTTGAGCACACCTCAGTCAATCTGTTATCATAATTGTCCATTCATTTGGTAACGATGGTCACTATAATTCTTTCTGTTCAGCGAAAACCAAGACAGTCCCTTTTGCGTTTAACAACTAACTTGCACCATTTATTTTTTTTGCACCTTGTGGCACACAGTTTGTCTAACAAAGGTCCTGGTAAGAAGTCAATGTTTGTTCGAGACAGGTGAGAACTTGGTATCAATAATAGTTATAATCAAATAAATCGGTTTTCTTAGTTCTGATTGGCTACCCGAGATGGGGCTGTCTTGCCCGTTTGGGATTTCCCGCAATGTCCTGCGAAACACAACAAAACAAAATGGCCATATTATGGAACAAGTATTCGCCGAAGGCATAGTGATTGTCGGTGGATATTCACCGATAATCACTTCGCCTTCGGCGAATAATTGTTTTAGTATAAATACACAGATGATTCTTTCAAAAAAAGAAAAGAAAAAGCATTGTACAACATCAAAAGCGCGCGAACAACTGGCAGCCATTTTGTTCGTGGAGGTGATTATCGGCTGATAATCCGAGATAGCGAACCAATCAGAGCTCGCGATTTTGTATAATCACTTGAGTATTTATACTAAAATCCTTTATTGACCAAGCGTGAGCTCTGGATGGCTGGATATTGATCTCGTTCTTTTTTTGTTGTTGTTGTTTTATTTAAAAGCGCAAAAAAACTCGGCCAATATGCAGCCTTATTGACTAAGACAGCTCAGAGGGCCAATAACTAAAATCAACCAATCAGATTCCTTGGTTTATGGTCCCGCGGGGCCAATGTTTTACCAGTATTGTACCGGGTAATGTCCCGAAAGATCCCGCTTAATTCAAAGTCGTATTTTCGTCTTTCAAATCAAGCTGGCTGAAAGTACGGACTTTGTTTGTCAGCAATCAATGCAAAAAACTCAATGTATAGCCAGAAAGATAAAATTCCCTGCAATACCCTTTTTCAATCTTAGCATACAAACATTTTCATCAAATCTTCGGGCTCGCATCGTGTAATAAATCTCTTATTGACAAGCTTGCTCGGGACCGTACCGGGAGAATGTCCTCCCTCGGTCTTTTATGCACGGACCTCGCAGCGCTTAGTCCGTACTGTCCCTCGCGCTTGGTTAATTAAGAAATAGAAAACATGTATCGTGTTTCTATCGAGTTTTAGTATAAATCTGCTGGTGTTCTATCACAAATGCCGCACTCTCATTGGCTACGCTACCCACTATCTATTCTGTGATAGATAGTGAGTAGCGTAATGGCGGCCGCTTCTTCACGTTTTCGAAGTGTCCGTGAAGAAGATTTAGACAGTTTACTGGTCGAGGCTGTTCCAGAAAAGACAACGTTTTGAACGACTAGTAGATTTATACTAAAACAATTAGATTATTCGCTCTCGATTTCTATGCGTGATAGTTGACTCGGTCTGCGCCCTCGTCAACTATCGCGCGATAGAAATCTCGAGCTCATAATCTAATTGTTTAATAGAAACACGAATTCTAACCAATCAGCGCGGGTATTTTCCTAGGGCTGTTTTCTAATAAGATACACATGTACTTAATCCGGACCTGGGAATTGTACGTGGTATTTTTTCTTCAGGGGAGTGGGGTGGTTTAATAAATTTCTTCTTTAAGCGAAAGGTGGCTTATTACAGGCTTATTATTCAAAATTTGCAAGTACATCCGACTGCCAGATAAAAATCTCCTTACTGACGGTACACCTAGCGTGGTCGGTTAGGAAGAGGTTATTATGTTTCTTCTGAGTTCACCGTCTCGTCAAGGTCTGTATTTTTTTTAATGAGATATACTCTTCAATTTTTGCAGGTCCAAGTCAGACTTTTCAGCCGAGAGTGCAAGTTCATTGAGTAAAAGTGTAGGGATCATCAATTCCGCATCAAGTGCCTTGTACACTACTACAACCATAAAGGTGCAAATGATTCTCAGCTACTACTCCAGGGCTCGAAATAATTTCCGGAGAGTCTCCGGACACGGTGACCGGCCAAATTCATTTTAGCTCGGTCATATATTGTTTCTGGCCGGTCAGATTAATAAGATAAACAAGACCAATCCGAGAGCGCAGACCTCCGCCAGCGGATTCGACCCCCTACCGCTAGCAAGGGTACTGATGTTACTGCATCATGTGACATATGAGCAGATGCAGAATTGAAAGATGCACATTTTAGTTTTGGTTTGAAATTGATATCATGATTCTAGTGCGATTTATTGTGAAATAATGATTTTTTCATTTTTTCGTGACCTTGACCTTTGACCTAGATACCCCAAAATTAAACCAGTTCTAAGTTAGACCATAGCCAATGTTTTGACCAAGTTTGGCAGTCACAGTGACGCGCTACTGCGGCTCGTGATTTGCAAGCTCTCCTCGTGTTCTCCCAACATCTCGTGTGGTTTATTTCGCCGGTAAACCTATAGAAACTGTGGTTTATTGCTGTTTTAAACAAACTTAAAATAAAAAAAAAAACAGAAAATGTTTCTCTTTTCTATGGGTTTACCGGTACAAGAGCCCATAGGTTTTTTGACCAATCAGCGCTCGCGTTGTATCTGAGCATTTTACCTTAACACTGACTGTGGTCAGTGTTTTGTTCTTGTCATTGTTTTAAGTATAATCATTCTGTCTTTTCCTAACAGGAAGGAGAAAGTGGATTCATGGAGAAAGGACATGCTGTTGAGGATGCATTACAGCAGAACAATGATAGCAGTACTTTGTCAAAGAAGAAAGCCGTGTATGTTGTCAACTGATACTAAACAACAAGTCAAATCAAGTCAAGACTTGTCAAGTCAATTGACAAGTCTTGTCAATTGTACTTGTAATTGTTGTTGTCAACTGATACTAAAGTTGGTAGCTCAACCTCGTTCCCAGAGTCTCTCCTTTTCCGCTCCCTGGAGCGAGAGAAGAGAGACCCTGGGAACGAGGTTGTTGGTAGCTTACACTTTGTCACGTACATTGTTTTGTTATATAGCCGGCGCTTTTCCCGCTACAGCGCTCCCCCTCATTGGCTAGTTCATTGTCACATGACATCTAACAATGAAACTGTCTACCGCCAAATGCCATGAGCGCAGGCAACATTGCGAAAACTATCACATCAAACGGAAAACAGTTCACTGTTACACGCAAAATGTTGACCGCTACTGAACGTGGTCAGAGCGTTTTTGTTTTGCCTTGTAACAAATCACTTAAAGACTGGTCTCTTGGGGAACAGTAAATTTTGCTCCCCTCGAATCTCAATGTTTCCCTCGACTTCATCTTGGGAAACATTGAGATTCTCGGGAAACAAAATTCACTGTTCCCCTCGTGACCAGTCGTTAAGTGTTAAATGTTCACTATTTAGTTCAATATTCTGTTTGTAGTGTCGTACTTATTGTTGCTATCGTTGGAAAATTTCACTGTATAGTTTAGTATTCTGTACTGTGTATTGTTGCAGTTTCTAGAATACAGTCAGACCGAGTTTTTTCCGCTCGGATTTCTGGCCCAAGCGCCAAGCGCGCGGGTCATAAATCCGAGCGGAAGAAACGAGGATCCGTAACTTACAGTACGGACCTCGAACTCGGTTAGTAAGGGTTATTGATACATATTTAATAGTGAAGTACTTCATCCTGAATGTCTAACACGACAGGAGAGCTATGTCATATGCTGAAATGGATGCTAATACACACACAAGGCAGCTTATCAGGCAGTACTCTGTTACCACGCCACAGATCTCTCCTAAAAGACCATTTAGACTTCCCAAAACCAGCACGTTTGCATTGGTAAGTCTTGCTTTTACAGTGGTGATGGGATGTCTACAACCAGCGACGTAGGGGGTGGCACAAGGTATCCCAGCACAGTTAAGTTCTTGTAGGAATAGAGTACCGAAGTGTGACGTCACGTTACCATGGGCACGATTTGAGTGGTTCTAAACAAAGAGCATTCGAACCAACATGGCGGCCATAACGATAACTTCTCTTACTTCTTTTTTTTCTGGTGAGCCGAAATCAATCGAACGTGGTGAAAATCACTACCAATCCGACCATATAGAGTCTTTTCAGTATTCCAATGGAATGATTATAGGATTGGTACATGCCAGTATGAAGGACAAGTCTTGCAAGGTCACGGTAAGTAAACTCACAAGTTCGGAACACTCGTAATCGTTTGTATAAAACTTTAATGTTCCCTCTGTTTACTTTGCAATACAGGTTTCTCTTCATGGGAATGAAATAAAGTCTGCTAAGTGCGAATGTCCCCGTGGAAACTATAAATGTAGCCATGCCGCGGCACTTATTATCTATGGAATCCATAATCTTAGCCGAACAGATGTAGAATGCAAATGGCAAAAGCCCAGGGCCCCAAACCAAGTGAAATCCGTAGAAGAGTTATATCCTTGCCTAAAGGAGTATAATTGCCTTAAAAGAGAAGTAAACGAAGAGGATCGTTCCTGGTTCTACCAAGAATTGAAAAAGTACGGCAACTTTACCGGCACTTTGTGGCTTCTCTCTCCAGAGCCTGAAAAGAACAACGCCCTGCCTGCGATCACTGTAGAAGAGATTGTGTTGTCTCGGGAATTTCTAAATCATGCGGATAAGAAGAGATACCTTACCGAGAAACTTCGTATCTCTGAAGAGCAGCGTATAGCCGTAAATAAAGCCACCGTAAGACAACGAGATAACCCTTCCTGGCAAATGATAAGGAAAGGAAGACTCACAGCCAGCAATTTTGGAAATGTCTTAAACTGCAAGAGAGTCACTCCATCCCTTCTAAAGCGAGTGCTTGGCCAGTACGATTTATCAAGGGTACAAGCCATTAATTGGGGCATAATTAACGAAAATCAGGCAAAGAAAATGTTTGAACAAAAAACAAAGCTATGTGTTGAAGAATCTGGGATTTGGCTTGAGCTGTCAGGAATGCTAGGTGCCTCCCCTGATGGCTTGGTAGGCACTTATGCACTGCTAGAGGTGAAGTGCCCATTCACCCAAAGAGATTTAACCATAGAAGAAGCAGTATCATCAGGTAAATTTTATATCAAGAAGAATTCACAAGGACACTATGAACTCGATAAAGGACATGTTTACTGGCATCAAGTACAAGGACAGTTATATTTAACTGGAAGGGAGATTTGCTTTTTTGTTGTGTGGACAACAAAAGAAACCCTCATCCTCCAAATCAAAAAAGATCCTGCCTGGGCTGACAATCTTCAACTCTTAAAGGACTTTTATATTAAGCATATTATTCCAGCATTCTCTAATGATCTACTGTAAGGCTACAGGCAGTCAGCAGCTCTGCAGACTGATTTTCATGAACATATGAAATTGTTGGAGACTGAACATTGTTAAAATCTCATGCATGTTTTTTCAGCATTTGTGAAAAACAACTTTGGGTTGTGGTCATCTGATGTGATGTACAGAATAAATTGGTTGTGTTTTGCAAACTTGTGATGTTAATTAACTTAAGTCTTTGGGCAGACTGTAGAGATATAAACATTTAATGGAATCAAACAAAATCATATTATGCTATATATACATGCATCATGTTCTAAGTATCAAAATATAGCTCACAGCTAGGGACGCATGTTTCATCTCAACTATACCCAACCAAGAATTAGAAAAAAATAATTCTATTCCATGTCAACAGAATCTCTAACTTCTCTAATGAGGGAGTTTTGTAAGTTTACCAAGCCAGCACATAATTTCAAAACTTTTTCAGTGTAGCATCTCAAGTATGGTGGAATGAAGGTTAGAATCTTGAAATCTTTGATGCGTGCATTTGCCCTTTCAACATGAATTCTGCACCGTGCAATAGTCTTTGTTAGCTTAATTTCACTCTCGTTAAATTTCCCATTATATAAAAATGGGGGAATATTAACAGACACACCATTTGGAATAAAATCAGCTATCAAAAAGCCTTCGTTAGCAAGTATCAGATCCCCAGGTTTAAAGTGTTCTAGTACACCAGATTTTTCCACAATGGCTTTATCTGATGTTGAGCCTGGAAACAATTTACTAACATGGGTAATAACCGCATTTGGTGCAACACCAATAAGTGTCTTAAAGGAGTTCATTCCCCTGTATGTTGAGTAAGTCAATTTTTGATCACTCATTAAACCAGGCGCTGCAATTTCTATATCAGTGCAGTCGATGACCATTTTGCAATGCCCAAACAGAGAAAAAGATTCTGGCATAGAGGTTCTGTTCTTCTCTTTGGATGGCACAGATTGTAAACAGTCTTCATATAGTAGCTTGTATAATACATGAGCCAATGTAAGTATTATATTACTGATTGTTGCAGTGCTACAGTGAAAGAGCTCAGCCAAGTGCAGGTTTGTGTAATTCTGTCGTAACTTCATAAGGGTTATAAAAACTTGATCTTCCAACAGGATCCTTTCAACCCTCCAGCCATAAAAATAGTTAATTTCTGCCGAGAACCGTCTGACATAGTTCACAACAATTGAAAATATTTGCTTGTTTGGTAGACCTGTTTCCATACATATTACTTCATCTCTTAAAGCCATTACCGAGTATATTTCTCTTTGATATTGTTCATTTGACTTCCTGTCCTGCAATTCCTTTCTCAAGTTTTCCAGTTCGACTTCAAGAAGGATATTTTGCTTAGAGGCATTGCTGGTTTCACACTTTGAGGCTTCCCCACTTGATGAGTACGAATCGTTTAACTGCTTGATTATATCAGAAACCGGAACCGAGTCTTCTGAACTTGTCTTCTTCGTCTTAGCTCGCTTTGGCGTACGTGTTTCAGCATTTGGAAAGAGTTTATCGGCATTTCTTTTAAATATCTCAGGGCCATTTACTTTCAGTCCTTCACGAAAATGACAGCTACAAACTCGAGAATTGCTTCCCGGACTTCGGTCTTCTCGTCTATTAAAAGCAGATTCATTTCAAACGAACATTAATACATATTAAAAACCGTTGTTTTAAAGAGTAACTGATGAGGGATATCGAAGATTAAGAACAATAATACAAATTCAAAGAGTCAAAGTTCAATTGTTCGAGTCGTCACGCCACTACCTAGCGCCGGTATTTCTAGCGTGTTTTACCTTACCTTAGGAGCTTTTTCCACCAATTGAACTCCACAGGATCCTTCGGAAACCTGAAAAATTTACATGTCTCCCTTTCTGATTGATGATTACAATCTGGGGCAAAACATTGAACCATTTTCGACTTGTCCACGTTACGTTACCCAAAGAGAGACGCTATGTTGATCTTTTGTTTAGAACCAGCAAAAATGCTTCCATGGTAACGTGACGTCAGCGCTTCGGTACTCTATACCCCCTCTCCTCCCCCCTTAAATATCCTGACGTACACTCCAGAGAGCTTTTTCTGGTGTAGAGCACTGAAAGGCGGCATGGAAGAAATTCATACGAAACTGCATCCGGGACCGTTACGTAGTGGCGTATTTTCCATATCTTCACTAGTGAGGATATAGATGACGTCATTTCTCGCTTTGTACTATCCAGTTTGTGTACAAAGCTGCCAAACGAACGTCATAATGTGTTTTTGTTTGTATAATAAAAAGAAAATTACACGTTAGCTTGAAGATGTGAATTTTATGTTTTAGTGGCAAGAAAAATATCTCGCAAGTGAGTGTAGCGAACGAGTGAGACATTTTTCTTGCCACTCGAACATAAAATTCATATCTTCTCGCTACCGTGCAGTATCCTCTATATACAACATTGAATCCAATGGATTTGATGACGTCCTCTTTGACCCAATGTGCAGAATCTGCAAACACCTTTTGTCCCCGATTTTAGGCCGCTAGGCGCCCACTAGAAAAGTCATGCGCGCGAGCGAGGGATCGAAAAATATAATAATTTGAGTTCTACTCTCGGTCCGTTAGACTTCGGCTGACTGCAAAGTGACTCCTGCAGTCTGCTACAGCTCAGTAGTATGTTTTTAACACTGCTCGTTTCCACGGTTTAAGATAACAGACACAAACTAGAGTCTTCGGGTCCTTTGGACTCCACGTGCCCTGAGTTAGCCATCAAAGTCAGAGCACTTAATAGTTACTTATATTTTTTTTTTTTTCAGGGAAACTCTTTATTAAATCAAACAAAAGAACTGGATTCCGAACAATCTCAGTCTGAGGTAGGACATGCAAACGCTGCAGGTTGTTTCATCCGCTTTTTATTTCGTTTGCAGCCGATGGCCAACATGCGGCGTGCAACCATCAAGTTATGGATGCACATGGGAGGTTGCTAAGCACGACAGAAGCGTAAGACATCTCTATCTTCTTGAGTGCTTAGCAAACCTCCCATGTGCATCCATAACTCAATGGCTGCACAGCTGCTGCGTTTACCATTTCTTTTATGACATAAGGCCCGGTTCAAACGTCGAACTTCTCATGTGCCGAATCTAATGCAAACGAGAACCTTTATTCACCTTTATTCAAACATTTATAGTCCTGCAAGGGGGTTACCATCGCGCAAGACGCCTAACTAAGGAAAATAAAATAAAATAAAATAAAATGCATCGATTATTATACAATATTAAAATTTATCACGACTAAAATACTCGAATAAGGCTTTTTTAAAAAGATTTACGGAGTTAATATTAACAATTTCGCTAGGTAAAGCATTCCAGTCTTTAATAGTTCTGCAGAAATAGCTATTCTTATAAGACTCAGTATTAGGTTGCAGTTCGATGAACTTGTTCAGGTTAGAGTTCCTTAAGTGTCTGCTGCGCTTCATAACGTAGTCAGGAAAAGCCAGACCACCAGCGCCATGAATCGCTTTGTGAAATAAAATCAGACGAGAAATTGTTCTGCGCACCTTTAGGGGTAACCAGTGTAGATCGTGCAGAAGGTTCGTAACTGTTCCCGGCTCCCTCGGGTAACAATTTTTTACAAAGCGTGCAGCTCTTCTTTGTAATCCCTCTATTTGCTTGACGTGTTTTATTAAGTGTGGGTCCCAAACTGAGCTGGCGTATTCCACGTGAGGCCGTACAAGGGCTTTGTAGGCTGCCTCTTTCACTCCCATGGGGCAACTGCTCAGATTTCGCCGGAGGAATCCGAGAGATCGATTGGCCTTCATGACTTTGTCATTAACATGCTGGCTCCAGTCGAGGTTTCTGGATAATTCTACGCCTAGATAAGGGTGGTGGGTGACCGAAACTAGAACTTTTCCCATAAGTACGTAGTTAGCCTCAGTAGGGTTTTGCTTCCGCGTTATTTTTAAGACGTGGCATTTGCTGGGATTGAATTTCATTTGCCATTTCTGGGCCCAATTTTCAAGTGATGTTAGGTCTGACTGCAGTTTAGCGGCATCATTGTAAGACTCAATAGTGCTGTAGATTAGAGTATCATCGGCGAAAAGGCGCATCCTAGAGGTACAGCTTTCTCCTAGGTCGTTAATGTATAAGAGAAACAAGAGGGGACCGAGAACTGTTCCCTGGGGGACCCCTGATAGAACTGGCACTTCCGAGGAATTGTACCCATCAACAACAACTGATTGGCTTCGACTCGTAAGCCATTGCGTTAGCCAGGTGTTAAGAACCCCACGTATGCCATAGTAACGCAGTTTCATCAGGAGGCGCTGGTGCGGAACCGAATCAAAGGCTTTCGAAAAGTCCATGATTATTAGGTCAGTTTGCTCACCTTTATCAAGGGAGCGAGCTATTTCTTCTACTGTACAGATTAACTGAGTTTCACATGATAATTTTTTGCGAAAGCCATGTTGGTAGTTAACTAACACTTGATTTGAATCAAGGTGGGACATCATTTCATGGAAGATAATGTGTTCCATAATACGTGGAACTTACCGGGGCCCAGTGGGACACGGGATTGCATAGATATAGTTAACCTCTCGCACCTCTCACGATGGAAGGTTCACTCAATGTAGATAGCTTTGATAAGTTGCTCTTATTCTCGATAAGTTTCACGATGGAAGGTTCACTCTTAAGTGATCGCTCGTAAATTTGTCTCTCCAAATATTCACTCTTAAATTTTCGCTCATAAACTAGTGCATCGTAAAGGTTGGGGAACAAAAAGCTATAATCTTTCTCTTGACTGTCCTCCATGCCTCGTGCGTTTCAAAATGGCGGATAAGATTTCAATGAGCCAGCGAGCAAAAGTAACGAGCCAGCGATATATCTCAGTCAGCGATATATCCCTAACAATGTAACGTTGAAAAAACGACAGAAACCGTCTGCATTTTATAACCGGTGCCAGACTTCGGCTGGGCCCCGGTCATGAGAAAAATCTGTTGTTTTCCCTCATTTGCATTAGATTCGGCACATGTAAAGTTCGGCGTTTGAACCAGGCCTAAGACTTCGCAACTTTGATACTGTTTAACAACCTGACGTCAGCATGCAACCCATGGGCAAATGGCTCGCGCGTATTAGTCAACCATAGCGCGCGCTTTCCAAAAGCTATGTTATAATTTCAATTAGAACAGAACGGAAGCAGATGTGTAGTGAATAGGCAGTTTTGACGATTTGACGAAAGTGATTCTAGGCAATTGACTTTCGTCAAATTGTCAAAACTGCCTATGCTGGGAGGAAACGATCGATAAACGAGTCCAACCAATGACTTTCCGATTTCTATTTCTCACAATTGCTTCCGATTACTGGTAATCGGCATGTCTTCGGTTCGACTCCTATACTGGGAGAGCTCTGCTCGGGTTTGATTTTTTCCGAGTTTTCCTCGAAATACCTCTTACTAACCGAGTTCGAGGTCCGTACTGTAAGTTACGGACCAAGAGGAAAAAAAATCTGAGAGGAAAAAACGAGGATCTGTAACTTACAGTACGGACCGAGAAAACTGCGATGATCAATTAATGTCTTTTCATATTACTCCGCAGTTCAAATATATGGTCTTTCATATATTCATTTGCATCATTCTTATCCATCTACGGGTATATTACAAACTCGCAATATGACCATCTCCCAGTTGGCTTGATAGCTCAGTTGGTAGAGCACTGCTCCGCAATCGCAGAGGTCATGGGTTCGAATCCCGTTCAGGCCTGAGTTTCTTTCAGGCTTTAATTTCACAGCTGCTTAAGTTGTGTACATAACTGCGATGATCAATTAATGTCTTTTCAAAACGAGGTTTGTAAGATATTTATTATATCTCAAAACAATTTTTTTTAATCTAACAGGCCGCACAGTGAAGTACGGCCCGCTAAATAGACCAATCACAGCGCGCGTACTAACTGAGAAATATGATAATAGTGCTTAAACAACATCTTTCACAAATTCACCAGGTTCAGCATATTCTATACCAACTTTATTCTGTCACAAACTATTAATCTACTTACTAGGAATTGACAGATGAAGTGCTTTTCCAGTGCTTGAAGTCACCTTTTGGCTGGAGCAGATCTGCATCAGGTAGATCCTTCATGGCATACCGGTTACTCATAATTTTGTTTATTTACATTCTGTAAGCCAATCAGGTAGAACAATTCCTTACTAGCTGCAGTATCAATTGTTATTTTTTTCTCAAGCATCTCAGCGGGCCGGAATCCCAAATCCTCGAATCTGATTGGCTAATCGCGCGCTCGTAACCGGTCCAGCTTTTTACGATACGGACCACGGTCCGGATTTTTATCCGCGCTATTCGCGGCAAATTGAAATTGTTGCGAAAAAAAAAGCAAACAAACAGAAAAAATAAATAAGTTATTTACCGGTCTAGGTCGGTCCGTATGGGAAATCAAAGTAGGACTATGGTGAACTCGTGGATATGTTTACAAAACAGAGAAAAAAGAAATAATTTAAAAATTAATGAGGTGTTTTTTCAGAGTTGTGATTGAATGAACTTGAAGATAATTTTAATAATCTATAATCACAACATAAAAGTGACCAGGGAGCTGAGTAGCTTTTTGAAATAAACATACAGTGAGTACATGACGCCAATCATTTGACTACACTAGGCATCAGTTATAAGGCAGGTGGCAAGCATACAGTTGTTAAAAAATTTGATAACTTAACATAAGGGTACAGGATTAAATGGCACCGAAACCAAATGTAGTTCTGGTATCCTGCTGCTCACTGTCTGTGTGTTCAAAGTAACAGGGTCCTTCTGAATAAGGTCTGAATTTTGTTGCCATGACATTGTCAATTTTATCATCATTATAGTTTTTGTTGTCTACAAGTCTATTCAATGTATGCAACAGAAATATCCACCTTGATTCTGCAGCTGATAATGAACAAAACCATGTAGGATAGCCCAGCTGACGTGATGATCTTAAAATCCTTAAGACTCTCAATCCTTTATCAAGTTGAATTAGTTTATTTACATTACCATCTCATTTTAGGTTATCAGTGGTATATATATTCAGTGTTGCACTTAAAAAAAATCACACTTGCCATCATTAATACAGCAATACATCTTTGTTTTTATCCTTATAACTTCTTGTTTTTACAATGTAAACATGATGAGTCACACAACAGTAAGCAAAACAGGTAAGCCTATTTTTCCAACATGTCTACTTCAACACAATCTAGTTCACTTCAAGGTAAATTCGGAAATCAATAGACAGAAAACGTTTCATTGTAACGGCTTGTGGTGTATTGTATATAATATAACGCTTAATACATTTTCTACATGACTTACTCTTTTCGAACCCTGGTTCTCCGTCACGGCATGCGCCTCTATATTTAATGGTAAGCGTTGACATACTTCTTGACCGTCCCAATACTTTTCCAACTCCATTCCTGTTAGTACTAACACTTAAATCAGTAGAAAAGTCCTCCATGCGATGTTTCTTATCCAGGTTGGCCGCAGAAGTTCTTCGGTTTCACATCATGGATTCGTCAATTTATTCTGTTTTCAGTAGTAATTTCGTTCAATAACGAGTACTCATTTCGCTCAAATAAATTCTCATTCAAGTGCTAATTTCGCTCTATGAGTTCTCATCAAAGCTTACTACATTAGCAAGAGATTTTCTCATCTTCAGATCACTTTCGAGCCAACTGAAATTCATATACTGCTTGTAATCTTGGGGGCGGTCGATGGCGGTCGATGTCGGAAAAGCGAATAGTTATCATCTGTTCACGTTTAGCGCCTGGCCGAGTAAAAGGCTCACGAAATTCAGTCTCCAAGTTGGTCATTGTCCTAACTGGAAACATTTAAACTCCTTTTGATTTTAGTAAGACCGCTAATGAGGCCCTGTTAGTGAGGTTGTTTATGTCGCGCGTCTGAGTTTTAAACCTTTTCACGTCGCAATTTCGGAAGGTCGAAGGTCGCTGTCGTAATTTCCCGTGAGCGGCTCGTCGTTCGTCGCCATTTCAGGTCCTTTATGTCGCCGTTTCAAGGCCACGTCGCTTGTCGAAATTTACCCCTAACAGGGCCTCGCTAATCGTCCTCTTAAGCTACAAAATCATTACAAACTCTGGCAACGGTACGATACACTTTCAGCGTGAACTTTCATCAACAGACTTCCGTGACTTCGGTCACGACAATTGTCGTCTTCATATCGGTGCCCCCGAGTTCTATCCGACTAATTACGAAGTGTGTCTACACTGGAGTGAGTGAGTGAGTGAGTGAGTGAGTGAGTGAGTGAGTGACAATTTGCATATCGAAGTCCCCACAAAAACTCGCAAATACGCTTCGCGTATCCACGAGTTAAAAACTGTGCCCTTGGTCTTGAGTACGGTTTTTTCCCATACGGACCTCCCGCCCGGTAAATAACATATATTTATCGGGTTGCCAACCATTCGGGTTCATCTAGATCTGTAGCTGATCCTTCTTTTTAGCACTTTGAAAACAATGCAGGGAGGGACCCGAGGGATAATTGATTTTTTTTCAATATCATAATTGTTGTAACAATATAATATACACTTGCCAAAGCTTAGATTAACGTCAGGAAAAAGTACGTTTAGATATGCAGGTGCCATTCTTTTCAATAACCTAACTGCACAAATAAAGGAGGCTAAAGCGCTTTCCGATTTTAAGAACCCTCTTAGATATTACTTTTAAAGTCACCAGTTGTTCTTTCAGAACCTCGTGTCTTCCTTTTTTGAGAAATTGTAATTTATTTTTATGCTTCCCTTTAGCTTTTAAAATATTTGTACATAATTACATTTTTAGTAGGTAGTCATAAGTTATGCAGGAATCCTGTTGATATAAGCCGACCCTGCCTAGATAAAGTTTGACTTGACTTGACTTGTTTTCTGTGAACTGGCTCGAAAAGAGTTCAAATGAAGAGCTGTCAAAGACCAGGGGTGCGTTTTGGAAAGACTCAAAGGCTGCGAAAAGTTCTCTGACCCGAAAAGCAAGTCTTAAAAATATGAAGCAGTCATTCTGTGGACACGTTCTTGTGGCATTTTACAAAGAGGAAAAATTATTACCGGCAACCTTTGATGGGCAGAAACATCTTTGTTAGCAAACTGCAGTGTGAGTTATTGCACATGAAAACGTAGCGAAATGAGTCAGACCTTTCAAGAAACTACTTGACTTTGTGATCATCGACCCATCTCATGTCTTACATTTAAATTATGGCCAGACGGAAATGGAAGGGTGCTTGCATGCAGCTGCTTTGGATTCATTATTTCTCTTGATGTTTTACAACAGTAAACGGAAAGGGATTGGAGAGTAGATGCCTTTTGCGATTTTGCACTAAATGTAGTAAAATTGTCATATTAATATAGTGCGGTAGCCATCAGTAGTCTGAAAAGTTTTGGGATTCTTTGGTTTGTTTACAGGTGATGAGGCTTCCGACAAGAGACCACTTAGTTTGTCAACCTTAGAGTAAGTAGCAAGCCATCTTGTGTCTTATTTGCCAGCACCACCATCATCTCGATTATTATTTCTTTTGCATCTGCCACCGCCATCCCAGTCACGATTATAACTGCAACCAGGATTACCGTTGCCATCATCATTTCCACCACCGTCACAAGTACAATAGTTATATACCTAGGTTTCCACTGAACAAAATGAGAACTGTGATTGGTTGATTCTTGGTAACGTGCCCCTGATCAAATTCAAATGTTCCCGACCAGGATACAATTGCGCAGTTGTTGCCCGCACGCCAGTTGTGCCGTCTTTGTTTCTTTTTGCTGTATGATTGTTTAAGGGAAAGTCTAAATATATAACAAAGCACTTAAAGTATGATCTCTCGGGAAACGAGTTAGTTTTGTTTTCCCGAGAGTGCTGATGTTTCCCTCGACTTCGTCTCGGGAAACATCAGCACTCTCGGGAAAACAAAACTAACTCGTTTCCCGAGGGATCATACTTTAAGTGTATATTGTTACTCTGACTACCATATGCATTGTGATTACAATGCCTATCGCCACTCATCGTTACCAGTGTCATCGTTACCAGTGTCATCGTTATCTATACCACCGTCTCTATTGCCATTGCCACTCATCATTAACTTTGCCATAACTATCTCTACGCTAGTGGTCTCCATGCTTACAATACCAGATATGCTGTCAACCACAATTTATACAGATATCGAGTCAGAAAAAACACCGGGAAACAAACCGTATCACACATGGCTTCTATTTTGTGGATGATATACCTGCTAGCTTGAAAAAGCTTAATGTTGATCAGTTCTCTAATCAAATAAAGCTTCATTTCTTCATTTCTTCATTTCATCATCCTTGCAATCGTACCATCCTTTTCATTTACACACCATTGCAATTCGGAGTATGCTGAAGTACTGTAAATAGCCTTAACGATATCAACCTAGTTTTCTCGTGTTGCAGGGGAGATGAAGTGCCACAGTGGACCAATGCACTTCAGCTGATAACTTTGTCATCTGTTCTGGCCCAAGTAAGTGTTATCGATCTTTTCTGAATGTTACTTTAATATGAGAATCTACTCTTTGAGAATCACATTACTATCGATTACATTTTAGTTGTGCAATCAAATGTTAAGTTAGGTTATGAGTTCGATTTGAACCCGCCTTTGCTGACCTGGGCATCTCTGTTAAAATATCGTTAATAAATTATATTAGTCGTAGATGTCTTTCAAAGACTCAGGTAAATCAAAGTGTAGACCGTAAATTATCTGCCTCTTAAGTTTTCAATAGCTACTTCTTACCTTCAGTCCTGTCTTAGAAACTCGTCAGTTGTATTGACCTGTGGATACCTGTAACCAATGAAATGTCCTTACACGAATTGAACAATTCAATTAAATCTCCTGTTGAGAATTTGGTCTGTGGTTCTAGGTGCTTCTCCAAACGATTGAATGCTTGGCGGATGCCAGGTGGGAACTTAGAAGAATGGGCCAACAGGTGAGTAAATTTGTTTAACAGACTTGAGGCCGGAATTTCCCTAATGAAATGAAAATGAAAACGTAACGTAACGTAACGTAACGTAGATACGCACCCCACGTAATTCCTCATTCGCATTTCGAAATTCCCGAATCCCGACGTAACCCCCGTCGGGTAGGGAAAATCCCGATCTGCCGGATATTTACCTTGCGAAGAATAGTGATTATTTTGCTTTTAATTTACCAATGACTGTTAGCCAAAAAACCCATCTGAATGAGGATGAGAACTGTACAATCTTTAGTTACACTGGTAGGAGTTGTCATATCATCAAATTGAAGTTCATGATCTATAATAAACGTTTGCTTTGTGGAATTAAGTATCCGCTTATATTTCACTGACAAGCTTTCTCTTTTAGCGGGGGGGGGGGAGCGAGGGGCGAGGGGGAAAGGGGTGGGGGAGTTTGTCGTCAAACGCCTCCCCCCGGCCTTAAAAAATTCCGATTTTGTAAGTCTACAGGTTGGACACTCTATGTCACTTTTGATAACGTGATGGCTTTGCCCCTGATCGGCCTTCTAAATATTCCTTGACAACTTCTCCACATGACTTGTGTGGATATCGAATATTCCTAGCTATGAAGAAAGATCTTCATTATTATATAATAGGGTGGCTGGTGCAACAGTGAATATCCCATGTCTGGGTTTTCCTTACTTATCCCCTCCCTCCTCCTCCTTCGAACGTATGAATTAAAAATCAAAGAGGATTTTTGCTGGCTATATATTTGAACAAATTCATGTAACCCCTGTCTGCCCGAGAGAAATTGCAAGCGATGAGAAAGATAGAGAGCGAGCCTTCACCTATTTCTCGCTCACTGTATTTTACGCAGGGTTTTCAATAAGAATTGTAGCAGCAGGAGAATTGTGTAAAGTAACAGGAGAATATCCTGAAAGCGCTCCAGGTCTGAATTTAAAACTAGCTCAGGCCATCTAAATTTGACCGGGGAATTCTTCGTAGTAGCCGGAGAATTCTTCGTAGTAGTCGGAGATTTCTTCGTAGTAGTCGGAGATTTCTTCGTAGTAGTCGGAGAATTCTTCGTAGTAGTCGGAGAATTCTTCGTAGTAGTTATGCAAGTGTAGTAAGATATTGGTATGTATTTTGTAGGTTTTACCTCTGGTAACAGAAGTAGTGCGGTGGTTTGACATGAAACCACTAGAAAACCTGTGGAACAACTACCTTACTCGTAGCCACACCCTGCTATGTTACGGTGGCTGCATATCCCTGCGATACTCCATCCTGCACGCTGGCAGACTGTTGCACTTTCTCGAACAACCACCACCCAGCTGGAAGGTACGAATTAATTATACAGTGGTAGGAGATTATCCACACCGGAACTGCGTGTGACCCATACGCTTGGCGCTTTTTGAATATTCGCGTTAGATTGTTGATCAACCATTTTGTACGTTTTAACCCTTTCACGCACAAGATCTGAGTAGGAATTGTTTTAAACGACTGCCCTACATTTGGTTTTAAGTTAGTTTGGAGAATCTGGTGTCAGATCGATTCATGATGTCCGAGTTGATCATTTCTGTGTTTCTCGCTAACAGTTAGCCATACATTGCATTGTTCTTGTAAGGAGAAGTTCCATACTGATCACTTCTGAGAGTGAAAGGGTTGAGAGGTACGAGGTACTCCCCCTATACTACCAAGCAGGATACGCACTGGCCACTGTGCGCTTCCTGTGGCATTTTCATGCCTTCAACGTTTTGGCTAGTAATGTATTGAGCGTTTAGACTAACGATTTTCACCGAATTTTAAGGACCCAGAAAGCTGTGGTCGTGCCGCCCTGATTGTCGTGGCGGAGATTCAGCGAGGTTTGAAGAAGTGGATGAGCCAGGTAAGAGCTCCTAAGAATTGTCCTGAAAATCTTGTCTTCTAAAACAATACGGAGGGTTCTCAGGGACGAATCCAGGATTTTTCCAGAGGTACGCACAATTTTCCAAAAATCCCCCATCCCCTACCCCCAAGTCACACATCTTTTTCAGGTGACTTGATTAAAGGCGAGGTTACTTTGTGAGCCTAGCATTTTTGTGTGGCTTACACGAAGCGTGTAGCCACGTTATGGCAGGATCGGGTTTATTTATTTGTCCAAGAGAGTCGAGCACCTGTTACGTGGTCTAGTAAGCCACACATGTACGCATAGCGAACAAATATTTTACTGTATATGAAATGACTTTCGACTTTTTAAGGGACGGACCATTAGAAAAGTGATGGGGGGGGGGGATGGGGAATTTTCAGCTTGCACGATTTTTTTTTTCGCTCACTGCTTGTGCTGGAATTTTTTTTTTTTCAGGTGAACCTCTCTGCACTAATTTTTTTTTACTACGTGTGAAAAAGTCACAATTGGACCTTCCTTCTGCATGAATTTTTTTTTTACCTTCTTCTTTGCATGAATATTTTTCCTTGGCATTTTCCCTTGCATGATTTTTTTTGTTTTTTTTCCCCACCCCTCCCCCCCCATCACTTTTCTAATGGTCCGTGCCTTAGGTATGCACGTGCGTACCGTGCCTATAGGTAGGAAATTAACGCTCGTGTTGATTAAGGTATTGAAAATTAACGCCACTTAAATTAACGCGAAGTGAATAAAAAATTATTTTCCGATAAATGAAATTAACGCGAAAGAGGTGCTAAAATTTCAAAATGAAGGAAATTAACGCGACCACACAAAGAAACAGAACTTGTAGAGACAACAGTAACAAATTTATTGTAACGCACTGTTAACAAAGGTAACAAGATCCAAAACCCAAACAAATCTCGCTATTTCAAGGGTTCTTTTTAGCGTTCTTTTCAGATACCGGTGGATCTGCACCCTGATAAAACAATGCTAAAAATATCCAAACTATTCAAAACGCAAACTTTTAGCAACTGAACAGAAATATTCGTGAAAATGTTGTCCCTAAACGGTGGGGTTTAGCGAAAAAATAAAATAAAACGCTACTGTTTCTTAGTTGTCAAAAGTATTTGGAGTGTATCAGAAATTTGGGACAAAAATAATGGAAATTAACGTCGCCAAAATTAATACTCCACTTAATTAATGGCGTGGAAATTAATGCTCCACCAAATCAAGGGCGCGGAAATTAACACTCACAAAAATTAACACGACTGAAATGAACCCGAATTTCCCAAATTCGCGTTAATTTCATGAAGCGTTAATTTCCTATAAGGCGTCTCTTATTATTTGAGCTATAATTATTCAAACTCTGTATGTGCACACAACAGGTTCACGATGTCCTTCAACATCCTTGCTTCGACAAACTGTCGGTGGTGGCCATGGAAACAATGATGATGTCACACATTTGTTTCCCACTTGGTCCTGATGAGTATGAACAGGTAAAATAAGCGTTCAGCGCGAAAATATTCTGACTCAGCGGCTTTATTAGAAGCCATGTACGGCGGTCTAGCACCGCTTAGTTTATCTCTCACCACAGGTAACCAAAGCTGTTTGAACTAAAGCCTTGCAAGCCCAAATTGTTGGTAAAAACAGCCCTACGATACCTTGAGAAGGCGCTTACCTTAAATTATGTTAAAACTCTTGGACACTGAATTCGCTTCAATCTATTTAACTCAGGGCTAGCGATAACTGGGATTTAATACTGATCCTTGGGTTACGCTCTCAACAAATGTTCAAATATTAGATGTCATGAGTTGCTATCCAGTCGACAAATATCCCAGCATTTGGTTAAACTGTCCAGTTCTGCGTGTGGTTCAGATTTTCCATTTTAGGTACGCCGTTGCTTTGTCTCCCGTTCAAAACAAGGAACTGAAATGGTACTTATATCTATCCAGAATTCTTATAATTATATTTGACGCAAGATATTCATTCACTTTGTATTTTCTAGAAACTCCACGTGGAGGAAACTGTCCTTAACAAAGTGCTGTTTCTTTACGTGCATTCATACCCCGATCATCCCCTAAGTAAGTTAATGAATGAAAGCTGTGACCATCGATCGTGTTTGCTTGCTTTCTGCTTGGTTTGTTTCTCTCTTGCTTTTTTTTTGTTTGGTTATTTGAGCCTTTTGAGTGCTTTTGTCTGTCTGTTTGTGAACCATGTTCCTTTCTTGTGTTGTGTAGGTGATGTACTGCGGAGCTCACCAGGTTTGGAGATACTCCTGCCATTTGTACCTCCATCTGAAGGTTTCCTGTGGTAGGTCTTTGTTAGGACCACACTGTATAGTGCAGTACTGTTCAGTAGCTTTCAAAAGAATAGTCACAATGCATGGTTTGATCCACAGATGAAAAAATTAACCGCATTGTATGGTAAGAAAGACAAACAGTACCACAGTTCAGTACTGCTCAGTAGCTTTCCAAAGAATGGTCACACCGCATGGTTTGACCCGCAGATGAAAACCTTAGAACCACACTGTATAGTAAAACAAACAGTACCACAGTACAGTACTGTTTAGTAGCTTTCCAAAGAATGGTCACACTACATGGTTTGATCCACAGATGAAAAGGTCAGAAACACACTGTATAGTAAAACAAACAGTACCACAGTAAAGTACTGTTCAGTTGCTTTCTAAAGACTGGTCATACTGCATGGTTTGATCCACAGATGAAAAGGTTAGAAGCATACTGTATAGTAAAACAAGCAGTACCACAGTACAGTACTGTTCAGTAGCTTTCTAAAGAATGGTCACACCGCATGGTTTGATCCACAAATGAAAAAGATAGAACCACACTGTGTAGCATAAAGAGGTACAAAAATAAACACTAGCACCGTACACTGCTGTTCAGTGGCCCTCCAGTAAATGGTCCTAATACATGGCTTCGTCGACAGATGAAAGAGTTATATCTACATTATATAGTGAAAAAAACTACCACAATACAAAACTGTCCTGTTATTTTTCATAGTCATCAAGATAATCGAGTTTGAAACAGAGAAAAGTAGCTGAGTTGTGGATTGTTACCTCGTCAGTGGCCTTTCCTGACGCCATAGAATTACACTGCACATTAAAACTAACAATCCTAAATCATGAATTGAAGATCTTGATGGTGTCAAACGCGATTGTAGCAACTTTTGTTCCTTATTCGTAGTTTTTCTGCCAGAGTATCAACAGTCGAACAACATGCTCAGCAAGTAAGTCTTGTTGTGGTTTTTGTGATAGTTACATGAAGCTTCTCGATTTTTGTTGGTGCTGAGAACAGGAGCTGCCTGCTAACTGGGTCAAAGTATAAAACCTTACCTCGAGTTGCCCCTTCATGTATGTGCAAATACCACGCGACAGCCACACAGATCATAAGAACACTCGGTCATCGGACATTATCCGTCCAGACTGTGGAACATGTTTGGCCAATTTTGTCTTTTAGTCGGACATGATGTCCGAACTCCTTACTAACACAACGCATCTTGACGTTCTCCCTTGTCTGTCAATTAAAATTGCAGAAATATATTTTTGAGCAACTGATTCGGCAACCTAATCTTTACACCAAAGGTAACTCCAGGAATTGCCACAGCATCTTTCTCAAACTCATTTATAATGCACGAGAGAAAGGCAAAGGAAATCAGATACCGTGACGTGTTTGGATATCTGATGAAACACGGCTGGTTTTTGCATCCTAAATTTCTCCTTCAAAATAATTTCCTTTGAGAAGCTATATCAAACACTCGATACATGTGTTTCATCACAAATCAGAAGTTGCGTGTCGTATTTTCAGCACCCTTCTCGGTGTTTGATATGTGATGAAACACTGTATCTCGTGTTTGATATGTTACTTCAAGCCGTTTTTTTTTTATTTGAGAAGGCAGGGTAGGAGGGCAGTTAGTGCATCGGGCAGTTGCGTCTTTTTCTACAACTGAACCATTAGATATTTTAACGTTTCCCTCTACAGGCGGGCAAGTACCTTATCTCTGAAGTGTATCCTTTGTTGCCACGGTTTCTCAAGGAATGTGACGCTGATCAAATGGTAAACGAGAACCACTACGTGGAACTTACCGGGGCCCAGTGGGACACGGGATTGCATAGATATAGTTAACCTCTCACACCTCTCACGATGGAAGCTTCATTCAATGTAGATAGCTTTGATAAGTCGCTCTTGTTCTCGATAAGTTTCACGATGGAAGGTTCACTCTTAAGTGATCGCTCGTAAATTTTGTCTCTCCAAATATTCACTCTTAAATTTTCGCTCATAAACTAGTGCATCGTAAAGGTTGGGGAACAAAAAGCTATGTAATGTAACAATGTAACGTTGAAAAAACGACAAAAACCGTCTGCATTTTATAACCGGTGCCAGCCTTCGGCTGGGCCCCGGTAAAAAGGAAACGAAAATTAGTAGGCCTCATTTACGTTACAGTGCGCCTACACGAACCCAGGCCACCCAAACAGATTTTCTTTCAAATTATCTCAACAACAGAATCTCTATGATATATTTATTGTTAAATGCTGTACAACTGTAAAAAACATATCAAGATTGGAAAAGAATTGTCTTAGTTGGTAGAAACCTGCCACAAATCAAGAGAAAATGAGGCAAGAGAACGCATCTTCCATACTGGGTTCTCTAACAATGATAAAGGAACAGAATCTATTTTTAGATCCGGAAACTATTTTAACTGACCAATGGTTGATGTCCTTCTCATCACGTGGTTGTAATTTCAATACGCTATGTGGAAACCGCACAGCCATAGAACGAGATATAAATAGACTCCGTGCTAAAAATAGATTCCGTCCCCTTATTATATCAGACGGGGTTATGTTCTCTTTCCTCGTTTTCTCTTGCGCAAATCTATTGTTCAGCGCAAAAAGAAACATTCAAAATTTGTATGAAAATTTGTTTGTTTGGCCTTGGTTTGGATAGTCACACTGTTATCGTACCAACAATAACTTTAATTGTGAAAGATTTAGGCATAGGATTTCCTACCGGCGTCACCTAAACGCGTTGACGAATGCTTTCCCAAAAAACAAAGTCTTTTTTCGTTTCTAGTTAGCTAGTTACAGACACATGGCACTGCCAAGACTATATTTCGCTGTATGTTTCTTAGATTTATTCGAAGGGTGACCTAAAGTTGATAACCGGTTAGGTCACTGGTAGTTTCTTGTTGTTGGGCACGGAGCAATCACCCAATGAGCAATGAGGTTAAACAAATTTGCATTGAAAAGACAATGAGTGACAATTACAATACAGCACAAAGACAACCAAAGAGTAGAAGCAAACTTTCGTCATTACGAAACAAAACCGAATTAATAATGAACCTTCCTTCCTTCCAGAACAGCATGATCTTTGCATCATGTAATTGTACGAAGGATTGGATTTTGAATTGATATAGATTTGGATTCAGATATTTCTTTGTCCATTCGCTTTGTCGTTCTTTCTCTCAATAGGTAATGGTCTTCCCAGTTCTTGTTCATTATATAGGGCAGTTCTTTGAAGATTCAGCTGTTTGCAGAGCACTACTTGACGGGTGAGTTCTGTTGAATTAGCAGGCTTGTTGATTGGCACGACTCATTTGACAACCAATTAATAAAACTCTATCTTTTGCTGTGGGTGACAAGGCTGCGAGGGAACCACTGTTTGAAAGATTGAGGCTTTATGTTTCAAGTTTTGTTGTACTTGTGAGTTGATTGCCCGTCACAAATTCACGTATCTTCGCAGGGCTGCAAATAGCAGTCGGTCATCGGTCATTGGCCGGCCAAAATTAGCTCATGTCCGACGAAATTCCACCTGTGATCGGACATGATGTCCGGACAATTTTTTATGATGTTTTAATTGATAGTAAAGATGAATCAAATTCAACATTCTTTTTTTATGTCGGACTACATTTTTGATTTGTCCGACCAAAATGATCACTTAGTCGGACATATGCCCTTTAAAGAAACAAAAAATTATTTGCAGCCCTGTCTTGGTGTAGGTGTTAACCGAATAAGTTGATGTAGGAACGATTTTGGCTTGTTATGATTTAAGAACAGCAGTGTTTAAAGTCATAAAACCCACGTGACTTAGGGACCGTTCGTTTTTTACGAGGGAGGGGGGGCTGGTGAGATTTGGGGGGGTGGGGGTCATGCAAAAAAAAACTGCTTTTGAGGGAGGGGCCATCCCAAAAAAATTAGGGAAAAGGGGATCACGTGAAATATTTATACTCTGATAAAACATAGGTTTTTGACCAATCAGAGCGCGCGTAAGAACGTAGCTATATTATAAACTTTCATAGTGTGGAAAATAAGACATTGACTGATTGATTGATCCTTTCAACATAGTATTTTGACTCTAATACCAGATTTTTGTGGTTTGAAAATTTCTGTCGTTTTTTTTACAAAATCCTTCGAGATCGTTGATGTGATACATTTTGTATTGTGGTTTAAAACTTGTGGTTTCCCTTTAACATTTTTGAACAAATCCTCGAGGACGCGATTTGATGACTTCATTATTCCCTAGTCCATTGTCCAGGTAATATTCTGTGTTCTGTGTGAAGAGCGTGTCTCTCCTGATTCTTTCATACTTTTTTTTTAGGCTTTACATAATTTTATACCGAGTTGAGGAGCTGCACATGATAGGCGATGAAGGGTTAGTAACGTGCCGTACCATCTTTTTTCATCTTTAACAAAAATCAGTTCAGCACCCTTTAAAATTGGATGTCCCTGCGCTGAGTTCTCACGTTTATTTTCACGTTTATTTTCACGTTTAACCCTTTCCTCCCCACCACAAAAAATGAGGAACATTTCACAGAATTCCAACGGTCATTTCAAAATGCGTTTGATTCAGTTTTTTTCTTGCTCATGATGGTTCTTATTTTTAGTGAACTCAGTCCTCGTCTAATTTTAGCTGGAAAATGTGTTGAAATTGTAAAGAGAATTTACATATTGGTCTTCTCTGGAAGTGAAATGTGCTCGAACACGGTAGCGCCACGCTAGCAATAGTGATATTCTTTTTTAAGAGGTTGAAAAAATAGCCAACTGTACCCACGACCGCAACACCAATTTTCTCCTCTCGCCAGCACGGACATATGGAATCACAAAGCTCTGGGGAAACATGGGCGGCTAAAATTAATGTAATTCATTGTATTTGCAGCGAGGATTTACAGTCATTAGTGCAGCTATACTTGGATTTCTCTTTCTTGGGACTAAGTGAGGTCATCACCACCAAGGTACGTTGTGTTTATATAGAGTGGTTATTAGGGCATTGCGCAAAGTAATTTTGCGATTGCTTTGGTTCGGTATAGGATGTCTTTTTCATTTCAAACCAGAAAGAGTTTTATTGGGCTTGTCAAGAGGGAATTTCTGAGTTGAAATTTTGGTTGCATTCAGCCGCAAATCGCCGTCGAGGTCTTAATGCGCATGTGTGTTCCCAATGAGCGTGCGTTAAGTCGAAGGTTCAGTGAAGGACGATGTTCACAAAAAAAACTTTAAGATTCACTACATAGGAAGCCCGAGTTAGCGCACGTATGCGTATAGTTATTACAGTAACACGTGTCTGTTTGCCTTCAGGAATTGGAGCTCCAAGTTGTGCGAGAAGTGCTGGAGACGTTCATCAGAGTTTGTATCTTTGTCGAAGCACCCACATTTCTCGGCATTGTGTTTAAATCCATCATTAGCAGACTGGACTATGTGAGTATTGTGCAGTAATATCAAAGTACAAATTCTCCTTTGCAGTCTCCGTACTTTTCAATTCAGGGTCCGAAATAACTTTGTTAGGCAGGCGCCAACTGGCGACTGGAATTTTTTTTTCAGTCGCCATATGGAAAAATGTGGTCGCCAAAAAGCGACAATAAAATTTTTCCTTTGCAGCGAAACACAAGCCACAAATTTTGGTCGCCAATTTTTCTTTTAAGAATCAGAACGAAGAGAACGTGTTTGGGGCCTCAATGGCGATTTTTCCACGCTGATTATTTACACACCTGCCACTGAAAAACCACCACGAACGAATCAAATGCCGGCCATATACGCAGTTTCGTGCGAGTGCCAAATGTTTCAAGTCAACTTTATACCTTCTCTTGTCTCTACGTTTTGGAGAAGAAATGTACGCGACTGAAAAACTGCCGTTTGGTTCTTTGCTCTATGTTCAAAACGATCTTTCCTTTCGCGTTCTGTCAAGACGATCGACACATCGCTATGAAATAGTTAATCGCCCGCTGGCGACCGGTTGTGAAATTCTGGTCGCCAGTGCAAAATGTTTAGTCGCATTGGCGACCAGGAAAGCGCAATTTCGGACCCTGCAATTAGTACTAGTAAAGAGATTGCGCTAGAATATCGAAACAGTTCAATGTCGTGGTCTCTGGTGTCGTAATGAAAAAGCTAAACGTGCAAAAACACCGGTTGTTTCATTGTGCCTGTTAAGGCTTAAGATATTTTTAGTTTGCCACTCGATCTTTAGTGAAAAATGTTGTTATTTTTATTTAATTTTTTTCTTTTTTTTTTCTGTTTCTTTTTTTTATGGTGTGTTTTTCAAGTAGGCGATAATGGAACATTAATGATGAAGAATGTTTGGTGTATTTTAGGAACCCAATCTTATTGCTACATGTGCAGTGTTTTAAAAATCTGTTTATTATTATTATTATTATTATTATTATTATTATTATTGTTGTTGTTGTTGTTTTTTTGTTGTTGTTATTGTTTTTATTGTTATTATTTATTGATTTTTTTCTCTTCAATCAGCCTGGGATCTGTAATGATAATAATATGTAATCAAGAGTGTGCGTGGTGTGTTTTAGGAACCTGATCTTGTTAGGCTGATGAGTGAAGAGGATTGCAGCAGGAACGAGACTCCAGACCTGTTGTTCCTTTCAAACGACATTCCAACCAGCCCTGCTGAGGAGTTGATGATTGCAGGGGAAGAAGAAGACGAACCAGGTTAGTGCCGGAGAAGCACCCATATGAAACAAATATATTGTCATGTTTGACCCTCTTTTTTAAAAGCAATCAATGAAGACTTTTAGTGTCAATTGCAGTAGTCTACTTTTCACCTTCCTCCACCTTGCTCCCCTACTGCTGCTTCCCTTTCTTCTTCATCTGCTTCTCCTGCTCTTTCTCTTCCTTGCTACTCATCTTCGTCTTCTTACAGCTGCTCTTCCTTCCTCGTCGTCTTCCCCTCTTTCATCTTCTCCCCCTCCTGTGGTTCCTTGTCGACCGTGTATAGCTCCTCACTTTTCTCCTTCACCTTTTTCTTCTGTTCTTCTTCCTCCTTCTCGCCCCATCGTCCTTCGTCCATCCATAGAAAACCAACTAGGTAATTTAGTTCCCCAGCTTGAACTTTCTTTAAACCTTATTTTAGTGTTCCACCTTTATTTTTATTTTTCTTCCTGTTGTTTGTAATATCTGTCGTTGTTTGTCCTCCTTCTCGTCCTTTTTCTTCCACGCCACTTCTTTCTTCGCCCCCGCGTTCACTCTCATTTTCGCCTCCTTTGTTTCCTGGTCCTCCTTCGACGCCTATTCTTTGTGTCCGTCTCATTTTAACTTCTACTCCTTTTATCTCTCCTCTTTCTTCTCTTCCTTTTTCTTCGCTTCCTCCTTTTCGTCTTCCTTTTCATAGACATTGTTGATGCACCAGCAATGAGTACAAATAATAAACATGATTATTTTGAAAATCGAAATTTGATTTGATTTGATTTAATTTGATTAAATATGATTTGATTTGATTTGTGCTTTACAGTGTCCCCAATTAGTACGTCAGTGCTAGATACAGTTGACACTCAAGTAAAGTTCATTATTATTATGTCCATTCCTTGTAGACTCAGGCTAAACTAGGATGTTCAGCCTGGTATATAGTCCTTTGGAGCGGGTTACAACAAGTCACCACAGGTCCCAGGACTCTCTTTTCCTTCTTTTTTACAGAGTCAGCACTTTCCTTAGTATCTTTGCTGTCCCCAACAATGCTGTTTTCTGGATAACTTCCAGCTTCACGTTCACGCCGATTCGCTTCATGTACTCCTTAAAGTTGACTGATACGGCTCCAAGAGCCCCAATGACAACAGGCACTACGATGACTTTTCGCATGCACCAGACTTTTGCAATTTCATCTTTCAATAGTTGGTATTTCTCTACCTTCTCGAGTTCCTTCTCTTTCACCCTGTCATCACCTGGGATGGCAACATCAATCACAACAACCTCTCTCTCCTTCTTATCAATAAAGACAATGTCTGGTCTTCTAGCCTCGATTTTCCGATCACACTGGATTGTGAAGTCCCACAGTATTTTTAAATTTTCACTCTCCACCACTCCCTCCGGTTTCTGTTCATTATTATTATTATTATTATTATTATTATTATTATTATTATTATTATTATTATTATTATTATTATTATTATTATTATATTATAACAGTCAAGACATCGACGATCGAGGATGCTTATAATGAAATCACCAAATGGCGAAAGAACACTTTTCTCGTTCCTTATGGAAAAACGGGAAAAGACTGTATCGATATGGTTACAAAACATATAAATGATTGGAACAATGGATCCGACATGCGACATATTTCGTTGAAAGCTGCTCTTGTTCTTCTTGCTGTTTGCCTTCAAAAGCCGAGTCAAAACTCGAAGGCCAAAGACCATCAAGAATGCTTAGCCAAGCGCCTCAAATTGTGGAAAGATGGTAAAATAGAGGTCTTGTTGTGTGAAGGGCGACTGATTCAAAGGCGTCTTACAAGCTCGCGGAGAGCTGATCCACCCAATAAGGCCAAAGTGTTTGCAAATCTCGTCATGGCAGGCCAGATCCACTCGGCCCTGCGGTACCTAAATAATGACGATGGTGGGGGTGTCTTACCGCTAAATAATGACGTCATGAGACAACTCAAGGAAATGCATCCTGAGGCACAGGAAGCCCATCCGGGGACTCTTCTTTTTGGACCAAGCGAGGAAGTGCCTGATGTAATTTACCAACAGATAAATGCAGAGATGGTTCGCGATGCATCTTTAAGAACTAAAGGCTCAGGGGGACCATCAGGCATAGACGCCAATGGCTTTAGGAGAATGCTTGCGTGTAAATCATTCAAGAAATCAGGAACCGATCTGTGTGCTGCTATAGCCACAATGGCCAGGAAATTATGCACGGAATATGTTGATCCATTCAGTATTGAGGCAATTCTAGCCAACCGGTTGATTCCGCTGGATAAAGGGGAGGGTGCGGTCCGTCCGATCGGAGTTGGAGAGGTAATACGGAGGATAATTGGGAAGTGCGTAATGAAAGTAACGAAACCTGATGTTATCGACGCAAGCGGCTCGTTGCAGGTGTGCGCAGGCCACAAAAGCGGGAGTGAAGCTGCCATTCATGCCATGCGTGATATATTTCAGGCCGATGAAACAGATGCTGTTCTGCTTATCGATGCCTCTAACGCTTTTAATGCCCTGAACAGAACTGCCGCGCTGCACAATATACGAGTGCTGTGTCCAACCATAGCAACGTATGCGATTAATACCTACAGGCGTGCTGCGCGACTTTTCGTTACCGGCGGAAAGGAACTGAGATCGGAAGAGGGTACCACGCAGGGAGATCCTCTCGCTATGAGCCTTTACGCCATCAGTCTCCAGCCTTTGATAACCCGTCTGCAAATTTTAAGCGAAGCTAAACAGTGTTGGTTTGCTGACGATGCAACCGGAAGTGGCTCCTTTGAAGATCTTAAGAAATGGTGGGATGAATTGCTGGATAGTGGGCCAGCGCTAGGATACTTCCCTAATGCGAAAAAGTGCTGGTTGATAACTAAGCCCGAGCGAGAAGAGGCTGCAAAAGAAGTATTTGGCGAGACAATGATCAACATCACTACTGAGGGACGGAAACACCTAGGAGCAGCTCTCGGGTCAAGATCTTACCTGGAGGAATATGTCGGTGAGAAAGTGGAGGACTGGGTAAACCAGGTCACCAACCTGGCAGCGTTCGCCTCATCTCAACCACAAGCAAGCTATGCAGCCTTTACTTTTGGTCTGCGGCATCGATGGACGTATTTTCTTAGAACGCTACCCGATATCGAGTGTCTCCTGGGACCTTTAGAGCGTGCAATAGCCGATTCCCTTATACCGGCACTTACAGGTCATACATGTACGGATACTGAACGGAACCTGTTGGCCCTACCAGTACGCATGGGAGGACTGGGTCTAGTCAACCCTACGGAACTTGCATCTCCAGAGTATATAGCTTTAACAAAGGTGACTGCTCCGCTAGTAGAACAAATTGTATTACAAGCACATGCGTCGCCTGATGACAACACAGTAAGGTCACTGCAACAAGAAGCTCGTAAGGAAAAGGAACAACGCTTGAGTGGCAATTTAGAGGAAGTTAAGAGTGATCTTCCTTATAGATCTAAGAGAGCTGTCGAGCTTGCAACAGAAAAAGGGGCCTCAAGTTGGCTGACGGTCCTCCCTTTAAAGGATATGGATTTTACCTTGAATAAGAGGGAATTTAAGGATGCTATCCACCTGAGGTACGACTGGGATATAATTGACACTCCATCGGTTTGCGTCTGCGGCGAAGTCTTTAACACCGACCATGCTATGATCTGCAGGCGTGGTGGCTTCATCATACAACGGCATAATGAAGTTCGCGATCTGGAAGCTGAAATGCTTAACATGGTCTGCTATGACGTTGAGGTGGAACCAGTCCTACAAGAAATCACTGGAGAGATGCTACCCAGAGGTGTCAATAAAGCCCCTGACGTTCGCCTGGATATTCATGCACGCGGTTTTTGGGATCGACAAAGTTCTGCCTTTTTCGATGTGAGGGTTTGTCACCCCAACGCAGAATCATATAAAGATCTCAGCCTAGAGCAAATATATCGCCAGCATGAAAATGGTAAAAAGCGCTCATATGCAAAGAGAGTTATGGAAATCGAGCAAGGGACATTTACTCCACTTGTATTCTCAACTACAGGAGGAATGGCAGAAGAATGCAGACGATACCATTGCAGACTAGCACAACTTTTGGCAATGAAGAAAGGAGAACACTACTCCACGACTGTCGCTTGGGTCAGGACAAAAGTCTCCTTTGCAATTTTAAGATCAGCGATTCTGTGCCTCAGAGGTTCACGAACTATCAGAAGAAAGAACAATCTTAACATTAATGACATTGACATGGAAATAGATAAAGGTCAAGCACGGATGCAATAGTTATAGCGAGCATAATACGTATAGAATTTCTACAGCTTTTCTTTTTTTTTTATATTCACTATTTGTAAAATTTTGGTTTTGAAATATTTATTTAAAGACGTAAATGAAAATCAGATTTTTTTTTTTTTACGAACAGAAATATGTAAATAAGTTTATATTTTGTAAATAGTTCACCTTAGTTTTGTAATATTTTAACTCGTGTACATAGGTAGGCTATTGAAATTTTTACTGACATTTTTATAATAAACTGGTGTATATATTTTAATTATTATTATTATTATTATTATTATTATTATTATTATTATTATTATTGTTATCGAGTGATTCATTTACTAGCAATGGCCATGTAACGACCTTACATTTTGATCTCATCTTTCTGGTGATGGCAGAGGCAGGTCGCGTTATGCAGGAGTCAGTTGCTTTGGACACCTCACATGAAGGCAGTAGAGGCACCACAAGACTGCCCAGTCCTGAGGTAACAGATGATCAGTTCTCAGATTGGGACAGCTGGGAGGATGAGAATGAGGTAGGCGAATGGTGCTTTCTATCTTTTCCAGTAAAAATGTAGTAAGGGTATGTTAAAGCCACACATATGCGCATTGAGGCGACAGTGCTAGAAGGGATAAGACCCTATTGCTACCAAAAAAATGAAAAATACAGCTCAAAAGCCAGCAGCCATGAACAGCTGTTTCAGCCTTCTTATGCCTCATTAGCATGGTACAACTAACAGATGAGCTCGGGGTTCCCACATGATGAATATCAAGGTGATGGAAAATGGTAGGGTTGTGGGACGTGGCTTAAAATGGTGACGTCAAAATGTAGTTAGGGTATGTTAAGGCCACGCATGCGCACTGAGGCGACAGTGGAAGAAAGGATAAAACCCTACCACTGTCGCCTCAGTGTGCATATGTGTGGCTTTAACATACCCTAACTACATTTCGACGTTGTCATTTTAAAGTGTCGACATCGTTTTCTGTGTTTTTGTGTTTCTGGTATGTATCTAAAGAGAAGGTAGCTGTTCAGAAACGTTTTTTCGAATTCCACTGTGTTTTTAACCCTGAAATCGTCGTTCAAAGGTTCTGCTTGAGCCACACCCATCAAACTTGACCGAGCTAGTAAGGGGCATGGTTAAATTCCTGACTTGACGTTACAAACTGATTTGCACCTATGAAGTCTTTCTAAACATGCATGAGGTTAATAAGAGATTTATTACATAACATGCATGAGGTTAATAAGAGATTTATTACACAACTGGAAACTGCATTTAGATTTTGGTTACTGAAAAAAATATGAGCCCGAAAATCTTTATATTCTAAGATCGAGAAAGGGTATTGAAGGGGATTTTTCTTTTTAGCTGACCATTTAGGAGTTTACTTTTGCATTGATTGCTGACAAAAAAGTTCGTACTTTCAGCCAGCTTGATTTGAAAGACGAAAATACGACTTTGAATTAAGCGGGATCTTTCGGGACATTACCCGGTCCAATACTGGTAAAATATTGGCCCCCGCGGGACCACAAATGAAGGAATGTGATCGGCTTATTTTAGTTATTGGCCCTCTGAGTTGTCGTGTAGCGATAAATATTTTATATCATAGATACTGAGATTTCCTCACGAAAAAAAGAGTACGTAAAAATGATACGTAAAATGCATTAGCCAATAGGAGACGCGAACGATGAAAACTCACTAGTGAAAAAACGTCGTTCGTCCAATCACAAACGCGAACGACGAAAACTCACTAGTGAACAACATCGCATCGCGATTTCCATTAAATTTGAACCTATAAGCCTCGGTCAGGTTTTTTTTTTCAGCTGAAAAATGTTTATAAAAGTTGTGAAGGTATAAACTGACGTTTTATTTCTTGTGTTACTTCATTAAATATTTGATTTTGAAAGAGAAACTGATGTTTTAGTTATTCTAGTTTTACACGCATACATTGCAGTTGAATGGGTTCCTTAAACACGCGCTAAGATTGACAAAATTTGGCTTTTCAAAAATCTCAGTATCTATAAAATAAACAAATTACACCATGGAAAATGCTTTGTACGATTTTTTATTCCCTCGTTGAGTTGTATCACAAAACTCGTGAATAAAAATCGTACGCGCGCATTTTCCATGGAGTAATCTCTATATCCATCACTGATGTCCGTATTTGCCCAGTATAGTCAGTAAATTGAGTTGAACGATTAAACATGCAGTGTTCCTGCCGCCATTTAACGTCTAGTCGTAGGTTAATTAAATCATTTGATCCATGCCGGTGTCTTTTCTTCTTCCCTTGCGATTTCTTCCTCAGAATCATTCTGCTCACATGGCGCTATTTGCGGATTTCCTCCGAGCGATTTACAAAGTTTACAAATCAAAAACTGAAGAAGGTAAGTCAGTTCTCACCTATTCACATTCATGTTTCGTCCTCTATGGGCTTATTACGAACTCACACTGAATACCTAGCTCCCAGTTGGCTTGATAGCTCAGTTGGTTAGAGCTTTGCACTGGTATCGCAAGGTCATAGGTTTGAATCCCTTTCAAGCCTGAATTTTTGACACATCTTATATCAGCAACTGCTGAATTTGCTCACATGGCTGCGACAATCTTTCACTTGTTAAGTAAGCCAGTTAGTTGTTGCTTTTCTCGCTTTTACCAGAGCCTTTGTAAGTTGAAGTGCAGCCATTTGATATGAAAAGCTCATTTGCCCTTCTGCTTACCTCTACCACTTTCGCACCTCTTTGTGGCTTTCAGTCAGATTCTCGTTTTTTTAATCATCTACGCTGGTCAATTTGACAAACTATGTTCGGTTTGTTTTCTGAGACCTCTCCGATTGAGTTAAAGTTTCCCAGTGGAATTAGAAAGCATAGTAATGTTTCTGTCTTTATGTTTAGGTCATTCTGCGTTTGACGAAGAGCTTCTTAGGAGCGGAGAAACGGAGACCAAAGCCATAACTAAGTCAGTCAGTTTTGACCTGTATTGTGACCATTTTTTGCAAAGCTACTGAACAGTATTGTACTGTGGTTCTGTTTGTTTTACTATACAGTGTGGTTCTAACTTTTTCATCTGTGGATCAAACCATGCAGTGTGGCCATTGTTTATAAAGCTACTTAGCAGCACTGTACTGTGGAATTGTTTGTTTTACTATACAGTGTGTTTCTTACTTTTTCATCTGTTCATGAAACCATGCAGTGTGACCATTGTTTATAAAGTAACTAAACAGTACTGTACTGTGGTACTGTTTGTTTTACTATACAGTATGGTTCTAACTTTTTCATCTGTGGATCAAACCATGCAGTGTGACCATTCTTTGTAAAGCTACTGAACAGTACTGTACTGTGGTACTGTTTGTTTTACTGTACAGTGTGGTTCTAACTTTTTCATCTGTGGATCAAACCATGCAGTGTGACCATTCTTTGTAAAGCTACTGAACAGTACTGCACTGTGATACTGGTTCAGAGCGCAGGTGTGTTATTTGACAGTGTTTACTTCTCGGTATTTCTTTCTCAGGCGGCATTTTTCTTTTTCATTTGCAGCATTATGGCATTCCAAGAATGACATCTGTAACTCACCAATGGCACAGTCTTCAAACATGCCAGTAACTTCAACTTTGACAATGTACTCTTGTGTTTGTTTGAAACTCGTCTACAATTTTTGTAGGGTAAGATGTCAAGGTGATAAATCCTTACCTACGAGAACGCATGTTGCTCGCACGGTTTTCAGCCATTTTCTACAAACGCACGTAAAGATGGTCACCTTTTTACTTATATTTTTTTCCTTTTCCTCATGACACGTGTATTTTTCGTTTGTGGAGCCTTAGAAATTGGGTGTTTTCTTTGTTTAAAAATCACCATTTTATCTTTATCCCTTGTTTGGTTCAAAGCACTGATTTCAAGGTACTCAGCTAATGTATTGTAATGAAAACCTAATTACAATTTTGGTTAGCACCAAACTATGATAATATCGGCCTTCACACAAGAATTTGCTTGACTTGGAACACCACTCAGTTATGTTCCAGTGATGGTAAAACATTGTGTTAATGGCGCTCCTACAGTACTAAAGTAGGCAAGAGACGGATCGTCCGGGAAAGTTACCCATTTCTGAGTCTGTGAATGATGTACCACGTTACGGTTTGCAAATCTCCGATCTTTACTTAAATGAACAGCTTTGCTTAAGATATTTGCTTTAGTATAAATGCTCAGGTGATTATATAAAATCGCGCGCTCTGATTGGTTCGCTATCTCGGATTATCAACCGATAATCTCCTCGATGAACAAAATGGCTGCCAGTCGTTTGCGCGCTTTTGATGAAGTAAAATTTTTTCGTGTTGTACAATGCTTTTTCTTTTCTTTTTTGAAATAATCACCTGTGTATTTATACAGGCTCAGTGATTATCGGTGAATATTCACCGATAATGACTTCGCCTTCGGTGAATAATTGTTAATTAGCATTATTCAAAACAAATTTTACATTTGCATGCTTCATGTTCTCTCTGCTTCCGTTACAAAGTTGGTTCTTACTATAACTTGACGCCTTTTTTACTCTGAAGGTATTATTTTTATGGAGGTTCTCATGTCCCTGTCTTCTGTTGGGGTTTTGAGAAGGCAGCGGTACCTCGGAAATAATGAAAAAGAAAATGTTTACGACAACGTTTTTGCATCATGAGATTGTCTTAAATATGTCATTGTGGATGCTGTAGGCAAGTTTTACTAAGAATCAGAAACCCATGACACTTGAAACGTGTAACTGCCTTTAAACGTCTTCAACCACAGCTTGTCTACATTCAACCTACTAAGCACCATATTTGGAAAATGGACAGAAGCCAAATGAACCAATCAAATTGGCTTCAATAGCATGATGCACTTATTGGGAAATACTCACTTCTGCTCGACACATGGTGGACACGTCATTTTCCCAAATGCATGTTGTGTGTAATGCCTCGCGCAAGTGGGACTGTTCCAACAAGCGCAAAAACTGGGGTAAGCAGTTTCCAAATATAGTACTTGGGAAATATTGAATCTGGACAAACTTAGAACGCGCGTTACACTTTTCAAGTCTTAAAGTTTTTTTTATTATATAGACACGAGTGTTTTACTGGAAAATATACCACTCGTAAAATTCATAAAAAGTACATCCGGGACCCGAGTGGTTTATTTTCCATAATCTCACACGTGAGTTTATCGATGACATAATTTCGGTAATTTCCCTCCGAAATTTGTATCGATGTCTTTTTGTCTATATAATAAAAAGAACATTACACGGCGGCTTGAAGATATGAATTTTATTTTCGAGTGGCAAAAACAATATTTTACGAACGCGCGCAGCGAGTGAGTAAAATATTGTTTTAACACTCGAAAATAAAATTCATATCTTCGCGCCACCGTGTAATATCCTCTGTCTATTATAAATCACAGTGCCGGCTTATTCAACTTAAATTATTATGAACGTCAATGGCATCTTGGTCATGTACAATTCTCAGCGCTTAACTTGAGCTGTTTGATCTTTTTCTCCGATTTTGACAGCGTCATCTCTGCTATTTTTGCTAAAGCTGCCATTTTTTCGAAATCTGACACGCTTCAGACCTGCCAAATTTTGTCTAATCTGTCATTGGGTACATTTCTGGCCATACCTCTAATTTTGTTGGTGGCCATGTTGAGATTTGGTAGCATTGCCTTCCAGTGTCTGGTTTAACCTTTTTACCGTTACAGAGTATTTATTTAGGTTCCCAAGTGAGTGCCAATGTCCCCAGGCTCGTGAGATAAACAATGCATACTGGTATGATTTGAATGTCATGAAGATAGAATGTGTTGAGCTTGTTAAATTTGTCAGCGAAATAAGGTTGTTATGCATCTGTTAAAGGGAACCTTACACGTTTCTTTTTCTGAACTAAAATGAAGAAATTCTTGTAGCCGTATTGCTTCAAAACCACCATCACCCATTTACGCTTTCTGAGCTGACTAAAATTTCGCTTCCCCACTTATTTAAGTGCGTCAAGAAATAACCTTCCGTCTTCCCTGTTGTACAATCCTGGCCAAAAGGTTTGGGACAATCCCTTCTAGAAACATAAGCTGAACACACATTTCTAAATAAAACGGCATCTTCCTCCCCCCCCTCCCCTCTATGAATGTTGGTATGTTAACGTGCTTAACCAACGATTCCAGTCATTAACATTGGTTGAGTGGGGGGGGGGGGGGGGGGGTGGGTATGCTGTATTTTGGTCGTGAACAACATATTTATTGTTATAGCTTATGAAGTCTGCCTAGGACGTTTTAATTGACCAGGATTGTAGTTTGGCCTACCCCTCTGCCTCATTCTATGTATTGACCAGTGGCTCATGCATTAGTTATGAAACCATCCAGAATCTCTAAACAGCTGTTGTTTCCTTCCAACGATAACCCGCGGCTGAAGCGTGTACTCTACTGTTCAGTGTAACTAGAGTGAAAGTGCTATCTCGGTTAAAGGAATGTCTACGTCTGACTACCCTCCACAAGGTCGCTCGAAAGCTACTATTCATGACGGTGTACACGATGGGGTTGTAGATAACCGATGCCTTGGCCATAAACTCGGGTATTTCCGCTTCACCAGTCGTTAACACGTGCTCTCCCTGGATAGTGCCCGCGAGACTAACAAAGCAGTACGGTGACCAGCTAAGAACGAAAGCAGATATAGCTAGCCCCGTCATGCGCACTAACTTCATCTGAGATTTTCGTCGGCGGGCCAACACTGCCTTGTTGGCTGTGAGGGATTCTTGCTCCTCTTTGACAAGTCTGGAAACAGCAGTTTAAAGATAATTTAGTCGAAAGTGATAAATAACTAACGGAATCAAAAATGCTTGGGGTTGTTTTGGAAATGTGTTCAAATAGGCGCCTGTTGCCTGACCAAGGCGTATAATCTTGCCACCCTGACATTTTTGACCATATATGGTCAGTGCAACGCACAATACGTCGCGGAATTAGTGTAGGAATAAATGAGCGCAAGTAAATTTTCCCAAGACTAAGACAATTGTGCAAAAGTTTCATCGCTCTGATTGACTGAGAGAACGTCAATTAATCCCAAACAGTGCGGAAAGTTGAAATTGAATGTAGAAATTTGAAATTGAATTTTTGCATGTATATTATATATTACTTATTAACCGAGAGTGAGGTCATTACAGGTAAATCTGGGACCGAGGCCTTGATGTATTGACCGAGCGATAGAGGTCATTACAGTGAAGGCCGAGGTCTGAGATTTCCTTGTAATGACCGAACAGACAAGGTTAATAAATTATTTATTACATGGCCTTTTTAGCACTGGAAAAAGAAAAAACAGAAGGGTTTTTTAATATCCGCTTGTGCACGCAAGAGGTCATTCGAGGTCATGTTCACTGAACCGAAACACACATAACCGTGCGATCGAAACAAGAAGAGACAGAAAAAAAAAACAGTTTCTTTGAAAATGAGACAACTTTTGTTGATATTTAAGGGAAAATTTTTTTTGAGAAATTTTCATAATGCCCGGTCATTACAAGAAAATCTTGCCCACTCAGCAGCCAATCAGAGCGCGCGTACTATTGTAACCATATAATAATAATAATAAGTAATGAAATGATCTAGAGTGCAATTTTGTGTGAAATAAGCACTGGTGATTCAGAGACAACAAATTGCACTCACCCTACAGGCTTGTTAAATTTTTTGTGTTCGAAAAGTTTACTTCCGCTCATTTATTCCAAAATGCACTATATAAATCTAGATAAATCGAATTTCAGAAATTTAGGTCTTTTTAGATATCCACTAAAGCGGCGGAATACGCTTTGTTAGATTATAAGCATGTACAGTTCTAATTACTACCAGATTTCTGGAAGCAAGTTATGAAATATCCGTGCGTTTTGACTTCCAAAGTTTTGACTTCCAAAAATTAACTGACCTTATTTCGCGATCCCGCAATTTACAATTAAAATAAGAACCTTAATTCAGTAAATTGTTAAGACCGTATTTACACTATTTTTCAGCGATTAAGTTAGGGACCGTTCCTTTTTTACGAGGGAGGGGGGTGGATCGGTGGAATTTGGGGGGGGGCATGCGAAAAAAAATTAGGGAAACGGCGGGGGGTCACGTGAAATATTTTAGCAAATTTTTTTCCATTTTTATCCGAGATTGACTTCTCTTTCTTTTGATTTGGGGGGAGGGAGGTCATGTGAAAAAATTGGCAAGCTGGGGAGGGGTCATGCAATTTGTAAATGGTGCTTCCCGAATCACACCAGCCCCCTCACCCTCATAAGAAATGAACATTGGTATTATTTATTTTAAGCTTACACTATGCTCAGGCTTGCTCAATGTTTGGAATCTTCTTAGAACTTGCGCGTGCCATTCTCCGTTAATAACAAAGGGCGTATAAATTTCAATTTACTAGAATAAAACGGACGTAAGGTAAAGATTTACAGGGCGACGACTCAAAACAAGGCCACACAAACAAATTTTCATACAAATTATCCAATCACGATCGAGTATGTAAACAATAGAATCTCTACAAATGTTTTCATTTTTATTTCGCTTTTAAAAACGCATTTAATTTGCTCCTTAACTGTACAAGACGTACCAAGAATGAAATCAAAGGCTCCTTCGAGCTACCTCATGGTATGTGGTAATTATTCCATGAAGTGCTGTCCTTTCCACAGACCATAAAGCGTTCATTCCGAATAGTTCGTTTTGTGCACTCTTGCTACGACTGATCGATTACTCGTCGTCCAAATTGAAGACATCGTCACTTTTAAGACTTTAAATCCGATTTCTTTCCCCTTGAGCATTCTTGAACACATTTCCTATTCGTTCGCGAGATCTTCAAAAGTGTATTTTGATCAACGATAGAGCGAAAGGAACGAAAACCCGCCTTGACAATCTTTGCGTCGGGCTCTATACAAGAGACTCTATTTTGTAAACATGTGCTGCCGCTTTGTCTCACCCCCTCCCCCCACATATGTGAACCTAAAACAGCACGACGTTGTGGACAAAACCAAACCTAGTAGGGGAGACAGGGGAGAACCTGTTTAATTCACATTTAATGCAAATTTAATGCATAAATTAATTGTCTAACGGGAATGGAGTGACAAATCCATCCATCACTATACCTCATGGTATGACGTACATACCATGAGGTAAAAAGAATCATATTAGTCCGTAGAAACTGGCCACAAATCTGTTGTTCAGCGTCGAAAACAGACATTCCAAATTTGTTCGAAAAATTATTTGGGTGACCTTGGTAACAGTAGTCGCACTTAGGGACGGACCATTAGAAAAGTGATGGGGGGGGGTGGGGAATTTTCAGCTTGCACGAATTTTTTTTTTCGCTCACTGCTTTTGCAGGAATTTTTTTTTCAGGTGAACCTCTCTGCACGAATTTCTTTTACTACGTGTGAAAAAGTCACAATTGGACCTTCCTTCTGCATGAATTTTTTTTTTTTACCTTCTTCTTTGCATGAATTTTTTTTTGGGCATTTTGCCTTGCATGAATTTTTTTTTGTTTTTTTCCCCACCCCCCCCCCCCCATCACTTTTCTAATGGTCTGTCCCTTAGAAGCATTCGCACTTACCGAAAAATCACGTAATAAAATATACAAATCGCTGTCAATGGCACAAAGAATCCAAACGCCACCAACAATAACACGTACAACAAACTGCTAAGATCTGACGCTGTCCAATCGGGAGCGCAGCTAATACCGGCTTTACCGGGCACAAACTGGTTCCACCCAAATAATGGAGGGCAGTTAAGCAATACCCCGTATAACCACGAGCCTGCGATCAGTCCAATCATGTGCCGACAAGGGATTCTGGGATACAGAACAGTTTGCTTGATGACGTAATACATTAGCCCACTCATGCAAACCAAAGTTGCGATAGAAGAAATTCCTGCCACGCCATTAGAGAAACCCGACCACATGCATTGAGCACTAGTTTGCTCAAGTTTCCTACCCAACAAGTTTGACGTAATTACTACAGGATAACCGAAAGCAATGATAAAGAGATCGGCTATCGCGAGGTTTGCCATTAACGGCGTGATGGTTTTTCTTCGGTGTTCCCGGAAGTTCAGAACAATCAAGGTCAATACGTTACCAAGGAAACCAACTGCCAAGATTATAAACATGGCGATGGTGTAGATCATGTTTGTAGCCTGCAATGACTCGTGGTCTATTGTGGCGTTGTGTTTGTTGGTACTCTCCATCCTTTATTTATTGCCATATTGCATTTGTAGAACTTTGGTCATGGTTAGAGTTGAGCCTAAAGAAAATCAACAGTATATCTTAGCCAGGTTTTAAAGACTAAAGCGTTACCACCTGCCTTATGTTGTCGCTAATCCGCGACTTTTTTTTTTCCTGATACGATAAGATATATCTTCGTTTTTTTCTGTGCTTCAATTCTTTGCTAAGTTTGCGTTTCTCCGATAGGTATTCCCGGGTATAACTAATCGGCTTCATGTTGAATTTAAGACAGAGTTGGTTCTCAGGTAGGACAATCTGTCCTTAAAATGCCTAATTTTGTGGCCCCGTGTACAACATGGTCATACATGAGGAAGGGTTGAGACGTTTTCAAATCGAGTCGGTAAAATAATCAAACAGAAACATGTTTTCATAAGTACGAATTTAGCTAGAAATGGTTTCTTTCTGTAGTAAATTGATATATAAAATAAGAATCACAATACATGTATTATCCTAATTTAGTATAAATACTCAGGTGATTGTACGAAATCGCGCGCTCTGATTGGGTCGCTATCTCGGATTATCAGCCGATAAATTAATCACCTCGACGAACAAAATGGCTGCCAGTCATTCGCGCACTTTCATGATGAAATAAAATTGTTTCGTGTTGTACCATTAATGCTTTTTCTTTTCTTTTTTTGAAATAATCACCTGTGTGTTTATACTAAAACAATTATTCGCCTCAGGCTCAGTGATTATCGGTGAATATTCACCGATAATCACTGAGGTGATGAACGCCGCTTATCCTCCCAGCCATGTATTGTTCAAAATTTACCGTTGTCCCCCGCCCCCACTACATGGACTATAATTTTTTCAAGCGGCCCCCCCCCAATTTTCTTTACATATGTTTCCGATCCCCTCCCATACCCTGATCTTTGCAACCTAATTAACCAGGAAAAAAACCGAATGTACCTTTAAAAGCAAGTTTATGTTTTTTCATGCCCCTCCCCCTTATCACGCAAAGCAATTTTGGGAGTCCCCCTCCTTGTTGAAAATGTTTGCCGATGCCCCCCCCCCCCCCCGAATTTTCCTCCGGCCCTCCCCCTGACCCATAATTAATGAACGGTTCCTAATATAATTTACAGGAAAACCTGATTGCTTAGGTTGTCTCCTGCAGTGTCTCATTTTTCAATGCCGTACGGATCTGTCAGGTAGCTCATTAACAATTACCTCAATAGTATACTGAAAAGGGGGCCTTTTTATTGGCTTTTAGAAACCTTGCAAGGAGTTATGCCGAACAAAACATTACCCCCAAAAAACAATTTTACTCGACATCGTGAGTGTTAAGCTAGGATAGCAACTTCACGGTTTCTTTGCTTGAAGGCTGGAAGACAGTAGTATACTATTTATCACATTGCAGTTTTTGAGAGTGGTCTCATTTTTTTCATTCAGCGCTTGAGGTGCTTTAGTTATTGTAAAATATGAAAGTTACTTGAGGCAGCTGTCTTTTAGGTCGAGGGTGACAAATTTCCTGCCCTTTTTCGTCGCGTCCGCTATACCTGTATCACGTTCTTGTTATCTCGGGCTACTGGAAGAAGCGAATTCGAAGCTAATTAAGCGATGAAATCGTCCATGAGAAACATCGTAAAATAAACAACCAAACCTCTTTGTGATATCAGTAACGCACGGTATTCTTTCAAAATTTCCCGTACAATAAAGACGCGGAGGAAGGATTCATGCCTTAATTAAGCCAAAAATAAAAACAAAATAAACGGAGTCCATTCCAGCCTCTCTTTTCCGGCTAAATAGCAATTGCCGAAAACTGCTTTGAGCAAATATCAAAATTTTAACTGGAAAATTATATGTGGTGATGTTGAGTGATTAAAATCAGTTGTGGTCTGATGGCAGATATTTAGTTTAATGAATAATCAATAATATAAATGAATTTAATGCAATAAACAGTATGGCAGAAGCTGGATTATAGCAAGTAATCGGGTCGTGACTATAGCAAGAATCCACTTTTCCCATTACATGCACATAGAACACGAAATTTTAACTCAAATTTACCTATGGTTAATAAAAGATGCGGCAGTAAAAAGTTTCTAAATCATAATCAAATATTGTCCACACTCTCCAGTGAACATGTTTAAAAACGCAATTTTACTGTACCTCATATGTGCGAATTAGAAATTGCGCACACCACAGAACTGTTCCATCGCACTGTAAATGATCACGACAAACCTTCTAAAGCCCCTGACTGAATTGTAACCAGCAAAATTTGTGGTTGGTCAGGTTAAAATGTTATGAAGAAACGAAGACGTTGTGGCTCTGTGGCAATGAATTTGAAATTTGGCAGCTGCTCAGCACTTTCACTTTTTTTATCTGAGTAGCAACTCTCCTTAGTGAGTGACATACACTTCCTTATATGTTATGGAGAATTTGGTAACTGAGTAGTAATTCTCCTTAGTGAGTGCCATACACTTCCTTATATGTTAGTATGGAGAATTTGGTAACTGAATAGAAATTCTCCTTAGTGAGTGACATAGACTTCCTCATATGCAAACTTTGCAAATTTGGTGCCAGAACAAATTAGTTCCATTGAGTTGATAATTTTGTAAATTCTCATCAACTGTTCGCTTGGAAATATATTGATGTTAAAAGGGGAAGATGTTTCTTATTTTGTTTATTTTTTTAAGAAAGTTTACCGGTATATGTATTGTACCTTGATACTGCTTGTTTACCATGCAGAGAAGTTCTACTTTTTCTTTCAGTGGATGGACTTTTCAGTGTGATCATTGATGGGAAAACTTTTTGAATACTACTGTTTCCGTTAAACAACGGCGTTGTTACATTTCCGCGGGAAAACCATAGCGCCATTGTGTCATGATTAAATTTAATGAAGCTCAAACAATCTATTGTGTGGGTTATTAGGTTGCAGATCAATCAGAGGCGTTGTGGTCTAAATGTTAATTTTGGTTGGCTATTACTAGGCACAACAGGCGTTCCATTTAAAAAACGTCAAAGAAAATGTTTTTTTTTTCAGAGCGTGACCAAGATCGTGACACAAAGAAAGAGCAAGCGTTGTCTATAACTTTCTCGCAATCTGATTGGTTTATTCTCCAAAATGAGCGTTTCTGATTGGCTATTGCTTTGCGTGACACATTGACGCGAGCAGCGTTGTCAAGACTCTTATTGACAACAGCAAAGTAGCCAATCCGATTGCGAGATTAGTAGCAGTTGTGGTAAAAATCTGGAATATACTGCACACAGTCTGGCCAATGCCAAATGAGATAGACAGAGAAAAATATGTTTTTCCCCCCTGACCCCCCTCCCTCCCCCTCCCTCCCCCTCCCCCCTTACTAGAGGTCCATACGGGAGACAACTGTGTCGAGGTATTGGTGTGGTATTTGACACTGGCTACGGTTTTTCTCAATATAGACCAACGAAGCCTAGTGACTGACATTTGTTTTTCAAACGAAATTCTCGCGATGCACTCGAACAATTTAGGCCTAGTAACCACGGCAAGTTATCTTAATAACAGATTCTAGCGAGTAGGTACAACAGAGGTCATGTAAATTGACGTTATGACAGGAGATTTAAAAGCTCTCTAAACAAACTTCGAAATAAGTGTTTTGATCGACAGCTTATGACGCAATGATTTCTCCCACTGTGAGCGGGCGGATGAGAAACTTCACCCCCTCTCGGAACCAATTTCAATTATTGAAAGTTTCGTTGAAATACACCCTCTAACAGAGAAAAAAACAAACAATCCTTGTCATGTTTTATGAACCTCTGGTATGGTTTTGAATATTGCACCATTTTGAAAAAGGTTGAGGTTTAAGGTTTTTGAGCATACAATGCTTGACTCCGAACAGCTAGTTTAGAATATACGATGATACAAGTCAGAGTTTTTTTAAAGTAAAAAAGCCATTACAAATGAATAGTTTCACGATATGTCTGAAATCCTGCTCTGTGTTTGGCTACCCAATCAATTACTGCTCTGTAATTGGCATGTAAGAAATATCAGCTTCACTGACTAATGTTTTTTCCCTTCTGAAAGCCCCATTTTTACCCTGTTTTCTTTTAGTCCTTTCCCATGCTATTGGCCTCTTCTGATTCCTTAAATACACAAACAAGTCCTTGGCCTATAAATATTTAGCCGTCTTAAGCCCAGCTGATTCAACAGTCCAGACATAAACAGTTCTTTTTTAGCTATTGAATTGTACATCTCCGTGCTTTGAAAGCTCATAGACTAATAAATAACTTATACCAATATGTTTCTACATCCTGTTTCTTTAAATGTAAAATCTGGTTTCTCATGAATATCCCACCTTGAACCAAACTGGGAATAAAATTAAGGGGAAGCGTGCGCTGGTAGAATAATCGAAAGCTGAAAACTTTTACTCGCTTTGCGCTGGTCAATGATAAAACCAAAACCCTAAAGCAGATATAAATATGCGTGAAAAAGGAAGAAAGAACCTAAGGAAAGATCTTAAAGCATCTTCCTATACATGCGATTGTCGAAATTCAATAAGGAAAATTCAAGATTATTAATGTAAAAAGCTTTTCGTCTTTAAACGAGAATTAGGAACATCAATTGAGCAAACTGTAGAAGACAATTTAGTAACAAAATACTTAAAATATTTTTGATTTTCTGAAAATGCATTCTGAGGAGGTGTAATAAGCCATAAGAAAATCAAATGCTTGGATTTGCCTATTCCTTTAGTAGCCTAAACACCTTCGGCTCAGAATCTAGAAAACTTCAAATTAATCACCCACTTCTTTTACAAAATTAACCATAAACTTTAAGGTTAAATGGAATTATTACGAACAAACTAACTTAGGATTGAGGAGAATCAGTAGATAAAGGTTCACTTACCAAAGCAATATGTCTGCGAGAAGCCAAATAAAACACTATACTCTGATGGCTTACTGAGCGAGGTTTACACTTCAATACAGACGGCTTTAGTCACCTGGTGAGGCTAATCAATTATGCTGTCACCCTTCACCACCAAAACGCAAACACTACACACGTAAAGAAATTAAATTTACTCCACCACAAGAGCCTTGTTTGGTCCAATGTTTAACAACGTCCCCATCCGCAGAGGTATAATAATTGATATACTTAATTTGTTAATAAACGCGTGATCTCTGCAAAAAAAAAAAAATTATTGAAAAATTCTGGACGAGTTTACTTGAACGAAAAATCTATGCCCTGGCCAATTTTCCAAATCAGGTACCTCCCGCGCCATTTATAAAAAAATCATGTGCTCGGCCTATTTCTGAATTTACTGCGCCAATAAAATTTCCTTGAGAAAAAAGCCTCCTTACGAATTAGCAACAATTAAACTCGATTTATTAAGTCTAGTTTTTGCTGAGTCAAACATACCTAATTCGAACGGAGGCATTTTTCTTTTGTATTTTATTGTTCTTTCGCGTCTTAAAGTTACAAAATTACAAAGTTACAAAGTATATATAGTATCACCCTCCCCCAATAACATTTGCATACACAACACGACACACACTCACACGGATGTCAAAAGCGCTAAAACCGGAATTACAGATATGTGTTAATAAAAAAAGGAGAACAATAACTTTGTATGTTTCAACAAATTATTCATTTTTAAAAGCCACACTTGCTCCATTTTAAAGAGTGAGTTTGCCACTTGTTTTTCCAGTTAGCGATCTTGCATTCTAATTGGTAGACTGAATTAATCCTTTATTGCAGAATATTAACAAGGGGTTTAGAATTATTGGTCCTACAGTTATAATATATGTACTGCTTTGTGATAAGAGTAATGTGATTGACAAGGAAAAAGCAATCTTTTCTTTGCCAGTCATCAAATATTATCTATACTGCAGACAGGGATTCAATTTTGATATCTGTGCCATTGCACCATATTGAAAGTTCTTCCCACAGCGTTGCAGTGAAATGGCAGGTCACAAAAAGGTGTTCGAGAGATTCGTCCATCATGTCGTAGAAGAAGCAGGCTGATGAATCTGCCTGACCTATTTTCTTTAAAAACGTATTCGTCACTAAATACCTAATCTGAATCTTAAATTGAAATTCTCGTGTTTTTGTGTCCAAGCGGCTCTGAAAGGCAAGCTATAAATTTCCCTCCATTCCAGACAGACATAACCTAAACTTTCACTATACTTCAACTGAGCTGTAGGTTGAGACACAAGTTAAGAAATTAATTCCCAGTAGACCCTTTTAGAGATCAGCTCAGTTATTAAGACTTTCTGGTTACCTAAAGGAAATTGAATTTGGTCCTGAAAGACAAAAGGACTTTTATTCACATGCCCACTTGATTTCAAGGGTTGTCGCCATGGTGCAGGGATGGCGTCGATTAAAGACATAAGATCAAAGACGTCTATTGGAGAAAAATCCAACTGATGTAAATTGCACTGAGAGATAAATTGATTACTTTCTGTGACTAAATCACCTATTCTGAATAATCCCCTACTAACCAATCTTTGATTATAGACAGCTTTACCGCTGATACAGATGAATATGTTGTTCTAAATAACAGAATTGGATATGATCTCTTCGTGTGACAGCTCAGCAACATTATCACGTGTTTCTGCGGAGCATTGGGCAAAACACTCAAAACATTCTCTGTGAAACTTTGGAAGGTTAATTGGAAGCTTTTTAACAGCAAAATTACAGCATAGAATAAACTTTTCCCCAACCGGTTTCAAGAAGTGTAATAAAATAGTTTTCCAATGACCAGGTTCATTTTCCGCGAGTCTCTTGCAAAACATTATGCTTTGAATCTTAATTAAAGATTCTAAGTATGGGGCTTTAAGCCCCTCTTCTTTTGTATCGCAGATTAGGGAGATACGTTTTACCTTGTCTTTACCTTTCCATATAAAATCAAAAATAATCTTATTGGCCTCAATTATAATTTCCTTATCTAAACAAATTGAACCATTGAGATCACAAAGGTTTTTACAATCTGAATTCTTCCAATGATTGATTGGCCGTTTTTACACTAAGGGACGCATTATCTGTCTGGACGAAGTTTGGCAAACATTCGTAGTTCGTCTGGTTATGCGTCTCTAGTACAAAGACGGGCACACGACGCATTATGCGTCCAGACCTTTGGTAATGCGTCGTTTAAGACGGATTACGAAGGTAGCTCGTCTCGGCGCATAATGCGTCTTGTGCCCGTCTTTATACTAGAGACGCATAACCAGACGAACTACGAATCTTTGCCCAAGTTCGTCCAGACGGATAATGCGTCCCCTAGTATAAAAACGGCCAATCTTTAGTAATGCGTCGTTCAAGAGGTGTTACGAAGGGTAGTTCGTCTAGACGCATTATACGTCTTGTGCCCGTCTTTATACTAGAGACGCATAACCAGATGAACTACGAATCTTTGCCCAAGTTCGTCCAGACGGATAATGCGTCCCCTAGTATAAAAACGGCCAATCTTTAGTAATGCGTCGTTCAAGAGGTGTTACGAAGGGTAGTTCGTCTAGACGCATTATACGTCTTGTGCTCGTCTTTATACTAGAGACGCATAACCAGATGAACTACGAATCTTTGCCCAAGTTCGTCCAGACGGATAATGCGTGCGTCCCTTAATATAAAAACGGCCATTGTCAGGTTTCTCCACCTCCAAAACTGGAATTTTGTTTTAATGGCGTCTATTATTCCTTCAAAATTTAATCTGTTCCTCAGATGGCGGTTCTAAGAAAAATACACTCCTAATATTTTTATCGAACAAAGGCATTTTGGATTTGGACAATCGGAAGAAAATTGGCTAAAAACAAGTAAGAGACCATAGCGTTTGGTTTCAACAAACTAAACCAAGTAGAGTTTTTGCAGCTCAATTATTCTAGAAAAACATCAACGTGCGATAGAAAATTGATAGATTGTGTGGATTTTTGAGGTATGGGTTTGAAGTCGATAAATCTGAAATCCTTAAAGGCGAATAACTTGACTTGGTTTAATAAATGGTAACAAAACCACTGGAAACTGTTTGAATTCATCATGATCTCATCATGCTAGGGAAAGCTCGGTAGAAAAATGTGTCATTTCTTCGATTTTTTTTTTTTTTGCGTAGGAAATCAGAAAATTCGCTTGTTCATCCGTATTCTTTCCAGACATTGTCTCCGGCATTGCAAAGTATTGTCATAATTCCAGTGTTCTAAGGTTTTAAGAGTTCCAACGGGGGCCAGAAAGTCGTAGAATTTCTTTTTGCATATGCGTTTTGAGCGTAAAGTAAAGCTGGCTGCACATCAGTGCCTAGTTCGTTCTTTGCGACCCTTATTAGGGACCGACCATTAGAAAAGTGATGGGGGGGGGGGGGGGTGGGGAAAAAAACAAAAAAAAATTCATGAAATGCCAAAAAAAAAAAATTGATGCAAAGAAGAAGGTAAAAAAAAATTCATGCAGAAGTAAAAAAAATTCTTGCAGAGGTTCACCTAAAAAGGTGCCTAGGTTCTTATCGACTACAATGGACGTGATAAATGTTTAAACATTTCAAGCAGAGCAACGGAGAAATCGAGTGGTCTTAATACACGATGGTTATCTAAATATTTAATTATGTTTAATTATGAAGAAGGTAAAAAAAAAATTCATGCAGAAGGAAGGTCCAATTGTGACTTATTCACACGTAGTAAAAAAAAATTCGTGCAGAGAGGTTCACCTGAAAAAAAAATTCCTGCAAAAGCAGTGAGCGAAAAAAAAAACATTCGTGCAAGCTGAAAATTCCCCACCCCCCCCCCCCCCCATCACTTTTCTAATGGTCCGTCCCTTAGTGTTGAAGAATGGTCTCTTAAGATATTCAAGTGCTCGTCAAATTGTACCTTTGCTCGAATTGCTCGCAAAATTTAGGCTCATGCTCGCTGGCTCGCCGGCTTTTTGTAATCGCTTGAATGCTCGCGTTCTTGTTAGGATTGCGCGATTGCTTGAAATTTTTTTATCCTTCTTTGCGACAAAATAAATGTAGTTTTTTTTTTCTACGGTGCTCATCTCCTACAAATGTAGCTATCAAGTACGGTGGAAAGCACAAGAGAAATGAAAATATAAGAAGATCTCTAGGCTCGCTAGTTGTACTTTGTAAAATGCTCGCACTCGCAAAAAAAATCGCATTGCTCGCACGCTCGCCAATGCTCGCAAAGACCATTCGTCACCCCTCCTATTGAGCGAACATAGCCATTTTGCCTGCGTTGATTTGCGGGACATGGCGGGAAATCCCAAGAGGGCAAGATAATGAAGCCGATGTCCAAGTGCAAATAGAACAACAGCTGTCGCTGTGGTGGTCGACAGGAAATGAATTCTGAAATCTGAAAAACGACGATCATTAAACGGTAGCAATTATCCCAGTGTTCTAGTTTAATTTATACAAATTGCGGACCTATTCTGACATCCGGGAGATGAATATCACATTCGCTTGGTTCTCTACAGATTGCATCTTTAATCCCTCGTTGTCGGTCTTCAAACATTACCGCGAACATAATTAAATATTTAGATAACCATCGTGTATTAAGACCACTCGATTTCTCCGTTGCTCTGCTTGAAATGTTTAAACATTTATCACGTCCATTGTAGTCGATAAGAACCTAGGCACCTTTTTAGGTGAACCTCTGCAAGAATTTTTTTTACTTCTGCATGAATTTTTTTTTACCTTCTTCTTTGCATCAATTTTTTTTCTTGGCATTTTCCCTTGCATTAATTTGTTTTTTGTTTTTTTCCCCACCCCCCCCCCCCCCATCACTTTTCTAATGGTCCGTCCCTAAATAGTCAATGGGTCCGCCACCCATCAGTTGGGATTCTTAGGAAAGTTTATGTTGTATTTAGTTAAAATATTTCACTGAAAGTCCCCGAGGGGAAGTGAAATCAATTAATGCATGCATGCATGCAGCACCTAGAAACTGAAAACCTACACACTGCAAGGATATTTACACAAGATGGTCTCTGGTGCCGTTTCTCGAAAGTTTCAGTAACTTATCGGGCCCGGAAAACTATTTTATGATCGCAATATTTACAATTTTGGTGGTTTTCAAGATTAAACAACACAATTTAAGGATAATTTACAAGTTAGGCTGGTTTGTCCGCTAAGAACCACGAAAACATGGATCAAAGTCTGTCTGGGCAACAGCGCACCTTCCCCTCCCCTAACCCAAAATTGACGCTTCTTTTTTAACTTATTATAACATGTTGTGTTAGGGGAGGGGTAGGAGCACAGTTGCCCAAATACCGACATTGATCCGAAAACACTCGGTACTCTCCGACCTGAAAATCGAGTTCTGGGCTCGTAAAGTTATCGGGAATTTCGAGAGAAAGGCCTAAGGTGAAAAGCGTGATAGGTTCGGGTACTTTCTTTGCGAGGGATCCCTTGCGCGATCTTTCATAACAGGTGCACATGGTCTAATTATTCTTAACTCTCTCATTTGATGCCCCGTGGGTGTACACAACTGTACATTCGCATAGCACGAATCTACAAAAAAGAACTTATTAAGTGCACCGCATTTTCTATGAATTAATCTCTATTATACATTAGCGAAACTGCTAAGCTTGACGCAGTTTACCTCAGTCAATTTGAACACTGTCGGTAGGTTCATTTTTTTGCAATTACACAGGTCCTGTGGCTGACGCTGAAGAATTCGGGTCTCCAGCGGGCTCACTGTTTTTTCTTGTTGCTGGACGCTGAGCTCTTGCATTGATTCTATCCATTCAAGAGATCAGCGATATAAAAACCGAACACGATTCTCCTGACTTTCTTCATAAGTCTTTGCCTTTTCTCAAAACTCATCGTTCATGTGAGTGCGATACAAAGATAGATGAAATCAGTCAACGTGGACATCGCCTGGAAAGGTGAAAGATGCAACGACATCATATTATCACCAACTCTCTTCTCTTACTGTGATACATGATGAAACACTGTCTTACGAAGTGCGTTGGTCTCCATAATTCGGCCTTCTCCACTTTACTTCTCAAAACTCAACTCGATCCGTAATGCATAAGAGAAAGATAAATGAAATCAAGCAATTTGGATAGCGCCTGAAATCGTGAAGAATACAACCGTCTACTCTCGAGTATAGAGCGTTCACACATGACGTCACGGTAGCCATGTTGGTGTTCCCAAAAAAAAGGCGGCCATGTTGGTGTCCCAAACTGATCCTCCAGGAATTAAGTTCTATTCTTATGCAAACATCTTCTTTTGTTTTCTGTAAAAACATGGCCGCTGATCACGTGAGTGAAAAGGCTATTAAGCTACCTTCGCAAAGTGCGAAATGTGATGAAACTCAGTGTTACATTTAGCTTAGATGTCCATAAGTTGGTCTTTAACATGGATATCGCCTGAGATTGTTGTCAAAATAACGCTTCTCTGCGACTCTCTTCTTTTAGTGCGATATGTGACGAAACTCTGTCTCACATGATTAATAGGCTTGGTATATTACATCACTGACTGTTGCAGACCTCCAGGTGTTGAACAGTTAACATTAATGGTGGCTGTTCTTGTTTCCTCTATACCAAGACTATCTCTGGATCCACTTATGATGCCCCAAAATGTCCTTCTAAAGCTTTGACTCATGACCGTGTACACCATGGGGTTGTAAATAACGGATGCCTTTGCCATGAGTTCAGGAAGCTCAGCTTCTCCGGGTGTAAGCACGTGGCTTCCTCGAAGCATTCCCGCGAGACACACGAAGCAGTATGGTGTCCAACTCAACAGAAACGTGCCGATAATCGCTAAGGTCATGTGTACCAGTTTTCGCTGGTATAGTTCTCTCTGGGCTTGTACGAATGAGTGGCTCGGGTTGGATAACTGTCGTCTAAGCTTTCTGCAACGAGAGATACGCAGAATGTAAGGATTAAAAAAGATGATGTATTTGTTCAATGGCTCCTACATAAAACGCTATTTTTCGAGTCGGATGCTGCAACGAGTGCCTCGTGCTAAAGAAAGTGGGATATGCTCAAGCTGTGTGGGCCTCACGACCGAGCGTGCCTTATCTTATTCTTTTTCCTTATCCCTTCAATGTGTTTTTATTTATTTATTTATTTTAGTCACCCATACAAGTACAATGTGAATAATTATAGTTACAAATATTGGAAAAGTGACAAGGAAGCCTAAAGAAGCTGAAAGCTTATGCGAGTAGGCTTCCCTGGGCTAAAAATTTAATGACAAAGTGCAAGATGTAAATACAGGGCGAGCAGGCATTGTGCACTCTAGAACTTAAGAAGGAAATTATCTTTCAATGAGATGGTTTTTCAGATTTTTTAAAAAAAATAGGTATAGAAGGTGAGCTAAGTATTGTGACGGGTAGGGAATTCCAGACTTTAGGACCCTGATAAAGGATACTGAATTTTTTAATATTAGTTCTACAGTTCTATGTTGGCTATTGGATAAGCTTTGTCTAGAGCTAAAACTTATCATGAGCCGTGCTATGCCGACCATATCAATCTTAATAACCTTGGCATACCAGTGCACAATATCAGTTGAAACTGTACATGATTGGAACCAGGAGTTTCAGTAGTTTTTTGTGGAGTTTGATCGTCCAAATGAAGTAAGTTCTGAAAAAAATGTTGTTGTTGTTGACTCGGGTGATGGCTTCCTCTAAGGTTGTTGAAACGTCAGTCAAAGTCAATGACATCCCTATCTTAGAAAAGCGTACAACCAGTCGACCGAACTCAACTAACAAGTATCAGGTCTACAAGAAACTGGATAAATCAAACGAGTTGATTAAGTAAGTTATACCACCGTAAGGTAAAAGGGAGGTGCTGACGTTTCGAGCGTTAGCCCTTCGTCATTTCGCTCCGACGAAGGGCTAACGCTCGAAACGTCAGCACCTCCCTTTTACCTTACGGTGGTATAACTTACTTAATCAACTCGTTTAATTTATCCAGTTTCTTGTGTTTCAATTTCCCACCGACGCAGCACCAGTTTCTTTAGAAACTATCCCCACAATACTAAGTATCAGATCTAAACTGAGAAAACAAAGGTTCCGCCAAATAATGGCCAGTCACGTTCATTGAAGCTAATGACCTCTACACCTCTGATTGCTTCGCTAGAGACAAGGACGTCTTACCTGTGAATAAGATAGTGAAACACGGCCATCAATATAAGAGGTATGAAGAACCCGATGGTTACCAGGAAAACAGTATAAGCCAAGCTAGCACCATCTGAGGCAGTCCAATCCGGTGCACAGCTGAAACCAGACTGACCGGGAACAAACCGGTTCCAACCAAACAGCGGAGGGATCGTTGTGAAGAAACCATAGCACCACGTGACAGCTATAAAAGTGACGCTCTGCCTTCTCGAGACACCGAACTGCGGAGTTTTGCGTTTGACTGTCTGATACACGACGACACTCAAACCAGTAAGGGAGGCAATGGAGACCATTCCGGTTAAGCTGTTGATAAATGCCGCCCAGATGCATACAGAGCTTCCTTCCTGCAAGGTATTGCCAGTCAGGTTATGACCCATGACAGGAGGGTAGCCAAACACCACCATGCACAGGTCAGCTATGGCCAGATTTATCATTAAAGGACTGACGCTCTTCTTGCGGTGCTCTCTTTGCCGAAGCACGATCAACGTGAAGAGATTTCCGAAGAAACCGAACAGTAAGATCAGGAACATAACGATCCCGTAGGCCAAATAGGCTGTCTGCCACCTAAACGTTGATGAATCACTGCTTGTGTTCTCGGTCGATTCTGTGTCCATGGCTTTCCAGGTCGAGGTTTTTTTTTTAGTGGAGATCCTGTAGTATAGATAAATTTTGAGTTACTCAATGCTGATTTAAGTTCTCATTCCTCAGTTGACACGGCATGCAGTGTGACCATTCTTTGGAAAGCTACTGAACAGTGCTGTACTGTGGTACTCAGTTTTTTGTACTAACCGTGCGAGTTTTGCATGCATCATAATCAATATTTTCGATAATTTTCGAGTGACCACATCCACTTAAAAAGCTTGAATATTGCTCGTTCATTTGCAACAAATCCAAAGTGTGTACCTGAGAAACTACTTTTTCTTTTGCAGAGGTTATTACATTGCCCCCGCAGAGGAACGTAATTGCTCTCTGAATGTTATAAATATTTTTCAACATAAGACTAGAAATTTCGCATCTCTCTCTCTCTCTCTCTCTGACGTGTTTATTTTCTTTCTATAGCAAAATTCAGTAGTATAGCGAATGGTTGCAAATCGATAAAAACGCAATCCCGCCTGCAATTATCGAATCGCCATCAGTTGGAATATCGTTGAATTTTACATAATATATAGAGAATAATACACGGGGACGATAAGTATGAATTTTATGTTCTCGTGGGAACTTATCTCACTCGTTCGTGGTGCTCCCTCGTGAGATATTGTTCTTCCCACGAGAACATAAAATTCACACCCTCGAGCTAACGTGTAATTTTATTTTTATTATACTGACAAGAACGCATTAAGACGTTCGTTTGGCAGCTTTGTACGTACACAAACTGAATCGTGCAAGGCGGGAAATAACGTCATCGATATCCTCATTAGTGAGGATAAGGAGAATACTAATACGTGAGAATATGAATTTTACGAGGGGTGTAATTTCCAGTAAAACACTCACGTCTATATAATAAAGTGGATCTCGCGCTGTGATGTTAATCGACAACAAACGTCTGTAAGCCATTACGATATGCAGTCTTTGTCATTCTGATTCTCAGTATAAAGAGCTTTTTACCCTAAGATTTTGTCACCCAAAAATTATCATAATACGAAACACCACGCAGTTGTGTTTGGCAAGGCGGTTTTAGTTAAAGTTACATTAATTCCCTCCCAGTTTTGGGTAAAGTGATTCAACGAATAGACTACACTTAGAGGTAAGCATTATCTCTGAATTAACTGAGCCGAGAGCTAGCTTTAACAAGACGACTAGGAACGTTCACGTGGGCTGCTGACAGTTTTGTCGTTGCAAAATGGTGATATGGAGATAGGTTGAAATGTTCAAAACATTTCAAACATTTTAAGAATTGAAACACGTGTTTATTTCCAACCAAGATGACAACGGAATTCCGCCCAATCTGCCACAGGCATCTAATGAAATTATTATATCAAAAACCCCTGGATATGAGCAAACGCGCGCTCTGATTGGTCCTCTACTCTTAGGCTATCAGCTTAACGAGAACATGAGAACGGGAAACAGTTAAATGAACCAACACGGCTGAAAGATTTTTTTCTAATTAGACGAGGAGGAAACCCTAGACTTGCTTGAAAAGAAAATACCAATAAATACAACGAAAGAAATGTGGGATGAAAGTAAGCAAATTATACAAGAAAAATTGACTGATATTTCAATTGTTTGATGATAATATAAACTAGTTCTATGGTCTCACGACGGAGTCACTTGGGTGATGGTCGCGACGTTTCGACTGCTTACGGCTAGTCTTCTTCAGGCGATGGGGCCGACTGTTCCCGGTGCAGCATTATATATCACGTTGGTCTGCTGTGATTGGTGCGTTTCGATCCGGCCATTGTTTTCGCTCACCATGTTTTCCTCCGGCGTCCGCTGGCTTGCCGCGCGCTTTTTTTGATGTTTCCTGATAGTCGGCATCCACGCTTCTGGTATTTCGATTCCATTGTCCCTGTTGATGTTGTTAAGGCTAAGTCTTATGTGGATTGCCTCCTGTACCTTTCTTGTATACCAGTGAGTGTCCCGATCAATAAACTTCACATCTTCCCACAGCGGACTTCAATTGTTTATTACGGACTAAAATGAAGTTCTTACAAGGTGTTACCACTTTAAAACAATCGTTGATCCGTTAACTGACACTTTATTTTTTCTCATAATCCAAGGACTCTAGATATATGATATATAAAACAACGCAGATTCCTCTTTATCTCCCGTTCATGAAATAAGGCCAACTCGGGGTTACGCGCCTCGTTGGTTATCGACTCATGTACATTATGTTCAACTCGATTTCGTGGGATAATTGTTAAATATGTGACCAAAAAGGTTCTTGCTAGCGTTAAAGTTTTCAGAGCAAAGTTTGATGCGAGCGCGCTTGATACACTGTTTATCGAGTTCTGTGATAAATAATAGATATCAAAATGGACTAACCTTCGTTATCTTGAAGGAGACGTACATGGGAAAGCTTTCTGCAGGGGGCAGAGCGCAATAACCTTTTTATAGGAGTCCACTTCCGAGATTAAAGTAACCAACTCACCTGCAAAACGAATAACCTATCAGCGCGGTATATCATCTGTACTGGCATACGAATGTCGTATGACATTTTAGCAATATAAATTTCGCATTTGAGCTAACATTTGATCATCGCTTCAACTTCCACGTTAATTGCGACATGCTATAAAGAATCTTTTATTACGAAAACAGGAACTTGCAATCACAAGGCTTGAAAATATTGTCATGCACTTTCACGGCCCTTATATTACGCTATGATCTTTGCCAAAAAGTTTGGACAGACAGATGCTTCTGGCTCTTCGTAAAAATGACTAGTGTGCCATCCCCCTGGCCATTCCTCTCACTGCTGGGGTAACCGATACGACACAACATGCTATTTTATTTCCAAGGTATTGTTTTTGGAAATATATCACAATATTGTTTGAGGTTGGAGAGGGTGGGTTGAGGTCGTAAAAAAACAACGAGTTCTGTCCATTAGCTTAAGATAGTTTAGCAAGGGCTGAACCCAATCTTACGGAAATTGCATTCAGGGCACTTCACAATATTTGATTTTTGGCAATCGTTCTTTAAATGAAGTCTCTGCTGAAAATGTACGGTTCCAGTCAGTTGTTAGCATGTTAAACTTGAAAACATGAGGTTTGGAGGTATTTTTAAAAATTATTCTCTGAAATCGAGGTGAATAGAAGCATTTCAGTCACATGTCTCTGGAACAGCTGTAAAGCAAGAGTTGACGCTGGCCAATTTTTTTTTCTTCGATCAAAACTCATATACGCAATGATTTCCCAGAACCCCAGGCATTATTCCTATCTTAGGAGGTTAAACTTCCCGAGATGGTGAACCAATCAGATTGCTCAAAATGTCAAGGTTGCTGAGTTGGTATATACCAAAAACGATTGGTACATTTTATGATTTTGAAAAGGCGTATATATGTTTCAGCATGACACAAGCAAACTCCCTCTTCAACGTCGATTTTAATTAATTGTAACGTGGTAAAAAAGAACTCGGAGGAAATACTCGTCTTTAGGTTAGAAACTTAGCTCCACACTGTCTCTCTCTAACCTTGTATATAAATGGTTACATGTACCAGCGACATAATGCTAGGGGATAACCCTGTGGTGGGCTAACATTCCATCCAGGGGGAACAATAATACTTCGCGGTGTTTTTGATACAGGGGCCTAAATATGCTCCGGGTCGTGTCTGCCTGTAATTCAGTATTTACTTTACTCATCTGTCCCCTTGAGAATAGGATCCCAGTTGATGCAATTATTCCGTCGGTGTGGACCACTTTAAGAGGCCTAAACTGAACTGCTGAAGCTGAGTCAATAGCACCAAATATCACAAACCAAACTTTTTTCAAATCTGAAAAACGGAAGCGTTCTGCAGTTGATATTTGGAAAATAAGCTGGGTTCAATAAAGTGAACTTCGCGGAAGCAATGGCGACGTGTTGAACCGGTCAGTAAAATGAAAGGTAGCTTAAAATGCATATTTATCATTCAGTTCCCTGCTCATTACTCTAAAACGTCAAGTTACGTATCCGGCTCACCTACATTTTCTGCCAGCAAGGTAGATATATTTAATCTTTTTGTTATCAATGGTTCTCAAAAAGCGACATTTATTCTGTCTGCTTGGGGTCATCAGTTAAGAGTTGCATTAATGCGGAATGTTCAGTGTACAAACAGCGATCTCTCATCGGATTAAACGCAATGTCACTATCTTTCAAAAAAGAACTCTCTCTTAAATGTGTCATTTTTTCCCTCTAAATACTTAAAGTGGTTCTTAAAAAAACTTGTAAACTTGTTTGATAAACTTTGACGTGATACCCAGCGTTATCTGGGCAATTTAGTAACGTGTACTGCAGACAGTAAAATGTACTGCAGACAGTAAAATGTACTTAGCTAGCAACTCATTGAGTAAAAGGAAACTGTTTGTTTTCTTCTGTCTTAAAAATTTATGGAGTTCGTCTTTCAACTCAGGAAAAACTTACTTGCTCGAATTTTTTTTCAGCGTATGCTTCAATGAAATCTATCAGTCAACGCTGTGGCTATTCCAAGGGATTTTTAAATTAACCAGATACAAACAGTGGATGAAAATTTGGATATTTTTGGCGTATTGGGCAATTGTGTTTCAAATGTAAAGCCCCAAATAATATGAAATTATAGCGGGTTACCCCAAAAAGAACTTAAAATACGTCTAAAACCGATCGCTCAAGAGTGCCTAATGCTGTTCGTCTTGTTTCATGATAAAATATATCAAACGTGCTTTAAGATTTAACCGAAAAACGAACAATCTAGAACAAGACTGAACCCATGACATCACAAAAACAGCTGCGATGACAATTTGTCATGTTACTAACCTGATAAGCGTCGTTTTGTCTCTTCCCAAAGTGTTTTCAAGAAAAATGCCTTGAGATTTTGACCTTAGTCATGTCTGTATTATAGCGCCCACGTTGCCACATTTAGCGTACTCTGTTTGTGGCCTCGAGGATCTATAAAGAGCCTAAGAAGCTGCCTTTCCGAATGGAAGAACCTGTTTTTTTTTTATTTTATTTACCACTTCGTTAGGACAATCGCTTTTCAGATCATAAGAATGTACGGAGTTGGCTATGGAAACCATTAAGATATTCCCCGTATATGTTGTTATTAAAAAAGTGCCATACCGTTGAACTGTTCTCAGCAGATCAGAGATAAAAGAGGAACACTGAAAGTGAATTTTTCAAATGACTGAAACACGATTGCAATTCACGTTACTTACACTATACATTTTCCAAAAGTACTAAATAAGAACTAAATGCTGCTACGCGTGTAATGTTTTTAGTTTCGTCGGGTTTTTCCTGAAGTCGCATTTTCTAACATTTTATCCATATATTTAACAGGATATAAAATGAGTTGACTTTGATCAGATCTCGCGATAGCCTCTTGGGGTTACTGTACATTTAACCTTTTTCATTTTTAGAGACTGAGAGAAAGTTTTCAAATTAAACAATATTCAATTCTGCCATTTGGTTTTGCGTTATTTGGAAACGGTATAAGCCGAGATTGTTTTGACAAACCTTCGCCTTTGCGTATTGTCTGTTCTCGAACTTGAAAACCATTTTAATTCAGAGTTAATCCTTGGAACAACTTAAATACAGGAATCAAATCATTGTCTACAGTATATGCATTTAATGCTAAACTTAACTACTCTAACATTTAAGCCAAAAAAATTGATCACGTTTTTGAGTCCGAGCTAGCTGTTTGTTGGAGAACACCGACATTGGAAACACAGTAAATCTTCTACATACTGCAGTTTTTCGATTATTTTTCAAGGTAAAAAGATTCTGTTTAATCCGTGACTGAAGCCATTTTTTCATTCAGCAATATATTTTAAAGCTTGCATTCCACATAGCAGCTGTAGCCTGGTGAAAAAGCTGCTGGAGATGAAAATAAACAGGAAAAGGCTTATCAAATAAATTACATTTGCTATTTGTAGATACTGCTTTAAAAGGTGGCACGAACAACACACTTGCACGCAAGCCGCAGGCGAGTGTTTCAAGTGACATATCAAACACCGGATAGAGTGTTTCATCACATAACAGACACCGAGAAGAGCGCTCAAAATACGATGCGAAATAGACTATTTTTGAAAAAAGTACCTGCATCAAGTATTAAATGTAGCTTCTCGAACGAAATTCTTTAGAAGGAGTAATTGAACGATGCAAAACTGTGTTGGCTAAGATATCCAAACACGTCACGGTGCTTGATTTCCTTTGTCGTTTTGTTATGCATTGCTAATGAGTTTCAGAATTATGTTTGAAACTGTGCGCCATTTATGTAAAAATTTCTCTATGACGTCAGCTGGTCTATAGCAACAACCAGGAGCCCCATCAGCACCTGCAACAACTAATTACAGTGTGCAGCATGCAGTTTCCTTTGTAAAAACTATACGGAGTACCCAAACTACACAAACCTAACGAACCTATGCGATCCATAGTTTCACACTGTGGGTCTCTGACCTTTCACGTGTCCAAATGCCTGACCAGAGTACTGCAACCTCTTACGGACAAGTCCAGACATATAAACTACAATCAACAAGGGACTCCTTCGTCGCCATCAAGACAGAACAGATACCAAAGGACCACAAACTGGTGTCCTTCGATGTTAAGTCACTCTTCACCAGTATTCCACTTTAACTAGCCATAGACTACACAGAGGCTGCTATCAAGAACTCGGCAACAAAACTACTACTACCTACGAACGACATCATGTTCGCTCCCCTACAAAATCCGTGTTGCCCACAACTGACCCATAACCTCGCTACGACAACTACTGACAAAACGTCAAACTGAGACAAACAACTTCCCAACGACCGGCAAGGAGCAATATATGAGATCTATTGCTGCGACTGCCAAGCCACGTATGTTGGTGAGACTGGCAGAACCTTTGCGTACGATTGACTGAGCACAGTTGAGCGACGAGAAACTGCAACACTACCAATAACACAGCTGAACATTCTTCAGACTGACCACAGAATCGACTCTGGTGAGTGCATCACATGCAATAATTACTACTGTCAACGAATCACTCTAGAGAGCTCTAGAATCACTCTAGATAGTTCTAGAATCACTCTAGAGAGCTCTAGAATCGCTCTAGAGAGCTGGTTCACGAATTTACAGTAAATGCCAATGAACAGTTGCCAACAATTACGCGCAACGTATAAACGACTTATTGACGACATCCAGAACGGATCGAAAACTGACAAAAACTGACCAATAACAACTGAGTCTTCATAGCCAGTAACACCATGGCCTTACTGACAAACAGCCAATAACATCACGACTTAATGAGTTAATGGACCAATCACGACGTTGAACCGAGACATAAAAATACCACCACTTGACGACACATAAGTCACTTGATTATGATGATGACTTCTGCTCAGGTCCAAGTCGTCAACAACAGTTCTTTTCAGAACAACTTACACCCGGACGTCGACGATCAAACTCAACAAACAAAATTTAAAATTGTTGTATCGCTGGCATTTTTTTCTCGCTACAGCACGCCCATTCATTGGCTAGTTCGTGGTCACATGACATCTAACAGTAAAACTGTTTAGGGACGGACCATTAGAAAAGTGATGAAGGGGGGGGGGGGGTGGGGAATTTTCAACTTTCACGAATTTTTTTTTTCGCTCACTACTTGTGCAAGAATTTTTTTTCAGGTGAACCCTTCTGCGCGAATTTTTTTTACTACGTGTGAAAAAGTCACAATTGGACCTTCCTTCAGCATGAATTTTTTTTTTTACATACTTCTTTGCATGAATTTTTTTTCTTGGCATTTTCCCTTGCATGAATTTTTTTTGTTTTTTTTCCCCACCCCCCACCCCCCATTACTTTTCTAATGGTCCGTCCCTTACCGCCAAATGCCACGAGCGCGCAACATTGCGAAAACTATGACGTCAAACGGAAAACAGTTCATTGTTACCCACGAAATGTTCACCGCTGTTGCACAGGATCATGTCAATAAAGTGATTATCGTTTTCCACCGATTTGACTCGTTTGTTTTGCTGGTCCCAAATTTACTGTTTCCCTCGGGACCAATCATTTAGTGTTAAATGTTACTAAATTCTTTCCAGTAACGCCCCATTCATACCAACTAAACATGTTTACTTAAACCAGGTTTTAAAACGAGAAAATTGGTAATCGAACACTGAAAAACGGCTTCTTACACAAGATTCAAATGAACTTTTTAACACGTTCTTTCTATTTGCGCTAAAATTGTAGTCGACAACATCATTCAATGTCAACGCTCCGAGGGGTTTTTCTCCGGGCTCCAGTTTTCCCTCTCCACAAAAACCAACATTTGATTTGATTTGATCTAATTTAATATGATTTGATTTGATTTCATTTACGCTTTACAGTGTCCCCAACAGAATGATTAGTACGTCAGTGCCAAATCAGTTGACACTCAAATGAAGTTCATTATTATGATTTTTATTATTATTATTATTATTATTATTTTTATTTATTTAAGTCATTAAGAAGCTTTTTAAACCGTGTTTAACTAAACAGCATTTAAACATGTTTAAACTTTGATGTGAACTGGGTATAAGACTCAACAAGGTCTGGAGCACACTTTAAAATACGATTGAAATCCGTTATTCTTCAATGATAGTGAATAGTGGCCACAAAAGAATCAGTGCTTAGAACTAAAGAAAAAACGTAAAAATCTTAGAGACTTTCAATGGTGTTCCGAAAATGGTAACACTGCAAGGTTTGATTCACATTTGTCAGAGCAACACCATACAACAAAAGAAACCGTACCACAGTACAGTACCGTTCAATGATCACACTGTACCGTTATCGACAGATAGGAAGGTTGAAACACGCTTAACAGTCAGAGTGACACAGGGAGAACTGTGTTGTAACTTTCCAAAGAACTCAGTGTCACATTACATGGTTTGATCAACGGATGAAAAAGCTCGCACCATACTTTATAGTAAAATAAACAGTACCACAGTACAATGCTGTTCAGCAGCTTTACATAGAATGATCACACTGCATGGTTTGATCAACAGATGAAAAAGTTAGAACCACACTGTATAGTAAAACAAACAGTACCACAGTACAGTACTGTTCAGTAGCATTACAAGAATGGTTACGCTGCCCGGTTTGATCCACAGAAATATAGGGTACATATATAGTACATTGCATAGTACAACTGTGAAGTAGTACCACGGTGCGGTACTTTTCGGCAGCATTTCACTGCATGGACTCATCCAAACTCATCACAGGTAAAGGAACAAGAACTACACTGTATAGTAAAACAAACAGTACCACAGTACATTACTGTTAAGTAGCTTTCCAAAGAATGGTCACACTACATGGTTTGATCAACAGATGAAAACGTTAGAACCAAACTGTCTAGTAAAACAAACAGTACCACTGTACAGTACTGTTCTGTAGCTTGCCAAAGAATGGTCACACTGCATGGTTTGATCAACAGATAAAAAAGTTAGAAGCAAACTGTCTATTAAAACAAACAGTACCACAGTACAGTACTGTTCAGTAGAAAGTTAGAACCACACTGTATAGTAAAACAAATAGTACCACGGCTACCCAAAGAACTGACTCCCTGCATGGTTTCTTGCCAAGAAGTGCAAAACCATCAAAGTGACATGATGTTACGTAACTTCTGCACACACTGTGAGTATTCACTTACCGACATGTTAAACGTCTTTTCTGACACAGGCTCAAGATTGCGTCTTTAAAACACGTTTTTGAAACTGATGTGATGTATCTGACTATTATCATTAACAGTAACTGGTTTCAAATTGATACTTTTTAGATAACGAAAGCAACAAGCCGTATGCCACACTACTTCACAGACGAAAGTTCACCAATACCGGTTTTTATCATGATCGCCTTGTAACATAAAAGACCTGGTACGCGCGCTGTCATTGGTCCTTAGCTGTGTTTACATTAGCCTGTACAAACATGGTTTTTGACGTCGTCTTTAAAGTTACTGGTGATATAAATTTATTTACTTCTGTGTTAGTACGGGCTTGTTTGAAACCTCGATGTAAACAGGAACACCACGAACAAACACATGACTTTTTGGTCTCGTTGTTGCACGATCTACTTTGGAATTCTCGCAAACGAACCTCGTACAAATGTATACAAACGCATTAGATGAGTGTTCTCTCTTGAATATTTAAATCAAATCTCCTCCTCTCATTGAACGAGGGCTTCCACCTGCCTGAGTATTTCCTTACTCTCTGTTCATTTTTTTAAAATTAATTTTATTCAGTGCCTGTGCTGTGACGGTACAAATATTTTGTTAACAAAAGAGTCCGTGTCGTCTTTTCTTTTGGTCATACACCTGCATAACCAAAGCAAAGCGTATTAGTAATAACATTATCATCATTATCATCGTTGTTATGCCATTGCTATTTTTCTTTTTATTGTTAATATTATGATAAATATGATCAATGTCGATATTCTTGACATATTTTCTTATTCTTAAGTATTACCTATATTGAATTTACTTCTCTTCAAAACTAAAACATACGCCAAGTATAGATCCATCTACTTCCTTGCGTGCAATAGATTACTTCAGTCGAGAAACACTAAAAGAAACGCTTCGGGCAACAAACTACCAAAGCAGTTTCACAATAGAACGTACAAGAGATGGTTGCTGTTTGTGCATACTGTAGAGAATTGTTATTTGTCGAGTTCGCCAGATCGTCTGGGTTGGCACATTGTTAAATGGAAACCAACCTCAGGTCAAGTGTATTGTCTACCCGTGAGCTGAAGGTATTTTATGTCTCTGTCCTTTATCAGCTGACGTTACGACAACTTGTTGAGTCTACGCTGAAGCTACTAGCCGAAACACTTTGGATCCGTTATCAAATTTGCACGCTACGTTCACACTGCAGCTGCTATCCGGACCGGTGTTGCGCCGTCCATCCCGAGCCATTCAAGTTTTTTATTATATCTCTCAGTTAGTACGCGTTCTGTGATTGGTCAATTTAGCGGGCCGTACTTCACTGTACGGCCCGCTTAAGTTTGTTTTGGTCGCCAAAATGACTCCAGAGATATAATAAATATCTTATTAACCTCGTTTTCTCGGTCCGTACTGTAAAATACGGATCCTCGTTTTTTCCCGTCGATTTATGGCCCGCGTGCTTCGGGCTTGGGCCATAAATCAACGGGAAAAAACTCGGTCCGTATTTTACAGTACGGACCTCGAACTCGATTAATAAGAGGTATGTATCTGCTCTAGAAGCGTATACAGTTTTGCATCTGTAACGGTCTCAAGTTGTACCAACACGGATTGAACGGGTTAGTCTTGTTCCGTTTTCGTACTGAGACGGTAGTTTTGAAGTTTCGTGCGTTCTGAGCGTGGGTAAAATGGCTAAAACACCTAACTCCTGTCTTCTAGTGCTTGTGGACCGGTATACAGTGTAAACACATGAAAATACGAAAACCGCCATGATATGAACGGGTGTGAAACTTGTACGGATCCACACTGTATCTGGATGGATCCACTCCGTATCGGTACAGTGGTCAATGGAGTAAACAGTGTAGTCTAGATCGCAAGGCGGTAGGGTTTTCTTTGAACTGCTTGTCACAGCTTAAGTAACAGACATTCCAGTCCAAATTTTCATTGCTTAACTACGGAAATTTCACAAACCGATTAAAAAATTTAAAACTTTCCATGATACAATGCCAGCGTTATGTGTCCTAAAAATTGTATGTTTGTACATACAACGTTCTCTTCGACCCAATTCGATGTTTCCCTTATTTCTAAGTTCTCGCATTTGTAGCACATTGTTTTACAATCTTAGATCTGTACATGCAGTGCACGTCATTTTTAACTCATTCGTTGCGAAGCAGAATGAGTTGTTGTGGACAGTGGGAAAACGGCGTTAGCAGAAATCTGCGTAGACGGAAATGGCCGCGTTAGTCCAAATAGCGGAAGTGACGTAAGGAAATGGGATCAATCGCTGACCGCGTAGTAAGCCGTATAGCAATTTGCTATAAACAGCAAAAACAAGCTAATTAGCACTTCCTAAATTGCAAAATACCTGAAGGTAATGTAATTGTAGGTATTGAGTTCTTTAGTAAATAAAATTTGTCAAAATTATAAATGTGTTTCTTCTCGTAAAATGAGCCCGCATACCTATCTCCTAACCTCCCCTCCAGGGGCTATTTTTGTCAAGACAGCCATGTTGTTTGGCATGAAGGCAACCATATTTTTTAGCAGGAATTTTGACTTTGGGCTTTCACACGTCATTTCGGTAAGTAAAACCGCTATTTCTGCCATTATTTCATTTTGTCTAAAACATACACAAAAAGTGAAGCGACGTATGATCTTATTAAAGCTGTTTCTTGGATGAAATCGACGGCCGCGCCTATATATTTGTGGTACTGTCAGTTGCCGTACAAGGCCCTGCGATACAATTGCCGTGCAAGGCCCAGCTATCAAATTGCCAAACATAGTTGGTTTACAAACTTTTAATATGCAGTTTTGTAGTGTAATGCAAAGCCTTAACACAAACGTTTTCAAAGTACGCTCGTTTGTTTCCTTTTGTTGATACCAGAACGATGAATCACGAAGTCAGGTTCATGAAAGTCATTATAGCGGAGCGAAAACTCTGCCACAAGAATGCAAACGTGACGACGAACACGCCGGTAAACAAATCAAGGAAACAATCCAGGTAAATAAAGAAATAACTAGAAGATCTCGCTTTCACCGATTTATTAATCCAGGTGGGGTGTAAGTTGAAATATCCTCCACAAGTAGTCACAATTTTGTGGTATGTACGAATGAGTTAGCTCTTAGGAGCCTTTGATTGATCTTGTTACGGATCTGGTTTCTGTATATGGTCTTCAACCAAACTCTAGAACAATTTATGGCAAAATGCGGTTAAACTGTTATGAGGTAACGTGCGATTACGTAACCGGAGACTTCAGAGCATCTCAAAGCAAAGAAAGTCCCTATCAGCGCTTTGCAACTATGCATTATATTTTGTAATATTCTCATAAATCAGTTCCAAATGCTAAGGCGATACGCTCTTTACAGCTGACTTTAATCTCTATCGTGAACGCCTCTGGGCACAACTTCAATGACAATCAAAGTTCATGACGTCGCATTGATGGCACACTGCTAAACAATAAAGAAATTCCCCAGGGAATGAAAGGAAATCGGGGAAACTCGATGTTTGGAATAACGAGTGTCAAAATTGAGCTATAGCACAAGAAACAAAGCAATGAAATTTTGTGAGTTTGAGGGAAAGCAGTCTGTTATTAAGCTTAATCAATTTCTGATAGATACGGTCTCAAAATTAAGAAAATGAAGTAAAATTTGTCAATATATGATCCATTTCCTTCTATGCCATCCACAACCAACACACCAAAATATTTGAATGCAGTCTTGGAATATTTACAGGTGATTTGCGCACTACGATCACGTTGCATTGTGGTTCCGATAATTCCAAGATGGCGGCGGAAGTGTCCAAACATGGGTGAGTTTTCCAGTGTACTTTAATTGTCAGTTAGGAAGTACTTTACTCTCATTCCCCTAAAGTCACTTAAGACAAGCCTTTTTTCAACGCGTTGGTAGTGCGCACACCGCCTGAAATATTTATAAACACTCTGGTCTGTCATAATGATTGTTTTTGTATTTTATTAATGCAAATACCTGTTTCCGTTTTTCAGCAATTAATTATGTATCCATTACACTGCTGCTTTTCAAAACTATAATTCGATTGAAAAATAGAGAGAAAAATGGACTCTGTCAATTCATTCGACATTTTGAAACGGTTTAAAAGCTGACGCGTTCTAGATTGCCAGCAATTCAACTGAAAATTCGGGAACCTGTTTAGTTCAGAACGAATCGAATGAAATTCGATCCATTGCCGGGAGTCAGTTATGTTTTATTGGCGGCAATAAGAGTCTTGTTTGTAAATTTTCATGAGTTTATCGACGTCAAGACTCGCTTGTTTACGCTTGTGCAGAGGGCTTTATAACCATGCACTCTAGGGAAACTTGTGTATATGTTGTGGTACAATTTTATCCTTAGTTTAAGTCTCATTTTCCTTTGTTTCAAACTCATTGTCATACATTACCATACTAAAAAAAAACAAGGGAAAATAAAATTTAAACCATGGAAAAAATGAACCACAACATATACCTAGCCTATATCATCAGTTAAGGGGTACCTCTGCTTTCATAAAAGTTCAACTTATAAAGCAGATGGAAAACCTAATCTATCCTCGAGATTCTGGAAGAAAGCCTTTGCGAGCTTTTTCAGATAGCACGAACATTTGACAAAACTTAAACTAGTTTTACACTTGTTTATTTAAAAAATGGGAAAGTCTTTCACCTGCGGCAAAAATGATAAAAACAAGTTTTAAAGCACCTGACATGTTGTCAAGAAAAGAACCTTTTTATCAACGATTTCATGATCTTCAAAGGTCGGATTGAATTTGACATATGAAAAGATTATTTTCTTTCCTTTTACACCTACTACAATTACATGCAGTTTTCTTGTAAAAGAAACCACTGGACTTATCTATGAATTATCTATAAGTATTCATGCTAAATCTACAAATAAGACATTTATTTCCCGTTTTTTCCCCTTTCGAGCTTGAAAATAAGCCGCAAGACAAAAAGCAAATAAAGAGCCCTCCATATCTTCACGTGAGCTGATTTAGCCAATGACAGGGCATCATTGTTAAGCGGTCAAACACTTGTATTTGTAAATTCACCGAAGCTTTTATTCATGAATAAGCCACATTAAAAACATGGTGAAAAAATTGTCAGCCCAGGTGAAAGATGGATTAAGTGTTTACTTTGCAAACAGTATTTGCTTTTTATTATCATTTCAACTTTGGCACATAGTTTCTGTAACTTTCAAAAGTCATTGTCTACAATAATAAACAAAATCTCGTTTCTATTGATGAATGTTTTTCAAAGATACAGGTACGAACTTTGTATCCCGAGGCGTATTCTCACCACTTCTACGTAAACTTCGCTGCTCAAGCCCTTACAAGGGACTATTCTAAAAAAGCCTCAAAATTATGTAACATACAAAAACTAACTCCAAAAAGCGGAAGAGTTTTCTTAATCGAGTGTTTAAATTTTAACTGATACCCTTACCTATGCTTCATGCCTAAAGAACATTCTTACTTACTAAAATATCAATATTTAATTTGTCACTCAGTCTTCATGTCTTCAATTTTTTAATGTCAAAAACACTTTGTTAGCTCCCCTTGACTAATTTAATTCTATAGTTACTGCTTTGTTCCCACCTCAAACTTAAATTATTTATTGCGTGCGCTTCTCGCTTTTCTGATCTGAGGCAACTTGGGCTGGCCAGTTTGTCTGTGGGAACAAAAATGCGGAACTTGTCCGCGCCAACAATTGGGGCTCCACTAAGCTAAACCCTCACGCTAACTGCTGAGCAAAAAAATAGCAACAGTCTAACGAAAAAACGAACTAAATATAACCAATTACCTACCTGCAACAGGAACTAAAAAATACCAGCAAACACAGAGTGAAATTAGTAAGCCAAACCGAATATTCTTTTCTGCTCAACGGCCAAACCCTCCGTTTGTCAAAGTTGATCTGTTATGTAACAAGAGTCAGATTTACAAAACCTTTTAGGAATTTGTTTAAATTTAATAACTGCGTACTTTGTCGTGTTGATAACGCTTGCATGACGTCATAAGAGTTCAAGATTATCAAGCTTAGCGAGAATTTTCTCTGCAAGTTGTTGCACCTTGCGACATGTGAATTGCGTAGCAAATGGTCATTTTAAACCGATTTATGGCATGTACAAGCGAGCACCCATCAAAGTTGTGCGGTTTTGCTCTGTTAAATAAGGCTAATTGAAGACCAACGCTAATGCGCGCTTTAGTTAACTGCGCCTGATGCGTATTTATTGATAATATTTGGAGCCAATCGAAAACAAGAGCGGGTTTTTTTATGCCGAATGGAAAACGTGTCAAGAGCGTTTTTTTATGCCGAATGGAAAACGTGTCATGTTAAACTCTTATCACCTGAATCTTCACTGAAAATATTGATGTTAAGGAACAAAACTATTTTTTTCACATGTATTTTTATATTCCTTTTTTTTTTTACAGTGACAACTTAAATAAAATGTAACTAATTAAAAATTATATAACGAGGGTTGAACAAAACATTTACCGGAAATATGCAAAAAAGAACTCAAAACATTTACTTGAAAAAACGAAAAGTAGGTCTCCGGTTTTAACAGAAGCTAAGTGCTAAGGAGTATAGGAAAAAGTTCACAGATTCCAAGGTTGTTTTCTTTAACGTAATCATTCGCAGTGCAAGTTATACAGAGACGTAAAATTAATAGAGTCGTATGTGCGGTATTTTGATCGCGAGTAAACAGTGAAAGTTTGCCGTACAGCTGAAGGTCAAATATAAAGCGGTAATTCTATTTTATTCATATCGGAACTATCAGAGAAATTGTCAGAGAAACAGGGTGGAATGACGCACCATACTCCTGGCTTAGCAACGCGTGCGTTTCTGCACTTTTTTTCACCTTAAAGTTAAAAAATGGTGAGGAGTCTTTGCCTGAAACCCTTACATCCAGAAAAGTACTTATTAAATGGCTTTTCTCCAACATACCAGTCCAAAAGCAATCATAATACTTATGATAATAAAGGACCAAATCGCATACATACCCTTGTCTTGATCTATGATGAAATTCTCTTCTAATGTACTGACAAATGTATGGCGACCAGTAGGGAGAATTGACGCATTGACGGAGCTCAAAGTGCGAAGCCGGTTAAGATGTGTTTTTCAGTCGCTTATGGTTTATGATTAGCACCACTTAGACTAGCTCCATGATTTTTCTATCAAGTCCAAAGGTTGAAAAGCGACGCGCCAGTCGGTCGATAAGTTTGAATTTAGTTTGTTTTTTAATCCGATGAGCCATTGTCGGCTCCACAAAAAGACGCAAATTGGGGGCAATGACCACGATGGTTCAATGTTTGAATTTACTTTCTCAACTTAAAACAAGCGTATTTAAAGATAGATATCTAAAAGCACTTTAACCAAAGTGTACACGATTTGAACGCCACAAAAAGAAAGACGAGAAATCGAATAAAACTTATATTTTGACTCACCTTTGACCTCACCGACACAATGACGTCATATCGAGGAACCTCCCGCTCTGATCAATTCTCTTTGTTATCTAATATTTATTTTCTCTCAGCCTTTCGAGATTTTTGATGTAAGACTAATTCACATCGGCTCTGTAATGCTGCGCCTTATCTTTGCTGTGTTGACTTCGATACTGGCAAAAATTGAGTAGGAACACACAATAGAATGTTTTAACTTTTACAATACTTAAGTGAAAAACACATTGTAATTAGCTACTTAAAACACATTACCTGTACGAACTGGCATAAGCAAAACAGCTGTTTGTTTTCCAGTGCAATGAAGCCCGCAGTATTATTCTCAAAATGTTTTGTTTCCCTTTTAAACATGTCATTTCGAAACGTTTTAATAATTATATTTGTGGGAAGTGGGCCTTTAAGATCACGGAAATGTTGATTCCTTCTAGAATCTCAAAGCTAAATTTTTCCAAAGTAAAATAAAGCGATGCCGCACCAGTAATTTTGATCAAAATAATCCGACGAGTAAAACATGTATTAGTTCTGACATCAGTAACAAGGAACTATTATGTACATTTTATTGATAATGTTTTGGACCAATCACGTACTAGTATTTCGGTGTTTGTGGCGAAGGGAAAACACATTGTAAACAGCTTCTTTTCACCGAAATCTTACCTAAGATAGTTTTCACGTGCACGTCGAGGAAGAACACACTTAAGTTACTGACCACAATGGGTCCTGTGTTTGGCGGTACGGAGCTCTTACAACGTACCCCCCCCCCCCCAAAAAAAAAAAAAAATATATATATATATATATATATATAAGCACACTTCGACAGATAACTGAACAATGCCCTGAACCGTACCAAGAAAAACCGCGTTATGTAGAGGTCGAGTAAAATTAAAGGTGTTTTCGGTTTTTGACTTGCTCTGTTTTTTCTCAACTATATCTTAAGTGGTCAATGTCCACATTCATCGCAGATTTTTAATATCTTTTATTTTATGAAAGATGTATTTTCGCTCATGTCACAGACAAACTCGGAAAAAGCAAATCCGACTTTTCTCCGAATAGGAGTCGAACCTACGACTTTCCGATTACTACAATCCCGGCCAAAACGTTTGGGACACTTTTTCTTTTTTCCGCAAACTGAGCATTCCAATGTATCCCCGCACCTCCCCCCTGGACAATGTTGGTTTTCAGGAGTTACGGATGTATCACAAATATTCTACAGTTAAAGGACTTCAACATTGTTTAGGGGGTGGGGGCGGAGGCAAAATTTTTCTCCAGTCAGGCTGTATTTATAAGTGTAAATTGTTGGTTTGTAGCATCTTCCACGTAAAAAAGCGTAAACAACGGCAAGTGTCCCAAACTGTGTCGGCCAGGATTGTAGTTCTGAAGCTCTACTCCTGATCAAGCTATAGGAGATTCGTGGGGAAAGTCTTGTGGGCCAAGCACCCTGCATATAGCTGTAATTTTATTCTTAAAAGTGTTGGATTGTCTTGAGTTGTCATTATCGTAGAGATTAGACCGGATTACGAAAATATATTCAAGCACACATACGCCTCGATTAAAAAATGTCTCGCCACGAACAGAAGAACATCCGATACAATAAATACTTCATATATGAGATCATATTTGTTATATCATAAAACAAAAAGGAGCTGTGTAGCTTACCGCCATGTTGTCATCTTATATCAAAATAAAGGGCCGACATGAAAAATTTAACGAGAACCACTACGTGGAACTTACCGGGGCCCAGTGGGACACGGGATTGCATAGATATAGTTAACCTCTTGCACCTCTCACGATGGGAGGTTCACTCAGTGTAGATAGCTTTGATAAGTCGCTCTTATTCTCGATAAGTTTCACGATGGAAGGTTCACTCTTAAGTGATCGCTCGTAAATTTGTCTCTCCAAATATTCACTCTTAAATTTTCGCTCATAAACTAGTGCATCGTAAAGGATGGGGAACAAAAAGCTATAATCTTTATTCAGTCTCTTGATTGTCCTCCATCCCTCGTGCTTTTCAAAATGGCGGATAAGATTTCAATGAGCCAGCGAGCAAAAGTAACGAGCCAGCGATATATCTCAGTCAGCGATATATCCCTAACAATATAACGTTGAAAAAACGACAGAACGACAGAAACCGTGTGCATTCTATAACCGGTGCCAGCCTTCGGCTGGGCCCCGGTAATTACACCTTGCTTGTTCGCATATTAGGTGAATTCGTTTCATAAACCCGTCGTTTAATAGGTCTCAAGCCAAATGAATGAGACGTGCAAAATTAATAAACGCAATGCTCGATGACTTAAACTTTTAATAATGAAGCCAGACAATGTGCATGTAATAAAAACGGTGTTCGTATTTATATCTATTTATTATATAGACACGAGTGTTTTACTGGAAAATATACCACTCGTAAAATTCATAAAAACTACATCCGGGACCCGAGTGGTTTATTTTCCATAATCTCACACGTGAGTTTATCGATGACGTAATTTCCCTCCGAGATTCTTTTTGTCTATATAATAAAAAGAATATTACACGGCGGCTTGAAGATATGAATTTTATTTTCTCGTGGCAAAAACAATATTTTACTCACTCGCTGCGCTCGTTCGTAAAATATCGTTTTGCCACTCGAAAATAAAATTCATAACTTCGCACCACCGTGTAATATCCTCTATATATTTATAATATAGATAGGACCCTAAGCGCACTGATTGGTCAAACACCCATGTTTTATCAAAGTATAAAACAGAAAAAGTGTGTTTATTGTTTTTAGCCACATTACCTCCAGTCGACATTTTTGTTAGAGATGGCGAAAGACATTTTCCTTTAAGAAATTCATGATGGAGTTCTCTGCGAAGCAGCAGAAAGTTTTGAAGCTGAGATTAATAGAACAAATAAAGAAGAAGAAGCGAAAACAGTCGAGCAGTTGGTATTAAATGTCGTCAGATTGTCGATCTGTGTGCTTTGTTGTTTCTACTAGTACCCGAGGCGTGTTAAATCTATATTATAAAGCAAATGAAGAAGCCTAAGCCGTGTATTACACTATTATATTATTATTAACTGCGGCTCGTGTTTTCTACATTTCACTCGTGTTCTCGAATGCCCGTCGTGTTTAATCACAGTGTACACGGCTTAGGCTTATTTATTCGTTAAATAAAAATATACATACATAAAAGCCTAAATCGTGATTCCTGAGTATTCTTAGGAATGCTCCACAAGAGCTTAAACGTACCTGTTTTTCAGTCTTTTGGTTCGATATTAACCTGAATATTTCATTCTCTACTAGCGGAGAAGGAAGAGTTGAATCAGTGTCAACTGACACGAAAGCTGCTCAATCATAAATTTTAAAGCAACTGGCTTTGCTTGCGGAATGAACGTTTTTTGTTATGTGGCTACAATAGTACGCGCTCTGATTGGCTGCTGAGCGAGCAAGATTTTCTTGTAATGACCGGACATAATGAAAATTTTTCAAAAAAAAAAATTCTTTTTTAATATAGACAAAATTTGTCTCATTTCCAAAGAAGCTGTTTCTTCTGTCACTTCTGGTTTCGATCGCATGGTCAGGTTTCGGTTAAGTAAACATGATCTTTTGAATGACCTCTTGCGCGCGCAGGCGGATATTGAAAAACCATTCCGGTTATTTTTCCAGTGCTAAAGAGGCCATACAATATTTAACTTATTAACCTCGTCCGTTCGGTCATTACAAGGAAATCTCAGGCCTCGGCCTCGATGTATTGACTTCAAGAACTCAATCCGAGATTTCCCTGTGATGACGTCACTCCAATATAATAATAATAATAATAATAGTAATAATAATAATAATAATAATAATTGCGCATATTCTATATAAATAATCATATGTGCATTACAATCAGGCCAATAGACCGTGACAACAGGAACACGCCCTACTATTTTCGAACAGTACCATGGGTTCTTTTACGTCCCACATTACAGATAGAGTTGTGAGACAGGGCCTACGGTTTAGCGTCCTTATCCGAGAAGACTAGAAAGTCTAACCATTTGCAGATGTCATTTCAAAGGCAGCACTTTCTACTCAATTATTTTAAGACCATGAGTGTTGGTCCGGCCGGGGTTTTGAACCCGCGACCTCCCGCACGGTAGTCCAGTGCTCTACCAACTGAGCTAACTGGTCACCGGCTAAAGTATGTACTTTCCCACTCATTCTTATACTCTCTCTTTATCTCTCCTTCTTAGTTTATTATCTACTCACTAATATTCACAAATAGGAAAGTATTTTTCAAAGCCAACTCTAGTGATTGGAGTCCTTCTCGTTAAACATTTCAGATAGGTTATCATCGTTTTTAGTCAATTCAGTTCCTACCCAAGGTAGAACCTCAGGCATGGGTCGTTCTCCTCGACATATGATAATGCCACCCAGTAAGCTGTTTTGATAACTTTGTAGTAGTTTCTACCCCTAATTACAAGCCTGTAACTTGTTGCCATTTCGTACTCTGCAGCTTCTTTGAAGTCGAAGTCTTTTTAACAGTGTGGTGCGAAATCGTTTGTTTGTAATAGTATAAATAATAGGATTGTAAACTACAGACGTCTTGGCCAGCATTTCAGCAATTTCTGCCTTGCCTGATGTAAGCACTTGTTTACCAGTGATAACAGCGGCCAAGCTAACGAAGCAGTAAGGTGACCAGCTCAGCACAAAAGCCAACACAGACATGGCTGTCATGCGAACAATCTTTATTTCAGATGCTCTTTGCCGCCTCTGGACTTGAATATTCCCTGGAACAAAATTTTCATGGACGAGACTGAAAGAGAAAAAAAGCAAAATAGAAGTGTCGCTTTCTCGACCTCACTGCCATCCAAACTCAAAACGCCCTCCATTGTACTTATTTCTCAGTTGTGTTTTGTTGATTTGTTCTCGCATTTCATTCGTTAACGTTGTCAAAGGTGTTGAACCGATACCCACTTTTGCGCTCTTCGAAAGGAGTGGCCATCAGCCCATCTAGGTTTAGGTTTGACCCTCCCCTTTCAGTGTATTGTCACCGATACAGCACTTCACGTTATTTCTTATCGCTTTGGTTTTACGTTTGTAAATATGCCCCAAGATTGACTGAGGGGGAGTGGGCGGGGCGAACTCAGAAACTCAGAAATAAAACTGATACGATTTCTGTCCATCGGTCCGATTCATTTTGGCAAGAATTGTACGTATTCTGCTTCAATCATCCGTTTGCGAGATTCGACTGTATTTTCATACAAATCTATTGTTTTTCATAACTTTATCAAAGTTGCAATAGCTCCACAAGCAGTAGTATGTTTTTTCTTGCAGTAATAGCCTCTAAAAGAAAGAGCGGATCTGTGGTGAAGCCAAATTAAGTTTAACAGTCTGGTCAATCACAACAGATCTGCAAAGTGCGGTGAATCAACTAGAACTCAGAGCAAAACAGTGCTGGTATAGGGCTAGTAAAATTGGTTCAATTTTTCCATCAGAGTGGCCAAGAAAGTGGCGCGAAAGATTCTTTAGCTAATTATCTGAGTTTGCAATACGAAGCCAGAGCAACTGCGAAATTAGTTTCGAAACATACAGGTTATAGCTTGTGCAAACGAAAATGGGTACCTGTATATCTTGCAATAACAGACAAGTATAATGGAAAGTGGAAGAAGGAAAACCACAAATATAAGAAGCAAATTGTACGTTTTAGCAGAGACTGACTTTGCAGTCCAGTCAGGACAACAACTGACTTTCGACGGCGTGAGAACAAAGCTATTCAACCCAAAAAATGGCGGCAACATAGGAATGCCTCCGTAAAGCCAAGCTCCAAAGATAAGGCACGTGAGTTTCCTAGACGACGGTCTCACTGCTATATTCACTTTTTTTAGTGCTTGATACGAGACCAATGCCATCTCGGTAAGTGTTATAATTGATGTGATCCCAATTGTCCCGTTCACGAACCCAACCCAGGCGCATAGACCGCTTTGATCCAAGATCTTCCCGGCGAGATTAGCGCTGATTGCAACTGGATAACCAAAGATGATGATGAAGATGTCCGCAAAGGCGAGGTTGATCATCAGGGGTGTCACACTTCTGTTACGATGTTCAGGGCGCTGTAACACGACCAATGTCAAAACGTTGCCTAGGAAACCAACTGTTAGAATCACAAACATGACTATGCCATAAGCGAGGTAGCCTTCCCGCCTCCAAGTGTATTCCTCTGCATAACTCTGATTTGTACTAGCTTCTAATTCTGTCATCGTCTGCTCCAATGTGTCCGCTTTAAGGTGCTTTAGTCCTCTTACCCTAAAAGCTTTGAAAAAAAAAAGCGCAAAGAAAAGTTACAGTTGTCCCAAAGTTGCGCAATGTAATGGCGTGGGACAACTCTACCATGCTACCGGACGCACGTCGTTTTCACTGTTTTACTGTTTTGTACATGTTGCACTGATTTTCTGACCAGAAAAAAAATGTACAGAAAACCTATCGTCTGTTGGAGAAGTCAGTTTTAGAGGAGTTTAGACGTATTTTTACTAGAATGCGGCTTAGTTAAAATACAATGCTTTCGCTAATCCATACAAGTGAGGACGCAGACTCCACATGCGCGTAACCCCAGTATTTCAACTCGAGGGAAGCTATTGGCCTTGTTTATTCGCATAGGGTTCGGCACGGCTTAGCCACAGTGTTAACCGATTTCCCCTGCTTTAGAAGGTGAGGTTAATATGTGTGAACCGTAAGATTAGCCAACAAAGAAAGCAAAATGCTCATTCATTCCGACCACTTTGAGTTGCATTAATATTGCCTTGCGGTAACTGTGTATGCATATGGACGGAGATTCCGCAGTTTTATAGGGAAAAAGAACTGGTTGACCTAATACATATTTTACAAGCGGTGTCTCGAGTAAGATGAATCAGTCACTCACCATCTTTCAGAAGAAAAATCAAAGGCAAACAGTTGCGATTCACTAGCTGTTTCCATTGTCTTCATACAGAGATACCTTATCTAATCTTCTTTAACATGCAGCTATAGGTTATTGACCGGTTGTTTAATCACTCAAGTCAGGAAAGGTTATGTTAAGTAGCACAGTTTTTACCTAAGTTGTTATATTACCGGCATTCTTCAAAGAGAAGTCTGTAAACATCCCCGTCATCAGGTGACGTCAGCATGATAAATTCGCAATCAACAAACAAGTGGGCGGTGTCATTGGGCCCTCAGTTCAAGCCTTACTTAAAATGGCTCTAGTCTATGACGGGGATTTTTGTGAATTTTGGCGCAAACTGTAACGAAATTGCGTCTTCTTAACACATAATTACATTTTCAAGATTTGTAGATGACGTGTTGACCGTACTTGAAAAAAATTGCCTAAAAATCCAAGTTGTAATTTCAATCTATCATGCCATCGAGTACGAAAGACAACAAGAAGTCGTTTGAGTGCAGTCTAATAGCACCCTTAAACAATTCTGAGTCGTAGTTTTCTGGTTTTCATTGATGCAAATGTTTAGTTCAGTGTTCAACGATTCAATGTTACTCCTCCTATAACTCTTCAATGTTAGATACTACTTTACTTAAACTGTTTCAGTTAAAACGTTTTTACACTTCGTAAACTCGTTCCCTAGCTGCTTAAACTGCTTTAGGAAATTTCAGTCCAAAACAATCTAGTCTCAACGGAAACAGATGGTTGGTAGCATTTTAGAGGGTGGTACATTTCCTGCAGCACAAACACCAAGATCAAGGTTCGTTCATTATGACAAACAAAAAAATAAAGTATCAGTGAACAGTACTTTTCAGTGGAGTTTCAAAGAATTTCCGCTATTATAGGGTTTCGATCACGTATGAAAAAATGGCACTCCGTAAATCCATGCTGTAGTGCTGCTGAGGCGTAAGCTAGCTATAGCGAGAGCAGTGGGTAAATGGATACTGTATGTACACTGAGACACGTTTTTCTTATGTGATATTCACGTGCTCTGTGCGTGATAAATGATCTTGGGTGAGACTGATCTAAGAGAAAAATAGTGAGAGACTTTTTTGCAAGTGAACTTTTTCATCAACTTAAAAAAACGGTCAAATCGAAAAGTCCGAATCACGCTATGTTACCAAATTACATTATTACAGCGCTGTGCATGCTGTTTCGTTTTTTAACATAGAGTGATTCTTCGCGCCGTACCCCGTCATTTATCACTGTTTAGCCGCGGGCTTTGAGATAAAAACAAGATTCACACAATATTGCTTTCTAAGAAACCGTCAGTTTATTATATTAAAAGAACAGGCATTTTAAATACCTTCTAGCCTATTAATTTAAGATTTCGTATCGAGCGGAGGTTGCAGCCAAAGTAAGTTTCTAAGTTTTTTTATTCTTGTTATAAAACGAAATTTTGTTTCTAAAAAAAAATTTATACAGGTTTAATTATATACTTGGAAAACTACACTGTTTACTCAAATATGTAATAAATATAAGCAGGAGCCCATGGGCTCCTGGTATAAGAAACACAAAGATTTTCGGAAAATAGGTCTGCAGGCACGTACATGCATTGCTCACGACTCCATCAGAATACTTCAACAAGAAAGGCAAAAATCGTCTCTTAAATAGATTTTTTTGTCAGCCTTTTTAGAAGCTGAGTGTCATTGAAAAGACCATACAAGCTCATTCCGGTAAAAAATGGAAAATACTATAATCGCATAAAGTCTGCTAGGGGACGAACGACCAAGAGAGAGACATAACACGGATGCACGTTCAGTGACTCACATCACATTAATTTCATGTGAAAAAAGAAACCACTTTTTTAATCTTAAAATCCCCTCCGCTTCATAGTATTTCTACTGAGAGATTTGGATCCGTGCAACAAAGTAAAAAAAGTCGTGTATACAAACACTTTTTACTTCGGGCTTTTTCTCTGTCTTAGCGCGATCATAGCGAACTGTTTTACGCCGCAGTCTCAGGTCTCACTGTGTTTCCTTTTTTTCATTTCCTCGGAAATTCTCTCACAAATTAACAGAGTGGTCTTTGTAAGACAGACACTAACTTTTCTCTGTTGCTTGCTGTCCATGCAACCACTGTAATTAAATCTTCTCAAACAGTTTAAACCCTCCTTTCAAATCTTGGAAAGAGTAAGGACTGAGTGGAAGACTAGTCATGATTTTCTGACGTACATAAGCCTGTATTGAACTTCTTTTCTGTATGTCATTGCGTCAATTTTAGTGGGCCCAATTAGTTTGTCAAAAACTAAATACCCTAACACTTAATTAAGTCTACCTACCTGGGGGTCTCCCTGAGAGGGGGGGTGTCTTTGTTCCCTTGTTGCCTTCCAAAATTGCCCTATGTTCCCATGTTCCCGCAGCTTTTCTTTATTTGTTACCTATAACATATCTGCTGGCTACGTACCCCATACCCTTGACTCCCAGCGCCCCCCCATTTTGTTCCCGTGTTCCCTAAAACAGGAGTCATATTCCCTTGTTCCCTGTGATATTTTACTTTTGTTCCCTTGTTCCCCAAAACCCCTGGGAGACCCTCACTTATAACCCCCGTGTTCCCTAAAACAGGAGTCATGTTCCCTTGTTCCCTACGATATTTTACCTTCGTTCCCTTTTTACCCAAAACCCCTGGGAGACCCTCACTTATAACCCCCGTGTACCCTAAAACAGGAGTCATGTTCCCTTGTTCCCTACGATATTTTATCTTCGTTCCCTTGTTACCCAAAACCCCTTGGAGACCCTCACTTGTAGCCCCCGTGTTCCCTAAAACAGGAGTCATGTTCCCTTGTTCCCTACGATATTTTACTTTTGTTCCCTTGTTCCCCAAACCCCTGGGAGACCCTCCAACCCCCCCCCCCCCCCCTATGTTTAGATAAAATCTCCACCGAACACAAACTCCCTTCAGACCTTTTTTCTAAGACTTTTCCTAAATTTGATTTTTTATTTAAGCGTTGGGAAACAGAACTCCACGGTTTAAACAACTCCAGGTCCGGCGGAAACCATATATTGAGGCAAATTTGAAAACATCATTCATAAATACACTGACTTCTTTTCGTTTGTGTAAACTTCAAGAAAAATAAGCGAGCTATGAGTTTAGATGGCAAAGATTGAATTGGATTAGTCAAAACATAAGGAAGGACAGTAAAAAGTTTTGGCGGCCAGAGGGAACGAGAAAAAATGATGAAGAAAAACGGAGAGCGGTCAACCACGAAAGACAAGCAGGTGGATTGCTGTTATAAACAACGTTTAGCGGCTGGTGGAACGACAAGCCTTATCTCATGCGTAAACATGACCTAGAGCAGAGATGCATTAGAAATATCTTACCTTAAAGATTTCTGTGAGAAACTGAAACTGGTAAGTTGCAACGGTGCGCGGCGCATCTAAAATATCGTTATTACGGGACGAAATTTCATGGTTGATTCTTCAAGCCTAGCCTCATAGATTAAATCTTCCACTCTTATCTTTGTCCTATAAATCACCGCTAAAGAAAAGAAAACCCTCTTTAAGGCAAATGTCACGAAGACAAATCGCCGCAGGTCCGACTCTGCCATTTTCTTTCGGCGCCGCATCCGGGACATGCGACAGGTAACACTTTTTATATTTTACAAGGAAAATAAGAAAAAAATGAGACTGTTTTACTTTCCACTTAAACACCGGCACCTGCTATGTAATAAATACAGTTATTTCGCTGATTTACTAGAGAAGTCAGTAAGTAGATAAATATGCAACTGATGTCAATGTGTGGCCAAAACTTCGTGTACTGATCATGAAAACAATTCGTGCTGAACTAAATGGTTGAAACCACACTTCACAGTAAAACCAACAGTAGCACGATACAGGTCAGCTCTGTGGCTTTCTAATGGATGGTTACACTACGTGCTTTGATCCACTGTTAAAAAATTAGAGCTACGCTGTAGATTACAAAAACTAGGGTTTGGAAGGGGGGGTGGTAAGTCCTGATTCCGCATTCCCGCTTCTTTTTCACGAGAATCCCGCATCCCGCACTTTATTAACTTTATTGACGGTATCGCAGAGGTCATGGGTTCGAATCCCATTCAGGCCTGAGTTTTTTTCAGGCTTTAATTTCACAGCTGCTTAAGTTGTGTACATAACTGCGATGATCAATTAATGTCATTACATATTACGCTGCTGTTCAAATATATATGGTCTTTCATATATTCATTTGCATCGTTCTTCTCCATCTACGGGTATATTACGAACTCACAACATGACCAGCTCCCAGTTGGCTTGATAGCTCAGTTGGTAGAGCACTGCTCCGGTATCGCAGAGGTCATGGGTTTGAATCCCGTTCAGGCCTGAGTTTTTTTCAGGCTTTAATTTCACAGCTGCTTAAGTTGTGTACATAACTGCGATGGTCAATTAACTGAATGTCATATGTTTGGCTTGATTAGTGTTTACCTGGCTGATTCACTTTTGCTGCTGGTACGTTTATTTGGATCGTGAAGATTCCCGAATTCCCGATAAACTTATCCCGTGCAACAATTTAGGGGAATCCCGCTTCCCTGAGAGCAGTTAATTCTCGAATTCTGTCAATAAATTTTGCGTTTTCCCAAACCCCACACAATATTTTGATCAAATCCAGGATCCCAGGAATATCCTTCCAGACCCTGAAAAACTTCTTTAATAAAAGCACAATGCAGTGTAGTTTATTGGACTTCTAGTAAATGTTCACCATGCATGGTTTTGATCCATGGATAAATTAAAAAATAAACGTGGGACCACACTGGAACAGTACTGTATAGTTGCATTCTAAAGAATAGTAACACAGCATGGTTTGATCCGCAGATGGGAAAGTTAAACACACACTGCAAAGTGAAACAAACAGTACCACAGTACAGTACTGTTCAGTAGCTTTCCAAAGATTGGTCACACTGCATGGCTTGACCCACACATGAAAAAGCTAGAACCAGACTGTATAGTAAAACAAACAGTACCACTGTACAGTACTTATTAGAATGCTACTAGTAATTATTATTACTAGTAGCATTCCAAGGATGGTTACACTGCACGGTTTGATCCACAGAAATATAGAGTTACAAATACATTGTGTAGTACAACTGTGAAGTAGTACCACGGTGCAATACTTTTCGGTAGCATTTCACTGCATGGACTCATACAAACTGAATATAAGAAGAGAATTAAGTTCAGCTATTTTTACACGTGAAGGAACTCTTGGCCACTGCCGGCCTACACTGTTTAAGGATTGCTTCAGCACCAGATTTGAATTTTTGAATAACTCATCCTTTTTCTTTCATTGTGCGTAGCCATGGCGACTAAATCCAAGGTGTCAAATTGAGGACAATATTTCGTCTGTCGAAAAACGCGCAGAGAGTGGCAATATGTAACGTAATATTTTGATGATGCAACTTAGGGACGGACCATTAGAAAAGTGATTGGGGGGGGAGGGGGGGGAAAACAAAAAAATTCATGCAAGGGAAAATGCCAAGAAAAAAATTCATGCAAAGAAGAAGGTAAAAAAAATTCACGCAGAAGGAAGGTCCAATTGTGACTTTTTCATACATAGTAAAAAAAATTCGTGCAGAGGGGTTCACCCGGAAAAAAAATTCCTTCACAAGCAGTGAGCGAAAAAAAAAAATTCGTGCAAATTCCCCACCCCCCCCCCCATCACTTTTCTAATGGTCCGTCCCTTAGTTGCCCGTTACCCCGTTTCATGAGATGCTTAAATTGTATCTAAAAGTTGACGGTACTTCGAGTTCTCTACCAGTCCTTTGACAGGTAACATTCTTTGTTGAAGGTGGTCTAACACAATTAGAGTTCCCATGTGCCACGGCGATCTCAATTCGAATTCTGTTTCTGCGCTTACGCACACGTAGAATCCGCAAAAGGGTCGCACGGAAGCTATTATTCATGACTGTATACACGATAGGGTTGTAGATTACTGATGCCTTAGCTAAGATTTCAGAAACTTCGGCCTCCGCGGATGACATCACGTGTTTCCCAGAAATAAGTGAAGCGAGGCTGACAAAGCAGTACGGTGACCAGCTCAGCACGAAAGTGGTTACAGACATGGCTGTCATGCGTGCTATCTTTGCGATGGAATGTCGTTGTCTCGCTTGGATTTCAACGTTTTCTGGCACGACGTTCCGAGCAAGAACGCTGAAAACAGAGAGGTAAACAATTTTTCTTTAAAAATCCTTGTCTACTTGTTTTTCGAAGTATTGCACAGATATAACCTATAATTTGATAGTTTCCTTTTCTGGTGTTTCAACGTTGAAACACCAGAAAAGGAAACTATCAAATTATAGGTTGTATCTGTGCAATAATAATAATAATAATAATAATAATAACAATAATAATGATAATAATAATTTTAAAATAGCAATTTTATTTCTACAGCGCGAAATTCAAAAATTAATATATGATCTAACGCGCTTTACAAATTGGTAAAATGAAGGCTAACTAATGATACTATTATTTACAGTTGATATAAAACTTGTATAAATGATCAGCGAAAAGGGTCGCCAACTAACAATAGAAAATGACCAAAAATTGATTATATATATATATTATGTAGTGATAATGGTCGAATAAATAAGGAAATAGGTAAAAAAAGGGCTAAATCTAAAGTATCTTAAAGATATGCGTTTCTAAAAACCTGTTTCGTTTTCTTCACTATTAATGTTTCAGTTCCAGTGAACATCAGCTACTACTTTCTTTGAGCCAGATAAAATACTTGGTAATGAATACTTGTGTAAAGAATATTGGAGCGGTGATCATCGATACTTTTAGAAATGTCCTTATAAAAGAAAACATTCTCTTTGCTGTTGTATTGAATGCATAGGGTCTATTATATAGAGTTCATGTCGTGTCTTCGAGGCTTACAAGAGTAATTTTGTTTGACCCAATGTAACTAGAGCAGTGCCCCTAAAACACCACTCAAAACTCAACACCCTTTTTTGAAAGCGACTAAAATAACTTTCCTTGATTTGTTTCTGACGTTCTTTTTCATGTATGTGTGTGTGTCTATGAGAATTTCGATGAAAGCTTTGAAAAGTGCTGATGTTGCTCATTTTCTTTAGGTATAGCATTTTATGTGGCTATAACCTTTTACTTGTGGCTGAAAAAACGTGAAATCATTTGAAAAGTTGCTGAAAAGAACTTCCTATCTCTTTAAAACGTGGCTGTTTTTAGCTAAGTTTTTGATTGAAGAAGAGAGTCCAAACATTCCATATTAATTTTAGTGAGCGCCTCGCGAGAAACAAACTAATTTATTAACTTGCTTATCACTAAGTATTTTCTGATAAAGGCGTTCTATTAGGAGTTTTATTATATTGCTGGTTCCGCGAGCGACCAAGATGGAGCGAATCCTGAGTTCTGATTGGCTACCCGAGCTGACTAGATGGGCCTATCTTGCACGCACGGGATTTCCCGCGTTGACCCGCGAAGCAAAACAAAACTCAACGGCCATATTAATAAATCCTTTATCAATCAAGTTTGTTTGGTCAAGATAGCTGGATATTGACCTTGTTTGTTTTCGCCTCTCGGTCGCCAATATCCAGCCATCTTGACCGAACAAGCATGATCAATACCGAATATATATTGCATTTTGAAGGGCGGAATAACAACAATTTCTGTGAAGAAGTATCAGTGATATATAAACAAGGCTGGCTTGCATGAAGAATTTTTAGATCTAAAAATGATGGTTTTCGTGAGGTAGGAATTCATTGGGGAAATGTGAATCAAGAAGTCAGTTTCAAATTGCCAAATTGTGGACCTTAAAAATAAACTCTTCGCATTCCAAAGAGTTCTTATATTAAATAATGAACTTGTTTGGATGAACAACCTTTGTTTAACATTTACGCGAAAAACCGCTCAGTATTCACGATTTCGGCAAATGATAAGCAGAAGTCGAAAAATTTTGTTTACCAATTGAAAACGGCTACTCCTGTTTGCATGGAGAATCTAGAACTGATATCAAAATGTATTACAGATTACTTGAAATAAAATGGAACATGAAATTCCGTTTAAAAGATTCCGATCGGAAAAAAAACGCAGGACTACCTGTAGTGTACTGGAGTCTCGGGTAGTTGTAAACGCATTGAACGAATACTGTGGAAACGCAACCGTTTAATCAAACATGGCGAAACCCGCTGAGCACATGGCAAAAACAAGCGTTCCGTTGATCTTAGACAATTTCCACCGGAACGTCCATGCAGGAAACTCGTGTTCCATTTACTTTGCAACCGGAATTAATGGACACGTTTTGTAAATGATAAACCACCCAGGGTTCCAAAATGATTTCACAGAATAGGTTTTGTAGCCATAGCGAAAGCCCAGTGCCGTCGCGCTGTGATATGATTTAGGATTTCCAAATGTTTTAATGATAGACATTTAGTTGTTTCAGGAAAACTAACTTGACGGGGGCTTTCCATAAATTTTGAGAGGGATTACCAAAATTTATCATTTTGTCGGATTGCACCCTCCTGCTCGAGATTCGAACCAGATTTGAACCAGCTGAAATCAACCCTTGGATGAGGACAACCTAATTGAAGATCTTGTGGTATAACACGAATTTTTAGAACAGTGCGCGGACTGTACTTGTGCTCAATGTCTTCAGCTATTGGAAATCGGAAATATCACACGTTGCAAGTAAAGTTGCGAAGTCAATCGGTATAATATCAGCTGGATGCAGCTTCTTTGTTCCTAAATCGTCTTTACGTTACACAATAGTTAGGGTGCGTTCGTTTGGGATGATCCGGATTTCGATTTGTGATCCGAGATCACACGGATCATGGCGCCTCAAAAGAACCTATGAATCCACTCTGGACAAGGATTAAACCGTTCCTTTGATGCTCCATGATCTGAGTGATCTCGGATCGCAAATTCAGATCCGGATAAAGACCAAAGGAACGCAGCCTAAGATTGATTCAGCATCGGTTTCTTTGATGCGCCATGATCCGTGTGATCTCGGATCACAAATCCAAATCCGTGCCATCCCAAAAGAACGCATCCTAAATATGTTTTTATCCCATGAATGGAAAAATTAGTCGCAAAACCATGAATAACAGACAGTCATACCTGTAAATCTTGTAGTAGCAACCGATCATGACAGATAGTGGGAAAAAAAAGCCCACTAGCATCAGTAACAGAGAATAGCTAACCGATGTTGGCGACTTGTCCGTCCAATCAGGGCAACAACTGACTTTCGACGGCGTGAGTACAAATCGGTTCCAACCAAAAAATGGAGGACACATAGAGATGCCTCCATAAAGCCAAGCCCCAAAGATGAGTAACGTTACGCTTTTGGAAGACAATCGCTGCGTTATATCCACTCTTTTGAGTCCGTGATACGATACCACTGCCATCTCGGTCAGCGTTATGATTGATGTGATCCCAACTGTTCCGTTCACGAACCCAACCCAGGCGCAAAATCCGCTTTGATCCAAGATCTTCCCTGCAAGATTAGCGCTGATTGCAACTGGGTAACCAAAGATGATGATGAAGATGTCCGCAAAGGCGAGGTTGATCATCAGGGGTGTCACACTTCTGTTGCGATGTTCAGGGCGCTGTAACACGACCAATGTCAAAACGTTGCCTAGGAAACCAACTGTTAGAATCACGAACATGATTATGCCATAAGCGAGGTAGCCTTCATTTTGCCAGATAAATTCCTCTCGTCGGTCCGGGTTCATGACGGAATAGTCCATTCTGCGTTATTTTGCTTCGTCATAAACGTTCTGAAAAAGGGAGACTTTGTATGAATTGAGAACAGAAGAAACATAATTTTTTCAAACAGCTGCAACTATAACCTCAACGTCCCCAACAATGTTTCCATAAAAGCAAGTAAAATACAAATTGGTGTCGTCGCCTGTTTTTTGTTATTTCAGAGTCTTCCTGCTGTTAAACCTGGAGTTTCACTGTTTCCTGCTTTCACTAAAGAGTTCTAACAAACGATAAAACGACTGACTACCAGCTGCCACCAGCCCAATAAATATCAAACGCTACTCAACTTAAAATCATGGTTTAAAATTACCACTCTTTGTAAATATGTTTGTAGCGATAGGTCACATCCACTTTACCACCAATGACACAAGAAAATTTTAGGGCTGGTCCAAATACTGTTGGTGAGGAGACCTTTCATGAAGAAGTCGGGTTACCGGGAAATGGGTCCCTGTATAAACGGGTATTTATCAAGTAGCTAATACATCTTGTCTCCTGATCTCGCATATGCAGTAGAATTGAAGGCTTTTACTCCGTTAAGATTCACTTCACTAGCTCCGCACTCCTTCATTTGATTGCTTTACCTTAAGCAACAGCCTCGTGTATTTCGGTTTATGATGGAAGATCCCTGAAGTTATTAATGGAATCTACCGGAACTGGAAAAGAGGGAGGGGGAGCTGGTTATTAAAAAAAAGACACTGTTTGGGATTAGCAGATTCCAACCTCAAATGTTCCTGAAAAAGTGGAAAGTCCCTCGAACTCTTTTTGTACAATTCTTCGGGTCTTCTTCTTTCCAGCAAACATTTTAAAGTGCAAGGATCAAATTTTATAGTTAACTTTTGAGACAGGCCGCCGCCGCCGCCTCCTGCGCGACTTTCACAATTTTTTTTCCTGTTTGCATATAAAAGAAATGATTAATGTGAAAAATTGAAAGGACACCACAAAGTATTTTCAACCAGAATTCTATAGAAAGGGCTGCACTCGTTAAAACTGGTTGAAAAATGATTTATTGGCCAACAAATGATGGCAGTAGGCTTTTCCTCTCTGCTCGGACTCGAATTTATTACGACAATCAGTTTCGACCATATTTTACAGACTCGAATCAGATTTGCTACCTACAAAAAAAAGCAAGGCAGTGTGTAAAAAACCTGAGATAAGTTTAAGACGTCTTTGAAATCACGGCAAACTCAAAATATAGACTATCGCCACTGTTTTAAATGTATAATAGCGAATTAACTGGTCAACGTGACTTGCTCGTAGTTACAGGCTATAAATCATTAGAAAGTACTGGAAATACATGCAGAGAAAGTGGGAAATGCTGATGTGACTTCCTCATTAAAAATTCGGCAAAAATGAAAAGCAAATATAATTCAAATACTCTGATTTAACAACAGCAACAAAACGAGTTTGACAATTTTGAAAACTTTGACAATCAGTTGGGAAGTTCCTTCCAGCATTTCATAAAACATCTGAACGAATGTCGTGTCATAAGATTTTAATGTTGCGATGTAGCTGTGAAGACAAAATAGACTTCCGCACCTACGTTTGCCTTTAGTGTTAAGGTAATAATTTTGACTAAGCCCTCTTCAGCTTAGCTGAGACATCGTAAAAAGCATTTTATCAGCACTGGAGCAGGAGTTAAACGTAGCCAAGTTAATTGCCTTAAGTGCGTATGTGAGATGTTGGTCTTGGAGTTACATCTATAGAACAGTCTTAATGGGAGTTAGGCTTTGACGCTTGAGGGTTAAAAAATGCGCTTTTTGGCTGGCGGTGGATGGTTAAATCTGTAGCCGTTAGACGGTTGACGGTAATATTTTAGGCTGTTTAACGGTTGACGGTTAAACCCATCAAGATTCACCTATAGGTGGCATCATTGCACGTAAAACGCGAAACGCTGTTAAAACACGACTCAGAGTGTGGGGGAGTTTTTGCAGAAGAATTTTGACTGTGGCAGCCGGCTAAGCTTTAGAGATTAACATCAAAACACGAAACTCACAAAATGACCAGCTCTCAGTTGGCTTGATAGCTCAGATGGTTATTAGAGCATTACACCGGTATTGCAAAGTCATGTGTTCGAATCCCACTCAACACGAATGTTTTTCAGACCTTATCTTCGCAAATGCTTAAGTCGTGTTTATAATTGCCGTTATCTTTCACTAGCTTCTTCAAATCTTTCTTCCGCAGTCCAAATATATGAAATTCCATATGTTCATATTTCAAAAACACGAAATGATGATTGCTTTTTCGGGACTTAGAAAAAAAGTACAAAAAATATTCTTTTACCTGGAGAGATTTTGAATACAGCCGCGAAATGCCGGGGTCTTTAACGGGTTACCTAAAAGAGAGAAAGAAAAACTACTGGTACATACCTTGAAGGTTTGCCCGCACATTCATGATACAAGAGGAGAGCGACATTGTTCTCGCGACATATTTTGTCGAGGTAATGAAATATTTATAGTTAAACATCGAAACCGCTTACTTGATTGGTTTGCTTGTTGGCTAATTTCTAAAATTGACTGATATTTTGCACAGCGGAGGAGGCTTTAAAAAAAGATCTATTTTCTGTCGTAATTTGTAGCTTTACTCTTTGCACGTGTCTTAAGTATTTTCTTAAATACATATTCGTTTCTAATTGGTTGAAATACCCCTGCCATCTGTTCATAGGCCGCAAGTTGTCACCAAATTTAGAATATGTTTGTATTATTTTACATTTAATGTTTGCAGATTGACGTCAACCGAGAACAACTGGCAGATAGCGAAAATAGCCTAGGGGGTGTAAACGTGAGAAAGCTTGCCCCTCCGTGAGTTTCATACCAGACTTACTTTCACATTTTCGTTTCGTGTTTACATTATGATTATTTTGTGTGTATTGAATGGTCTTGAAATACGCATGCCTGCCTGTTCCAGACACTGGAATTCATATCTAGTAGTAGAGCTCGGGTTTGCTCTTTTCCGAGTTTGCCTTTTACAGTGCGGAAAAATACGCCTTTTACATACTTTCCTGGCTAAAATTATACCATCTCATTATTTAAACAACAAACAATTGAACTCAGAAAAGCGCTTATCAGTAGGAGCCTCGATCTCCCATACTAAGCCTCGGAGTCAACCCTTTCCCGAGCGAATTTATTTTTGCAACGGCTCTCAAGGACGTTTTCACGCGTCCATAGCTTAAAGACCCAAACAAGAGATAGTTTTGACCGAAGTATCGATCACGACAAACAGTAGCTCAGGTTGTATGCAAAATTAGAAATGGCGGATAGCAAAGAACGTTTAGATGATTTTTCTGACGAAAGTTCTGATGTGGTCGATGTCTCGTCGAATGATTTCAGCGCAACCTCTGACAGCGCTACTGAAGAAGCTAATTTGGTCCGACAAATGACGTCTCAGCGACGAAATTGATACCTAGGTTCTGTTGGAAGTCAGAAAGATGGCTGCACAGTAAAAGTGAAACAGAAGATGATGCCGTTTTTACCCCTTCGTTCGCCATATTTTTTTCCCCGCGATTTGTTGTTGCATGCGAAATTCAAGGCAAACATGGTACTCTTGGAGGTAAAAGTAGGAATTAGTAGAGATAGAGACTGTTCTATTGATTGCCTCCTGACTCAGAAGACAAATTCAAAATCTAAAATAATATGCCTCCACTCTATTGAATTAGTGCATTGGTTCCCTACACAAATATCGACTTTTGTCTAGAACAAATTTTAGCTGTTAACTGGTACCGTCTCTCTCCACTATGGCGTAATTAAAGAAATAGCTGATAAATGTGCACTGGGAATAGCGTACATTCTACGCAGGATGCAATGTAAAATATTCTATATATCTTCCTTGTCACCAAAGTCACAGCAAAAATACAACGTTGCCTATAATACTTAGAAATAAAGTTTGCATTCGAGCAAGTCTGGGGTGACCAATATAAAACTACTTCAGTACAACGTTGCCCCACGCGTTTCTTTTCGTGTTTCTCAACTGAAGTAATATATTGCCCACAAGGAAGTAGATGGATCTATACTTGGCGTATGTTTTAGTTTTGAAGAGAAGTAAATTAAACATCACACATTGTCACTTAAAAATAAGCTGCTGTCTTTGACCGAAATTTTACGCGAACCGCTTAAGGTTGTCGCTTTAGTGAAAGCCGGTTTAGCCATTTTTTTAAATTCTAACTACGATCTTAACATTTGGTCTCGATTTTTTTTAATGGTTTTCTTTGTCATGTTTATGAAGCTAAGATAATATCGATGCCCGTTTGTGTTTCCTAAATCGTTAACGTCTACATACCCCAGTGGGAGGGGGAGGGTTTAAGTGGGGAGGGGAGGGTGGGGGTAATAAATCACCTGTCATCATTTAAAAAATAAAAAATCTCTCACCTGCTATTTCAACAAATATGGCCGATATTCGAGCGACCACATGCAGACATGTATACATTTTAAAATACAGATCGAACTCTGATACAATGATTAATTAGCTTCATTAAAAGAAAACATTTGTTCAACGATAAAACAGTTCTTTGAAAAGTTCTTCCCACAGAAGCAATGGCAATCAAGCTCGAAAAAGCTTACTTTTTAAATGCGTAGATATTTTTGAGCAAAAAAAATTTTGCACGCATGAATTCTGTATTGGTTATTTTGCAGTTTGTGTCTACTTTGTAGAATACTTTCCCTTGAACGACCTAGAGTCGCCTTTGTTTTGTGATTCAGCGATTTTCTTCAAACGTCCTCAATGAATTTACTTTGAACGACAATATTATACACAGTTCTCGTAGAACATAGAACAAAGAACATACTTATTTTTCGTGGACAATTCTGTCAAAGGGGGAAAGGCGCAGTGAGGTTATATCTATATGAAGCGTCAACCCAGCCTTGGGGACGGAGGCCAGACCACAACACCGGGAACTACATCCCCTCCTCTTTCCGAGCAGTGTGTGGTTTCGCACATAGATCACACTGTACAACCAGTGAAATTTAGAATGCAGTGTACATGCTCTTACTTTCACTGTGTAAAAGCACCTTATTTGACTGTTCAATCGAACCGCGTTTAAACATATCGGACGTAATGGTAAAAATTTTGTATATTTGTGCAAGCTAGAGAGGTTCTAACTACAACACTGCATGGATCACTAACCGAAAATAATTTGACCGACGTATTAAAAATATGTCTTGTGAAATAAAAGAGTTTGTTCCTCTAAGTGAAATATCATTAATTTTTTAAGACTGGGAAGTTAGAACTTCTACCTAAACTAAAACATCAGATTTAGATGAGGTTACTGACAAAGAAACTCAATACGTTGATTTTCCTCACCTCTTTTACCGCTTAGACTAACAGCCACCAATATTTCTGTTCCTCGCAAATGCTATGTGTAAACTGCTACAGTCGTAAACATGGTAAAGCGTTGAATAACAAGCGGATAGTTCTTTGAATCAAATTGCAAATCATTAAATTAGATATTGCGATAGCGTATATAGCTTCTTTTCTGTCTTATTTCAATTACATGGAATTAATTAAAGACGCATGATGTAACGAAACACCTGAGAAGACACATTTGCGATTTTATAGCAGGCTCGAAAGGTCTCGAAACGAATCTTTTCTAGTTAGAAAAATTGCCTCATTAAGTAAGCGCTTTTATTTTCTGAAGGAAATCCAGAAATGTCATCTCTAGATATTGTACCTGCAAGGCATGATTAACTACTTTTTTCCATGTGAAGCGGGTTTGAAAATTCATAAAGAATGTATGAACTTATAAGCATTTTTGACACACATAAATTGAAATTGTTTCGAAACCCGATATCTCTTATATTCTGTTACGTAATAACGCTAAAAATGGCGTAGACCACAAAGTTCTAATGCTCTTAAAAATTGTGGTGCCCGATTGTACTGAGTTTTAAGCTTTCCACGCGTTATTGGCGTATACTTTCTCCATACAACATCAATACAATTTCCAGCAAACTAATAATGAGAATGTAGTAAATGATCCACTCAAGAATGTTAAAATGGTCAAAAGTCAAACTCTCCAAACTTACATAGAAGTGCGTATATGCCATTCACTATAGAGAATTACTAATCAGATATCGTGAGTGAAAGGGTTGAAAAAGGGTGCATGCTAATGAGGGACGATGCAAAGTTAACAGGTACAATAAAGTAAATTAGAGGAACTGAAAGATCTGCCGCCATTACGGGTAGGTTTTAAGCTATACGCGAACCAATCTTTGCAAGTGGCGATTCCTTTATAATGCAGATAAGATCCTTAACTCCACGCCTTTAGGGTTTTACAACCCTTAAGCAAATGCACAAAAGTGCACCAGCCAAAATTTATTCATTTAATAACAGTGGTTGAATGCAGCTTTAATTAAAAACCTTTTCACGAAAAGCCAAGCTGCGGGGTTTGCTTCTTGGTCATAACAAAATGCGAGTGACGACCTGGTAAGACTGTGTTATAAAATTTACTTGAAGAGGTCGGCTTCAGACAGCATCATGGCTAAAAATCGCCGCAAGACAACCAGAATCTCTTTTAGAAAAGTTACACTCACCTGTCAACACTTTGTAAATAACAAACCAAACTGCATGTATGCTTTAAAATTATCTCGTCGGTCGCTTTGTTCATTTATTTATTCACTTTGTTTGCTATAACTTGCCTTTGTTACAATGTGTATTTCTTCCTTTCCCTGGAATAAGAGGATCATTTGGGTTGTACACCTTGCAAAACGGTTTCTACACGCGATGTAACCACCGTATGATTTTCGTCAGTATGTATACGAAACCAGAAGTAGAAAAATGCTTGCTCAGTATCATATATAACCAAAATAAGCAAAATTCCAATCACGAGATTGCAGAAGAAACTTCTGTTTGAAGAATTTTCAAACACTTTCGTGTATGTGCTATCTCTTGGTCTCGCCAACGATAGCCACCTATGAATTTGAGCCCTGAAATTACTGGCGATCAACTGGGGATATTCTAAGTAGATATATATTATTTTCGGATCGCTCTTCCCCCAGAAAAGAGATTGAAAAGTGTTTTGAATTTTTAAAAGTCACATCCTTTGCCGAAAGATATAAAGAGAGATACACACAGAGATAATTTGCAACAGAACGCACTGTTCTACTGCACACGTTACGTAACGCTTACAAAACTTTTTGGGAAGTTGTTTCTAGCTTGAGCTAAGTCTCGAATTTGCTTCAAATTGGTGAGAATTATAAACAAGTGTTTGCATTATTGAAACCCCTAAAGTAATAAATTAATATATTAAATATTAAGCAAAATATTTTAAGACTGCACTTAAACTGTTTGTTGTTGTTTTTGGTTGTGACTTATTGAGAAGATTGGAATGGATTGCAATTTGAAGAATTTAATTGCGTACACCACCAAGAAGAAACAGCAGGCTTTTTTTCAGTCTTCACAAATTTCATATACATCTTCGTCTGCAAATCAAGTCCGAAGTTGAATAGTGGCATATTTAAGAAGATAGCCTTGACTCATTGAATGACACAACAAAGCCTTTTTAGCTTTGGCTTTCTTTAACGAAGCCTTTTCTCAGTTTTCAAAACTAGAAGCTGCAAAAACTAAAATTCAGCTCTGTTCTCTAAAATTGCCGCCAAACGAACCATTCCATGCGAACCTCAAAATAAACAAAGTCAACTGTAATATTACATTCACTTCGTTTTAAATAAAATAGGCTGTACATAATTATATCTTGTTTACAAGTTTAAGACTTTTTCTTTCAAACCTCGTTGTGCTAAGCATTGATAAATTTTCTTAATCTACTTCTCGTCTCACCTTTTCGGTTTTACTGATTTATTGGCCACATACTGTTAGGGAAAAAGCTAATCTCGTCGTGTTTATGTTTTTGACAGGAAACACTGAGGTCCGTAGGTCTTATCTGTAGGAAACCGGAATGGAATGACAGTTGGAAAATAACTGATAGATGCCAAAATCTATCAGTGTAGACTCATTTGCATGCTCGTTTGATTCCAGATGACGGTTAGAGGGAATTAAAAGAGATGGATACATTTGAAGGCATCATCTACAGTGTTCCGAGGGAACGTTTTCTGACAAGTGACATGCTAGCGAGGAGGCGGTGGGAATGTTTACATCCAAACAAGTAATTGCGCCTTGCTATCAAATCAAGATTCAACGAAATTCTTAACACCTGGCGACCAATAAACAAAACTAACTGTTTCCTTTGGGACCATGCATTAAGTGTATAACAGGAACCCATGGTGTATAATGTATCCCGTGTGTGATACAGTTCAGCAATTGTACCCCGCTCGTGATGATGAAAGCATGGTAAAAGATGCCGGCGCGATAGAAAGCGGGAAAAACTCTGCAATTTTCCTTTCGTAAATGAACACAACAACTCAAACATGGAACCTAAAAGACAACGAGTTTCGAAGTTATTGTAACATGCTTGGACTCAGTGGGGTGGGCTTGGTGGAGCTTTTGCCGTCGCTTCCTCCTTTACTTGTTTCTTCCCGAACTGAACCCAAAGACTGGATAACACCAGTTGAAGAATCTTTGCGATGGAGAGAATCCCGTGTTTTAGGATAAGCTTCTTTCGACTGACCCTCCTCGAGAACTTTACCTTTGAGGCCACCAATTTCCGCCTTTTTCAGTCGCATTGGCAGGGAGATCTTTGTTTGAATTGTCCTACACAGCATGTCACAATTCCGACCCTTGCCCAGTTTCAAGGAGGTGGAAATAGAACTTTGCAAGCATCTTTCCGATTCCTCTTGCTGTGCATGCGCTGTAACAAGGCTTTGCCCCTTTGTTTCGTTCTCAGATTTTTTGTTCTTAGTAACACAATGCTGCATGCTAGAGTCAGTCTTAGAAGTCGCGGAACTCAAATCAGTTTTCAAACCTTCGCAGCCAGGAACAACAGGTACATAACATCTTATCGGTGCCATCTTTTTCCTCTCCTTTTGCTCCAATTCATCAGTAGAACCTTTGTCAGCGAGGCATTTCAAACTTTCCAGCTTCACCCCGAGCATCGAATTTTGCCTTTTAGTTTTACCTTCGTTTGTTTTCGCGTTCTTACTCGAGCTTGTCTTCTTCGTTTTTTTCTCGGCACCGGATGCTGTCTTTGCTTCCGCCTCGATTTTCCTGGTGTATACGTCGGATACATTCTCACTCTCACTGAAATTCAGTCTTGTTGTTTCTTCGTTGGTCATGGAGCTCAAACTTTCATTCTTTTCGCCTCCGAAGAACGATGACATTTGCTCAAATTCTAAGCGATTTGAAGTATCGGGAGTTCCTTCTTTCATATCACTAATCATGGTTACTGGACTACTATAAGCAAAACAGAAATAGTTAAATATTAAGTAGCGTTTAATTTTATCAAGATTGCTTTGGTGGAAAATTCTAGTAAAACGCAGATTAGTGTTAGAATTCCAGGACAAGATAAGGTGCATAACATGTGTGGTAAGCTCCCCAACTAGTATGTACAAAAAATTAATAAGTTCAGGAAGCTCATGACAAAAGTATCGTTTCGTTTTTGAATGAAAAAATACCGAAAGAGCATAGGTTTTCTGTCTCCGGTCATTTTCTCTTGTCCGGTGCAATGTTACCAAAATAATGTACCAGGCCAATCACAGCAGGCCTAGGCAATCCAACGAACCAATGAAAACCTCGAAATGGATACGCAGACTTCAAGCGCGGGAAAATAATAGCAACCATGTTCGGAGGGAGT